>VXAL01001532.1:30876-59695 GCA_013399475.1 Chauna torquata | reverse complement strand
ATGCTTTAGATGCTTTAGATTCTTAAAGCAATAGCACTGCAAAGAAAGCACTTAAACAGTCCAAGTGGTTTGCCACATTGATCTGAGTGATTTAGTTTAAAATAAATAAAATAAATAAATAAATAAATAAGAATAGTTAATAAAGCAGTATAAGCAATTTTTCTGAAAACAGGCACCCAACCCCAAATATGTTAACATGCTTACTTTGTATATACCTGTGCTCTGACATAAAATGTATAACCGTATTTGAAAACAAGGAAGTTTGGTCATCATGGTCACATCCTGCATTTACTGCTAGTATTTTGAAATTTTCATGTTCAGAAGTTAAATTCACATTTCCACTACAACTCTGAGAAAGTGTAATGAAGTAGGCATTAGTGACTTTCTTTTCTTACTCTTTTCCACACTGGAGAAAGTAACATACAGATCAACTACAAATTCTGTTAACTTGAGACTAATAACTGTTAACATTTCTTAAGAAACGCTTATCAAATCTAGGGTGGCTGTTCACAGGTAGGAAGCAGAAAAGAATCAATAGGTAAAACTCACTCAAACAAAAAGAAACAGAACAAGTCTCTTTCCCTTTTAAAAAATAAAAAATAATAATAAAATAAACTTAAGCAATGGAGCTGATAGGATTTGTCACCCCCTGATAATCTTCTTACGCAGGCTCTGAACTGACATCCCATCGGACCCTAACTGTTTCTTCAATTGTTGCTAGCTTGCTAAGCACGTCTTTCCCCTTTCCCAAGTGACAAGTGTCACTTGCAGCCAACTTCAGATGAAATCACAGCATCACCAAGTATCTTGTTTGTATAAAGTTTTGTAGACTTAATAATATAATTTTAAATATAAAAATATATGTGGTACAAAGAATGGATAGTGATGAAAGATTCAGTAACCTCAATGACAAGGTGCAAAAAGAAATGAGCTGTTCAATGTGAATAAAGGTTACAGGATAGGGTCTTTTCTCTTAACATCTCACCAAGCTTTCATCATTATGAAGTTCTTTATAAATTTAAGAGCTTTCCCTCCATAATTTCAATAATTTCCAAAGTATTTTAATGTTACAGTAGCAATTTGTGCTTTATTTATTGTTGTTTGCATCAAAAATAAAAATTTAAAAATGTACTTCCTCCCATTTGGCGCAAGTCAAAAATGTCTCAGAAATGACTGGTGAGGTCAGTACAATTCCAGTGCTATATAACTCTACAAAAGAGAATCAAGTCTTACTTCTGTTGAAAAGCTATGCACTTACACAGCAGATATCTTGGAGCTTTTCAGCTAAATGGATAGTAAATAGGCAATTTATTAAAACCTTTCCATTTGATGGACTTGATGAGGATTTGTCTCTCTCTCTCCTACAATTTTAGACTTCCAAAATCTAATAAAATGATAAGCTGTAGTAAACTTACCATTTCTCAAATGACAATATACTGAAAAACTATGAAAACTGTGTAATTTATTTATTTTTAAAAAAAAGTCTATAATTTTATATATGTTTGTTTGTTTTTGTTTAAACTAGCTATTTTTTAACCCAGGAAAACTGAGGAGGAACCAAAGGAAAGCTTGTTAATTTCTCTGAGCCAAGGCGAGATCCTCTCTGTACAACTGAGAACAAATCAGAGTAGCCTATGGGCTGTTCTCCTTTACAGCTATGGTCTCTGCTAAGGAAGTAAGCTGCCATCCAGTCATTTTCATAACACGCTTAATCTCTTCCCATTATTGCCAGGACTAAAAGCACTCTGAAAAATATACAGACATTTTTCTTCCATATACATCAATAGCACAAAAATTGTCAGCAGAGGAATCAGCAAGATCTCACTCCTCGTTACTGCAGATGATTTTATTGTTATTCTTACCTGTATTCACACCACTTCTCTGACAATGCTTTTTTTCTCCTGCTTTGTCCTGGGTCTTCTTCCTAATCCAAACGCATAATCAGAGGAGTTTTTCTGAAGATTTCTAATGAGTTTATAACATTTTCCCCTGAAGTGTTTCATTTTCCTCTACAGTTTTGATTACTTATGAGATCTAACACTAAACAGATAACTGTAGTTACAAATAGAAATAAATAATTCAGTGTTCATACATGTACTTCTTCAGCTTAGCACCGTGATCTCCCTGCTACCAAGATGTACTGCTTCCTTTCTACATTTTATTGGCTTTTTTACTTCTTGAGTGTTTTTTTCTAAAATGTTCCAAAAAAAATCAAGAAATATTTTTCCAGAAGATTTTTCAATCTGCTTTTCTTTTTTCTTTTCTTTTCTTTTCTTTTCTTTTCTTTTCTTTTCTTTTCTTTTCTTTTCTTTTCTTTTCTTTTTTCTTTTCTTTTTTTTTTCACATTGTAGTCAACCTCAAAGCTGTAGTTACGTTTGAACAGTATTGGCAGTTTTTAGAAAAAAAAAATCCAGCTCAAGACTATGAGTTTTCAACGGGTACTCTGTGCTCTCGGTACTACTACAGCTCTACTGATTTAATATTCAATTAGTTACCACAGGATCTGCCATGCTAGATCAGACCTTCATTTGTCAAATTGAGAACTCCACATCCTGAGATGCACCACAGGCAAAATCAGCAAGAAAGAAGGAAATAAATAAACAAATAAATAGGTAAAGCTATGCACAGCAAATTGTCCATTCCAGCACACAAAGGATAAAAATCCTTCATGAGACTTGTAGCGATCAGCTTACACCTTCCAGAATGAGACATAGTATGCTGAGCTTGCCATACATAAGACTACAGCACAAAAGTTAGTAATGGTCACCAAGTCAGCCAGGCCATTTAAAAAAAAATCAAAATGGGATTGTTAACTCTACATCCTTTCCATAACAGAGCCAGGTGCTGTTTTTTTTATAATGAAGTACCGATGTGTCTCTTATCTCTATTACATGCCTATTTCTTTAATCACACAATAAAGTCTCCTCATAGTAGGAGAGAGAGTAACAAAAGAATACCCAGGTTATGCCCTTTTCCCTTCACTATCCAGAAAAGTTGAAAAGATGGAAAGATTGCAGTTGTTCAATCAGAAAAAAAAAAAAAATTATCCTAAGTGCTAAAGCTACTAGAATGTAGTAGGCACGTGCATTTGAAAGTGGAAGTCATTTTCTAATTCTTCTAACAGGTAGAAGTTTTATGATATAAGTAACCTTACAATATGCACTATTTTAGGTGCATGTGGATGTTCAAATAGCGATCTTTAAGCAGGCATGATTTTAAGGCCAAATAGACAAATAAAATGGCTTTTCTTGTCAAGGTAGAGTAAGGCCACAAGTATAATTGCTCTTCCTGGGTGACAATGCACCAATGCAAAAAGTATACTAGAAAGTCAACATCTTACTACTTTTCTTCAATTTTCTTAACATATTGCATAATGCAGTGTGAGGGCTGAGATGTGAGATCTGCAGAATGCTCCAAATCCAATACCACCAGTCAAATAGATGGTCTCACTCTTCTCTGTGTTTAAAATTAAATATATGATTAGAAATTAGGATTATGCCTAAGGTTCTTAGCACTTTACAGAATCACATCTGCAGCAGCAGCTTGCATCCTATTGATTACACTTGTAACTTTGAGACACAAACCAAGAGCATACCTTTCAAGCTAGACTAGAGCACATGTAAGGAAAGCAGAAATAAAAATGTAAAAAGATCTGAGTTTAAAATATGTCAGAGCAGTCCAGCTGCAAAGTAATGAAAGTACACAGTTTGTTCAATATCATTTCATCTGTAGTTTATGAAAGATATCTTTTAAGCAAATCTCATGGTTTGTAATTTTTCAGTATAGACATCTGACAGTTAACCTGTAACATATCTTATAAATCATGTCTATAACACTAAAAGCATAAACAAAGGTGCTTAGTAGTTAAAATAACAACAACAACAACAACTTCTGGTGATACTCAAGGCATCAACAGAAAACACATGAACTTAAGGAGCATCGGTATTAAGCTTGTTTGAAAAAAGTGTCTAAGGACACACCCTCACAGACATTGCATTATGATGTTGTAATTTACTATTGAAGCAACCTGCTTCCAGTTGCAGTGAAAAGCTGAAAAAAACTGTGGCAGCTTAGCTGCTTGTACACTCAGGTGCTTGTTGCCAGCCTTACTACAGGCGCAGAAACGTGCTAATCTGCCACATTTTATGAGCCAGGAGAATAGATTGTGTGGTAATTCCTCATTTTCTCTAACGCAAAACCAGTTGGCATAATTTAAGCGACTGCTGACAGCTTTGCTTTTATCTTCACAGGAAAAATATGTTAGGAGAACAGTGAGAAAAATATGATCATGGGGAAAACCTTACCTCCACCCTGAGATATGCCGGTCTTTCTTGGTCTTCCCATGGGACTAAAGAACCCCACTTCTTGTTTTAAAGAACATTAAGTAAAACACTACTTTTTTCAGTCTTCAAGTTACTCCAGTAATGCCAATAAAATGCTATTATCTTTGTACTTACAATATTTCAAATGGAAACCCAAGAAAATAGTCTGAAAATATTCTTGAAGAATCGTGAGAAAAAAGTACCCAGAAATTACACAAATCTTCGATAATGATTTTTTTTAAGAAAACAGAGGTACATATTTTGCTATGAAATGAGGCAGAATTTTGATTTAGTCACCAAAGAAATGGTAGCCAGCTGTGACATCTCCAAATCCAGATTTCTCCAAAGGCTGAGGGAGTTTAGATTTTAAACTTTATTTAAAGTTCCCCTTCAGCATCTAAGTTTTAGTCCTATTTTACAATTTGTTGCAATTTCTTCAAAAGAAAACATAGAAGGTGAAGCTGGGGCAACTTAGTTCGTTGCTGTCTCGTGTCAGCAAGGGATTGGCACAGCTGTGCAATCACTGTATAGCAAGTATCTCACCATGGGTCATTTGTTTGCATTCAAGGCTCTGTATTTATTGCTAGATACACCCGCATTCAAGGCTTACCTTTCACTGCCAGGAAAAAGATAGCTGTATTGAAACCAGAACACTTCCATTAGCAGAGTATGATATTCCGCTGGGAAGAAATGGGGTCATGTACTTGAAGCATGATTTATTCAGACGGTTAGCTGCACTCCAAATGGAGCTCATTTTCTGCCCCGTTCAGCAGAAAATACATACAAGGTTCTACAGAGGAAAAGCCACAGAAGGTCACCAATGCATTTTCCACAAAGGCTGAGTTATTTAGCAGGAAACACTTTGGGGCCACAAAAACATTTTTGCAAAGTGCATAATTCCCTTTTGTAATGTGTTTCTGAAGGACACAGATGTACAGGTTTGGTTTTTTCCCCTTCTTTGTCCCAGACCTTCAAATCTCCTTTATCAGAAACTGAAAGTCATTTTAGTGGAAAATATTTCTGAATTTTCCAAAGTTAATCCACCTTTCAACTATGGTAATGATGAAATACACATTAGCCAAAGCTGGAACATTGCATCACTCCAGGACAGCAATCCGACTGCCTAACATCCAGACTTTGCTGACATGTGAACACTTATGCCCTTTCCCTCTGTTAGCATTATGCCCATTCACAAGATGACATGCTAATTTTATCTGAGTGGAGGGGAAGGATTTCAGCAGTGTGTAGAATTTGACATCTCTTATTCAGGATGATCTTCTCAAGGACAGTTTAATCCAGCCAAGCCAGATACTTCATGAAAAAAGTCTGGTGGTATCAAAAGAAATGCCTTCCTTTTTGTGGAAAAAGAAATGTGGTTTTCACCTACAGGTTTCATCCTTTAAGAGAAGATCTCCTATTAATGAAAAACAATATATTTAAGTGCTTTCTTAATACTTTAGGACATATAGCAGTTTTGAAAATTATATTTGGTGTTTTTTTCATTTGCATATTATATTATTTTACATGATGTCAGCTGTAGCAATGTATAACATCATACCTATTTCTAGTTTTTATAGCTTCTGTTAGTAATTTCCTAATTTTACATTGCTGAGAACAGCTGCATCAGCTGAAATTTCTCATTTTCATTGCAACAAACTGCAGCCACTGTGTTTTAGAGAAAATATATTTGAAACCTTGATGTAGAAGAAGAGATATTTCAATAAAAAATAAGTAGTATTCCTCCTTACACTTAAAAAATATATATATATAAATTTATTTCTACATTTCTAAATGAGAATTATCTGAAAACAGTATTTCAAAGAAGGATATTATGCAAGAAATTTTGGACATATTTGCCCTTGTCATAAATGTGAAAGAAAAACAAAGTTTGAAATGTGAATACTGAGAAATGAATTTCTGAATTTTGAGTACTTACTAAAGGACATGCAATCGATTACTGTTATTTTTAATCTTGTGTGGGATTTAGGCTGCTGTGGTTTGTTTGATTTTTATAAATAGTGTCATTGCTCCACTTTCTGAAACAGGAAGATGTGTGACTTTTAAAGCAACATTATGAAGTAGTAGCTAAGTATTCTTTCTTTAAGAACTAACCTCAAACAATAAAATACAAAACCTGATAAACCATTGTAATTCCACAAGTAGAGGATAGCTGCTGGATTCGTGGTTGCCCTCAGTACTTTAGCAGATGTACTATTTGGATTCAACAAATTCAGTTCACTATTTTGATCATCAGTTTCATGAGTAAAAAGTAAGTTTTCCAAGTGTAGGAAAAGAACACATATTCACTGTTCTCCAGTTGCCACAGAAACAGGTTTTCTAAAGTAATATGAGGACAGATAATTGTAGCCAGGCCCAGACTAACCAGATAGTTTACTACTTAGTTGCTATGGGACCATTCTTACAATTAAAATGTTCTTCTCCACACTGACAGAAACAAGAAAATGAGCTGTTGGGAAGAACAATTTCCCAGGGCAGCCACTAAAGGCTCCGTGGGCAGTGATGTCCCCAGACACACATGCACCTATCAGTGGGGCATGATTCCCCTCTGCGCACACCCAGAGTCCTTCTGCAGACAGACTGGAAGGTGCTTCGCTCTGGCTTCCTCTGCCCTCAGATTCCTCATCAGACTGGGAGGCCAGGAGACACAAAACACTATACAGGGAAAACAGCTGGCTCAGCCTGTTCTAGGTTCTCTGCTGACATGCAACAAATTAATTCTTTCCAGGGGGAACAAATTATAAGAACTGAGGCTCTGGGCACTTCACTCAAGGTCACATATCAAGACAGAAGCCAGGTCTTCAATGCCTTTATACAAATAGCATTTTATAGTGAAAGTATTAGTATTTGCCAGTGATCAGCAATCACAAGTAATGACTTTCCTGTAAGGAAATTTGACATCATACTTGTGTTAGTCAAATCACACAGAGCAAAAAGGAGCAGGGAAAACTAGCCAGTTGCCCAGTGAACCAGGCAGTAAAAAAATATATATATACTCTTAAAACAGGTAAACAGTAATTAAATAAATGTCCTGAAATTGCTTCTCCAAATTAGCAATTGCCATTATTGCTGCAAAGATGGTTTTGAAACACAATTGGAACCACTAAATGGAGATGAGGTAGTACATCCTTGAAGGGAGGAGCGTGGATCTGGGAGGGAAAGTCTCTAAGTTTAGAGTATCTGTAGCACACAAGGGAGCCGGCACCAGAACAAGTAGTATCTTGCTGCTGAAAGTAGCAGTGCAGCCAGTACAAGCCTGCTTCTACTTTAAGTTTCTGTGTAGGACAGAGATACCACAAGTTGTGGTTCATAAATGAGTTGGAAAAACAGACTAGATTTTGCCAGTGAAACAGATCTCACTCTAGGGAAACAGCAAAGCAGTCTGATGAGGGACTAAAGCAGTAAGAGCAACCAGAAGAATACAAAAATCCAAGCTCACTCTGGCCCCAAGGAGCATCCCCAGCTGAAGCTACATTCAGCTTAATCCAGTGTCAAGGAGACTGCATGAAAGCTGTAAAGAAAAATAACCTGTTAAAAAAATTATAGTGCAAAGGTATAAGAAAAAAAAATTAGGTAGCCACCACTATCTAAATAAAGAGCAGCAGTACACACAGTGATGGTGGACATTCAACAGGAAGGAATATTCTCACAGTGTGATTTTAACAGGTGTAGGAAAATCTGCCCTAGCTCGGCTTTAGATACTGCCAGGTAAAAAACAAACTGGCTTCTGCACAGGCTAGAAATCAAGGCACATACTCATAATCCCTGCAAAACTGAATTCCAGCCAGCTACGCCTTCATGACTGTAAATACCTCTGGTAGCAACACAAACGTTTACTTATATATGTGACAGTCACTGTTTCCCATGCATTCAGAGTGCATTCACTGCTGCAAAGGCTGCTTATTTGCAATTGCTCTATTAGATCAGCAACCAATTTTAACCGGTCTGCAAAGCCAAGTACAGCATAATCCCAACAGTATTGATAACTAGTAGTAACAGAGCAGAGAAATATGACCAGATGCTTTTAAAAACTCTTTCTAGGGGCCATCTGTGCGAAGAAATGTAGGCTGTAAATAAGATAGGAAAGTGAAAGGAAACACTGTGGCTTTGAGCTGATGGCAATGGGTGGATGTGTAGGAGTTCCACCCACACCAGCATTGCAAGAAAGGTAATACCACAGAATGCATTAAATGAAAGAAAGAAGAGAGAGCAGTCACCTCTCTATGTCAAGCAGAAAAAAGATTCAGATCAAGGATATGGTCGCAAAGAGGGCAAGCTGGAGTCAGCAGCAGAGACTCTTACCTCCTCTTCACAAAACAAACAAACAAATAAACAAAAAAGCAGGATCTACAGAAAAGTCATTGCACGAAGTCTTACAGAGAGCTATCCAAGGATGGGGTACCATGGACCCTGACTGGGGTAGATGAGCAGCCTGCCCATGGCAAGAGTCTGATGAAATGCAGACGTATGCTGACCCAGCAACCCAGAGCAGAGGAGCCGTTATCTCCTGCGAATGGCTGACAATACACACCTCTTTTAATAGAGGGAAAATGACTCACTGCTTCTGTTATTAAGAAAGATCCTTATCTTCTGAGTGAGATAAACTGGTGCTGACAGGGCTGCTGGGAACCAGCGGCAGTGCTGGAGCCTGTGTACTGGAGCACAGCCCATGAAGGCTCTGATGGAATCCTCCTTTGGGAAAAGCGCTAAGTAGCAAGCAACAAACATCAGACCATAAAGCCAAGCCATAACTGCTGAACAGACTTAATGTAAAACTGAAGAGAGCAGACTTCCTTATATTTAATATGCACTGGCTCTTGTGGGACTCCAGTGAGACCCTGAAAGCAGTTAAGCAAATAGTCAAACCCAAGGTCATGAGAGGACCTCAGGAATTTATAGAGATAGCCAAGCATCTTTCTAGTCTCTGTGTATTCCTACTAAAAACCTTGACAAAGTTCATCTTCCACAATACAGAAAGGGCTTCAGCAGAGCACCTGAAAAAGCGAAATGAAGAAAGTCGATGCTATCCCAACATCCTTATAAGTCTGAAGAGCAGCTAGGCCTGGTGTTAGAAGCAGTTCTGGTAAATTCAAGAAGTAAGACACAGCCAGCAGCGCAAAGCCTTTGGCAGCAGAGTCATGACGGACACCAGGGAAACGCTCAGGCTAAGAGTAAGCTACTAGCTGAGTTCTTGGGACTGAAGGATATCATTAGCTTATCCTTGAATAAAAAATGCACGGGCAGCCAGTAGAAAGCACTGTGAAAAAGGCACCAAATAATATGTTCAGCACATGCAGCACTAGAGAGAAAATTCACTGCTGGTGAAGTGCATGGATCTCATATATCCTCCATTGTGCAAAATGAGATAAAGAAAGAGTTTCACTACTGCAGTTTACAAGATTTTCCCATCCCTATGGAAGTTTCCAGGCAAGCCAACAAATTACAAAAAAGACAGGGTACCAAGACAGGGAAAAATCCACAGTTCGCTACCTGACAATAAAAAAAAAAAAAAAAATCCATAAAAGTTATTTCCTAGTACCAACTGATGAAGAACTGTAGTAAAGGCAACATTTTGCATAAAGGGAAACAAGAAATTCTCCTGGTACATTAAGAGCAGACTTCTTAAGACATCTGTGTTTCCCACCAGGGTACTGAATCCTGCTTGCAACAAGCAAGGGAGTGTGCGTAGACTGCGGCTATCCAGCCAGTTCCTTATCCACCCAATAGTCCACCCTTCAAACCCATCTCTCTCCAACTTAGAGGTAAGGATGTCATGTGGGATCTTGTCAAAGGCCTTACAGAAGTCCAGGTAGATGACATTGGTCAGTCTTCCCTTTTCAGCTGATGCAGTCACTCCATTATAGAAGGCCACCAGATTGGTCAGGCATGATTTGCCCTTGGTGAAGCCATGCTGGCTGTCCCGGATCACTTCCTTGTCTTACATGTGCCTTAACATAGCTTCCAGGAGGATCTGCTGTATGATCTTCCCAGGCACAGAGGCGAGGCTCACCAGTCTGTAGTTCCCCAGGTCTTCCTTTCTGCCCTTTTTAAAAAAGGGAGTGATGTTTCCCTTTTTCCAGTCACGGGGGACTTCACCTGACTGCCAGGACTTTTCATATATGATGGCAAAGTGGCTTGGCAACTGCATCAGCCAGTCCCCTCAGGACCCTGGGATGCATGTCATCGGGCCCCACAGACTTGTGGGTGTTCAGTTTCAGCAGGCGGTCTCAAACCTGCTCTTCACTCACACTGGGAGGGACTTTGCTCCCCCAGCCCCTGCCTAGAGGTCCAGGGACTCAAGAGATGTGGGAAGCCTGACTGCCGGTGAAGACTGAGGCAAAGAACTTGCTGAGTAGCTCAGCCTTCTCCATATCTGTCCTTACCAGTTCTCCTTTGTGTATCACAGGGGGTACACTCTCCTTGGCCTTTCTTTTCTGACCTATGTACCTGTAGAATCCCTTCTTGTTATTCTTTACATCCCTTGCCAAGTTCAGCTCCATCTGTGCCTGGGCTTTCCTGATCCCATCCCTACGCATCTGGACAGCATCCCTGTACTCTTCCCTGGTCACATGTCCGTGCTACCACTGCCTGTGCAATTCCTTCTTAAGTCTCAGTTTGACCGCCAGGTCCTTGCTCAGCCATGGCAGTTTCCTGCCTTCCCTGCATGATTTCTTACACTCTTAGAGCTCTTGCGCTCTAAGAAAAATGTCGTTAAAGAGTTGCCAGCTTTGATCGGTTCCTCTGTCCCTAAGGGCAGAGTCCCGGGTGCTCTCATCCATTAGGTCTTTAAACAGCTGGAATTTCACTCTTCTAAAGTTCAGGGTCTTGACTTTGCTCTTTGCCAGGCCCATGCTCCTCAAGATCACAAACTCAACCAGGGTGTGGTCGCTGCAGCCCAGACTGCCTCCAATCTTAACCTCTTTAATGAGGTAGGTGATCTGCATTGGTGAGCACCAGGTCCAGTAACAAGAAAAAAGATAAATTGAAAATTAATATTTCTTAATATCACAGATAGTATCTCCACAAATTGCCTAGCAAAAACAAAATTAAAAAAAAAAAACTAAGATTAAACTCGAATTAACCTAAAGATTAACTAAAATACCTCTTATTAGTGCTGTTCAAGGATCAAAAATGCCTTATTTCCAATGACCTGGAAGATTATGAGTAGCACATATTACTTGTTCCTGAAGATATTTATGAGGAAAAGAAAGATTTCACACATTTGATAATCTAAATGACATGCACTTTAAGAAAAAAAAAAAAAAAGTTGGGAAAAACTCCAAGTTATGGTTTTGTTGAGGTGATGATTTGTTGCCAGAAGCAGTAAAGAGAAAAGTCTTCTCTTGAGTACATTTGAAAACTTATTCTGGCATTCAGATAACAGCACTATACTGGTGAATAGCAGCTGTATTTCCTTTGTTACAGGATGCTATGAAACCTCTATAGGAAACTTACTTTGACATCAATTTGGGACACGAGATTTCAACATTTGTTATCAGCTATTGAGATCTGTCAGGAGCACAGTTTCAGAGACTTCATGTCAGAGGTAAAAACTGAAAAATAGAATTTAAAAAGTCATGTTTCCATTTGTTTAAACTTTTTTCTTTTTTCTTTTTTTTTCAGCTGGTAGGGTGAAATGGCTTTTATAAAAGGAGCTTTATACAGAATAACATATCTTCAAGTACACATAGCAATGACATAATATATTTTCCTGTTTTTACCCGCCAGGGTCTTGAGCTGTGAAGGATTTTTTTAATTATATACTTTAATTATATGATAATAGTAACCACAACATGCTAATTCTTTTCCAGCAATATAATAGCCTATAATTCCTACTCACAGTTGCCTCCACAGAGGTTAATGGACTGTGATCCATGAGGAACAGCTCTGAAGAAGCACTGATTTCTCAGCTCAAGTGATACACTCCCTCTGGACACACAAAAGGGCATACAAGTCTATGCCGCACAGCGTGCTGCCTTGCTGACCCTCAAGGCTGCCCCAGACAAGGTAGCTCAGATACCCACAGCAGTGCAGCCAGGTTGGTGCGGTGCTGTGGAGGGGCTACCAGGTGGCAAGCTCACTCTGGTACTTCTCAATGGTGTTGTGCAGTGCATGGAGGCTTCCACCAAGTGCAGGACTGAACTGAGACGTATTGGTCTGAGAACTCCAAGCCCTTGTTACATACCATTAAAGAGGACGGGCAAAAGAAAGAGAAGGAAACACCATCTACTGAAAACCACTGTAGAGACTGAGAGAGAAATTAGGAGAAAAGAGTTAATAGAAAATGAAAAGTTGCAAAAAGGATTTTCCATGTGCAGTAGAATACAGCCCACTATAAACAGATGCAAAACATGCTTCCTGTTAACAAAAAGAAATGTGGTCTCCTTTAAAATAGATTTGAAATGCTGTATTTGGAAATGGGGGGAAAAAAAAGGAGAGATTCTTTCAAAAGAAAAATTGGATACAGCAGAGGTAGTAAATCTATTACAGAAAGTTACGGTGACAGCTGACAGACAGTAAAATGAGAACCTGTTGGTAAAAACAAATTGTTCAGTAATCAAGAGGCATATTAGCATAAGGCCACCCTAGGAAAAAGCAAGAGGGAGAGTAGTTTGAGTTGTAAATTCATACAGTATAGGCAAAACTCTCCTGTCATCTGGCTCACAGGAGGAAGGAGAGGTGAAGAACAGGAAACAGTGTATGTAAATGTAGAATTTAATCCTGGATACATAAAGCTATCTCATCACATTCATCATGACAACACTGAGGAGAGAACTGATCAACTCTGCCCCCCTCTGAGGAAAATGGGCTAGCTGAAAATCCAGTGTATATAAGCATCTACATACAATGAGAGACCAGGTGAAGAGAATAAATGGTATAAAAGCCTGGAATGAGTGGTAAGGACATACCCTGGCATACTTGTAACAACATTTGTTATTCTGCGCAGACTAAAGTAAATTGTTGTCAAAAACGGCCTGAATTTCATTGGTTTTTTTTGCTTGAGGTTTGACCGAGGCTATTTAAAATATTCATGGTTGAAATTATACATGCACATGTGCACAGACACTCTGCAAAGATTGTACTGCTGTCACTACCTTTAGCATGAACCTTATTCAGGTCAAACCAGACCCTGTGGGACTGTGCTGTTGTTTACTGTCTGGTAGCTCAGACGTGATTCTCTCTGGAGATGGCTGCCCAAAAACAGCCTTTCAACAGAATGGAAACTCTCTACCAAGAAACCCCCAAGGGAGCAGCTTGAAGACCTCTGCATTAGCTGCTGGGAGGGTAAAAATGTGTAATAATAGAACACCGGACCTCTCCTAGTTGAAAGTGTGAATTTGTTTGGTTTCAGTTTATTTGCTCATTTGTTTGCTTAGAATGCCAAACTAGCATTCTTACAAAAGCAGTGAACCCAGAAATTTCAGTTCAGAGATGTGCAGCTTGATGGAGGGAATTGCAGAGGTAGAGCTTTTCTTCTCCTGCCCCTTTGCAGCCTCAGTCTAATTGCTGTATCAGGGGAAGAACAAAGGCTCACCAGAAATATCTATACACATCCACAGTATGCAGCTGCTTGCCCTTGACATCTTGTAAATGGCACTGCAATGAAAAATAAAGCTCTCACATTGCAGGAGGTAACATTGCAATGTAAAATAACGAAGGTGTTAGGGTTTGGTCACTGAAGGAGTAGTCAGCTGTGATAAATGATGTAGTGCAATTAGCAAAGATCAGAGAAAGAAAATTTGAAAGCATTTTACATCAGGAAGAACCTGATGGAGATGCTGCAACTTTTTATGTGCGCTCACCTTGCCAAATCACAAAAGCTGTCCTAAAGTATTAAAGGGACTCTTGAACTACAGTAATAGCTGAATGGGGGAGTCTTTTCTTTTCTAAAGTGATTTGTTGTTGCTATTCATGATCAACAGAACTTATAAGAATTTAAGCATTTATTCAAGATTTGAAAGCTTTCAAAAAATCTTTTATGCTAAGCAAATTTAGAGTGGAGCACACAATGTGACTTTACTTACTAGCTGTGAAACAATCTTACTGAAAGCTTGCGTTAGCAGGCATCTTTTTCTGAGAGTCACCATTCACTACAGTGGTCTTGAATATCTGATCCTACAATACTGAAATCATACTTTTTGTCTCCACTAGCATCTAGGGTAGTTTTTTTTGTTTTAACTGTGCAAAGAAACCTGCTACATTTGCTGTTTCTTTCTCCTCCACATGACTTTGGACTTTTCTTCCTATTATTTTCTCTCCTTCCTAGTATGCAAAGTGGTCACAACTACAAGGGAAAATTAGGATATGTTAAGCACTAAATCACACCTTAAAAACATTAATTTCTATGCAAATAAAAGCATTCATGAGAATCTGTACAGGATTTTCTAACCAGCAGCAATTTAAAATTTTTCACTTAAGCATGCAGGAAAAGGATTCATGTTAGAGGCTTTGAAGTCAAATGTGGGGCACGTACAATGAATGCCAAAGAGAGGCAGCAGCTCTTGAAAATGTTTATGTGTTAGTAACCTGAATGCATTCAGACTGTGGAACAGGAGCAAACAACTTAATACAGCAAAAGTAGCTAAACTCAACTACATGTTTTAGGAAAAAAAAAAAAGGGGGCATGATGGTTTCTGCAAATCGAACAGCTCTCAGGTGCCTGTCTAAAAGGGATCATTTATTGACTGAAAATACTTTGTGCATACATAGGACCTCACATACTGCTTTGAGGGTGAAATCTAAATGTAGGCATTCTCATCATTAAGGCAAGCCGTAGTATGTCAACTTCAAAGAGCACAAAGGACTTGCTGGGGGGGGGTGCAAAGAAGCAAGGGCATCTTGCAGATGCGGCAAGAAGCCATTCAAGGAGTCATCTTCAGGTTTTCAGCCTTCTGGCCCCAGCATTACCCTGCAAAAAAGGCACCCCAGTGCAGGGACAGCAAGCAACCTGCTCAATTAAACGCAGGTGCCGAGCGAAAGGAGCTGTGCGGGGTCTGTGCTGGGCAGGCACCCGCGGCCCAGGGAGGAAGAGGGGCCCAGCCCTGCTGTGGGAGGTGTGTGACCACCGGGCTGCGGAGAACTGCTGAGGGTCCCGGCCCTGCGGACAGACAACTCCTTCCTTGCCAAGCTAGGCCGGAGTCAAATTCAGAGAAGACCAAGCAAGAAAACAAAAAAGAAAAGAAAAGAAAAGAAAAGAAAAGAAAAGAAAAGAAAAGAAAAGAAAAGAAAAGAAAAGAAAAGAAAAGAAAAGAAAAGAAAAGAAAAGAAAAGAAAAGAAAAGAAAAGAAAAGAAAAGAAAAGAAAAGAAAAGAAAAGAAAAGAAAAGAAAAGAAAAGAAAAGAAAAGAAAAGAAATCATTAGTGGACTTTATGTAACAGCTGCATCAGAGCCAGGATTATACCAGTGCACTCCTCCCTGATTTCTTATCTCTTTCTAATCAAATAGCCACTGGTGACAGTAGAAGGTGTGCTGTAAATATTTGTGTGGCAGCTGCTGTGCTGGCCAACTGGCTGAACAGGCAACTGTCAGAATTAAACGTCTGAAATACGGACTGGAGCTATAATGGCCTTGTGTCCATGGTGGATCAAGGACAGAAAATACCAACCCGCAACAGAAGGGAGACAAAGATGAGCAGCAAAATGGAAGGAGCATCAGGAGCAGAAACAGAGTAGGGAGGAGAAGCAAACCACAAGTAAAGGGAGAAATTAGGGGTACGGAGAAACACAGTGCAAGGGAAGAGCAAGGAGGCCAGGTCAGACAGCCAAGGAGGTGGTGGGCCAGCCTCTAAGTCCACTCACAAAGCTGCTGCTTCATGTGGATAGAAGCAGCAAGGCTGACAGAAAAGCAAAGTGAGCTAATAACATATGATAATGATTACATGCACAGCAGAGACAACTTCAAGAGTTCCAGGCACAGACAGGAGAGGGGAACGTTCTGTTTTGGCAGATTCTCCTGGTTTGAGACACATTGTCATCTTTGTATAATGGTGAATGCCACCGGAACCTGAAGAAACTGGTAACCCAGAAAATCTCCTCAAGCCTCCCTCTGCACAGCAACTCCTGAAAAATAACCATTAGAACTGTAACCTATTTAACTTAAGTAGGTTAGCTTACTTAAATAGTGTCTCACACAATAAATGCTTGAATTCTTATTTCAGCTTCAAGATGACCTTGGCATGTCAGCTTGAATACGTGCAGATGACAGCAGACTACAGGCTGCAGAACAAACTGCTGCAGTGAGCCGCTTATGAACAAGCTGAGCAAAAGCAGATGACCTGCTCTACAGAGCAGCGTTATCCCCAGTCATTCATATCTTTCAATCATGTCTGTGTACACTCTTCATTTGCCTTCATTGCCATTAGTGATCATCAGGAAACACTTATCTGCTTTACCTCAGATCTACAGATCATCTCTGGTATTACATCATTCCCTTGAGGTCTCTCTGAAAACAAAGAGTGTGTGTTGTGCAGCACTGCAGTTCTGTCCTTGAAGGTGAAACACAAGATTAATCCACTTTAAAAGAACAAAGAGAAAGGGGTGGGAAATATTATGGAATTTCTAAATCTCTCAAGTCATAAGAAAGCTTTTTATGCCCCCTGTAGAATTTTATACTAAATGCATTTTGGCAAAGAACCAATGCAGTTGCTACACCAGATACCTATTCTTAAAAGTGGCAGAAAGCACTGAATATCTGAACTTCTCCTGTGAGAAAAACCAAGCTAGTGAAACTCAACAAGAATGTCATGTTATATGCTGTAGTGATTGACAACATTTCACTTTCCATCTTGTAACCAGAAAAACTAGACAGCAATCAGGCGAGACTCCTTACTCAACCCTCTTCAAAAGAAATCAGTAATAAAATCCTAATCATGTAAGTGCAGAGACCTTGGTGGGAGTCCTGCAGGGGTAATGTCAGAGACAGGAGAAGGGAAAAGTAAAAATAGACTGAAAACCACCTGTCATACATGTATGATGCAAAATACAGACAGTGTTCCGTAGGCACTGCAGAAGTCCCTTCAGCGTTATGATCCTTGCAGCTGATCTACGTACTATAAGGCTGCACTGTCCCTGTATGCTTTGCAGTAGAAAGCTTGAGTGCAGGTTTCACACACCAGTCTGGCAGCAACAGAAGAGAACGATGGGAAACTCTGAAAAAATCTCTGTAATTACAGACCAGATCTACAAGGCAACAGGCCTCTTCCATAGTATGTTGAACTCATCCCTGTCTTCCATGCCCTTTTCTAAGGTCACCCTTCTCCCCTGCAAATTATGGAATTTAATGAGTTAAAACTAGTTTAGCTGAAGTATCTTGCCTTAAATTTCGATTTATAGCCATTAGATATTAGACTGTACAAATTTTCCCCTGTCAATTTTTTTCTAATAGCACGTCCAAAGATTTCCTTTCCACTGAAGCAAGGGATAACAGAATGTAGTTCAGGTAAGTATACTTTGTATAGATGACCCAGAAACATGTCATAGCTTTTAATGATCTTCAAATCAGACCTAATATATACTTACACTGACATCATTTTAATTATTTAGATTAAAATTTTCAGACAGTATTTCCTTTCAAACTTTCTTTTCCTTCCAATGATTTAAAGAAGTTTATCATCTTCATTATTTTCATGTTGGGTGTTTTTTTCTTGGTGGGTGAAGCAAGCAGCGTGGAAACAAAATTAAGAATGGGAGAAATTAAACACCTCTGGTTTAAAAAAAAAAAAAAATTAATTTACATAGCTCCTTATCACACAAAAACACATTTGAGTAACAGAATCATCAGTGATATCAGCAGAGGTCTGGAAAGAACAGTGTTTGTTCATTAACAGTTCCTGCAGAATCATAGGAGGTGAATACATAACATGTCTGTTTTTTTTTCTGAGAGCTATCAAGCTGATGTCCAATGCTTTTCTCATATTTACATTCTCAGCAAACAAGCAACAGCTATTTTAAAACAGATCTATGACAGACACTTACAGCCAGGTTTTCAGGAGTGCTGAATACTCGTCCCAGCAGGAATCAAGAGGAGCTGCAGGCACTTGGCCTCTAAAAAGCAGAGCTATAAATTTCACTAGACTTTCTGGATGTGCTGTTGTAACAAGCTAAAGTAGGTCACAATTTCTACCTACATTGTCACTGACCTTTTACTATTACGCATTGTTTTCAACCTTGGCATAATATGTTTTTTTCCTAACTAACTGCATTTACTGGAGATGGGAATGCATATATAGTATATTTATATATCTTTTGAATACATACGTAAAAACCTGAAAAAGAACCATAATGTTAGCAATCCTTGCTAGAGTATAAATATGCCTCCTGGAAAGCTTAATTATCATATACCCAAAGCTTTATTTGGTCTCAGGGAATATAGGAAAATAATACTGAACCTGATGATGACACCCTGACTAAAGCAAAACTGGCTGTTCTCAAAACGCAGTGCTAATTCCAGTAGGTAGGAATTCTGAATAGTAACTGAGATATGCCGTTTTTAGTCAGTATGGTCTGTTCATCAGAGCACTTACAACTTGAAATGTTGCTCTGTATGGAGAGATATTGGTCAAAATGGCATGAAAAAATTCAGTCAAATGCTGCCACACTCATGACTGAGGAATCACAGATACTAAAATGCAATATGAGCTTCTCACAAACCTTGCCTGTGCTTAATGAATTAGATGGATATCAGCTGCCTGTGCAGACAACAAGCAGCAGAATCTGAGCCAAAACCCTAAAGGTGGAACAAGATGTTGCATCCAATGTTAAACTATCCTTCCATTTTTGACTGACAAAATAAGACTTTAGTTATGAAGGCCACAATTTCGTGCTGAGGAGCACCTAACACTTCTTACCTATTTGTCACATATTTTGTGACTGGAGTTATGTATTGTAGGTCAGACAAAGCCTTCCATTCCTCTCTGTATAAGCTGTACTTTGTCCTTCCTTTTCTGTTTATTGTTATGATTAAAGGAGGAAAAATCCTGGTACGTGCGAGAGCATATGTTTGTGTGAAATATATCTAATTAATTGCTTGAATAGCTGTAGGCAGAATTGATGAGCACTAGCAGAATAGATGGGAATTAAATCCAGGGGAGAAGGGATTATGTTCTAAGGAAATCAATGTTTCATATAGATGTATCCTTAGGCTTCTCAGCTATTATTTGTGAAATGCATTTAAAATGCATCCTTCACAATGTGTTCACATTCAATTCTCAGATAATTCATAAAAACATTCAACTCAGAAGACTGGACAGATTGTACAAGTCCTCTACAGATAGCTACAGTTGAGTGTTTGACCCAGATAGACAGTGACCTTTGCTGAAGCCTTCACTATTGCTAGCTCTTCTGACATCAAAGTGAGGTGAAATCAGTTTTTCGCATGGATGCTGTCCTCCTTTTCCTTCATGGCTGCTTTTGAAGATGCTCATGGAATGATGTGTGAAAAGACAGACTGAATAATCCTATCCCTGAAGAACTAGCCTCTCCAGTTTTGAAATGCAGCATTGCTTTCCTTCAAGATTTGTGGAGAAGAAAAAGATTATGGTAGTATGTGGCTGGCTCATCCTAGCAGCAAATTAAAATAGTTTCTGCTCAGCTGGCCAGCAAGTGAGGAATGGAGACCAGAGTCTTCACATTCCAGAAGCACACACTGCAGAGGTCATGGTATGCCTGGCACTCCACAAAGAGAAACAAAAACAATTCTTCTACCCCTTTAATCTGGCAACACAGAGTAGAGCATACTTGCACAGACTGGGTACTAGTCCAATAGTTTCAACCAGGGAATGTGACTTTTTCCTGATGAACAATGTTTTCTTGTAATACCTTTATCTCATTGACCTGAACACATTATATTATAGGCAAATAAAGCAAAATCTTTTGTAATTTTACTATCACCTATTAGAAATATACATTTGAGAACACATTTTGGCATGCCGTACTTTTGTTTATCTCTCTCTGATGATTTATGAATTTCCTGTAAAAATTGGCAATAATGCTACATTCTGATAGAGAGGGAGTATATGACAAGTATTCTAGTAAACACTCCATATCAAATTATGCTTTTTTCAGTATTATGGGGAATATTTTAAATTAAAAATCATGAGTGCTGTACTCAGTTCTCTAGGAGAGGTCATATCTGCAAATAAGTTCTCAGATATAGAAACAAAAATCTTTACAAATGTTAATAGTCTACTCTGTTTGTTGCAACTTTTAGTTAGATTTAGGATAAATTCTGCAGTGAAACAATGTATATAACTGCTAGGGCTACATGAACAATAATTTATTATTGAATGGCAGATCTCCCTCTTTTGACAGCAAAAGTAACAGGCAAATAGACAAAGAACTCCAAAATGCCAAGCAACATAGTAGAAAAAGAGAACTTCCAGAAAAAGAGAAGAAATAAGTCCCAGAGAAGAGATATCTCTTCCTACATTTGCATTTTATTTCCAAGGGTTCAACAGGCAATGGGAGAATATTAGTTTACTCCAGAATCCCCCTTTCTGTCAATCAAAAAAGAAAAAATAAAAATAAAAAAATAATAAAAAAAAAAAAACAAAGAGTCAAGAGGGTGGATAAATATGAAAGAAGAAAAGAAAAGAAGACTTTTTTTAAAAGAAGTCCCTGGAGAGTGGAGAACTAAACTGAGAGCCCTGCAGGCTAGCTGAATCAACTGAGTAACTGAGGATTATTTTTCTTAAATTATAACTATGTTTTAGTTCTGTAAATCAAGAATGTAACCCTTCTTGCATTTTGTTGGAATAAACCTATTGACAACATAAGATAATATTTTGTGTAGAATTAAGGGACTTCAAGGACTCCAAACATTTAGTTTTTAAAAGAGAACTTCTGCTACAGAAAAAAATTGCAAGAAAGAGGCGACAGCTCTCAGTGGAGACCACCATAGACAGCATCTTATTGAAGGTTACATTCAGTTTTTTACCGTCATACATTTAGAGGCTCTTGGACACAGCTTCACAACTAGGAAACTTTTCAAAATGGAAAGAATGAGTCACTTAACTGCTTTAAAAGCAGAAAGGAGGTCAGTTTTCCTTTGATAACAAGATCAGTTTTCCTTTTATATAATTGTTTATAAACTTAATAGAGAATTAAATGTCTCCTGATCATTTAGTTATATTTCAAGTCCATTTCTCCAAACATATAAACTGCAAGGCTTCTTCAGAGAGGAACTCTGAATTTTGCATAACATAAATTTCAAGTTACATGCCATATCTATGCTGTGAAATTTAGGGGAGGAAAAAAGGTACCTCTGTGCTTTTTTTATTTATACTCTCTTCAGAAAAATTGCTAGTGTAATTTTTTCATCCAACATCAAACCCCAAGATTTTAATGCACATTAAGAACTTGAACAAACCTCCAGAAGCAGTTGCCTGTAGGAAATCAATATTTCCAGTATTGTCTGTGTAGGGGAGAAACTGTTCAGCACTTTCATCTATTATAAGCAAAAAAACATATGAGGTGTGTATATAATACAACGACTGGCAGAGAGAAACATGCTGGTGTACACAAACAATAGAACTTCAGTACAGCCAAATCTAGGACAAACCAGAATTGTGACAACACCACCAGGATCAGAGAGAACAAGAAACAGAACATATACTTTCAGGTGAGGGGGAAAACAAAAAAGAAGAAGAAAAAAAAAATTGAGTAGTTTACAGAAAGGAACACAAAGGTTTTTCCCTTTTCATAGTGCTTTGGTGGGATCTGCAATGGACTAATGCATGCAGTCCTGTCTCTACTTAAGATGAAATACCACAAATTGAAGAGGTTGCAAGAATTTAGGCAGTACTTGGAAAAAGTGACCTCATTGTAATGGACTTCACTTTGTTCACTTCATCAAAAAATAGGTTATGAAAACATGTTGAAGAACGACTTGCTTATGAATAATTGACCTAGAGAATGGGGCAAACAGCAGGAGGTCCCCAGTCTGTGGCGGTCCAGTCTGTGGGAGACACTGAATTCTTTGCAGTCAAATGTCATGCTGATGGTAACATAGGTCTTTACAAAGGTAAGTGAGCAAAAAGGTGATAAAAAAGCAAAGATAAATTTAAAGTGATGCCTATATGGAAAAATAATCTAGATCTTGCCTGCAAGATGCTGAGCTCAGATTTGGCAGTTACAACTCAGGAACAAGAGCTTGGAGTCATCATTGAAAGCCCTCTGAAAGCTTTGGCTCCATGTCCAGTGGTAGCTAAGAAACTCACAAAAATGTCAGGCATCATCACAAAGGGCACTGAGAAATGAGACACGTGGTTCTGTCCATTTTGCTGCTTTCTAAAACCTTGGCATATTCGCATCTCAAGTACTAAGCATTGTTCTGGTCTCTGCACCTTGATAAGGTGGTAGTGGAGTCAGAGACAAGGTACTGAGGAATGTGACTTAAGGAATCGAGCAAATGTAGCACCACCACCACCATCACCACCCAAGCAGCTCTTTTGCAACAGAAAAGGGTGGAAGGAGGATGCAGTCGAAGTTTACAAAATCATACAGGCAACAGATAAGGTGAATGCAGAATGGTTTCTCACCAAATCTCACAAACCCCAAATAGGGGACACCCAATGAAACTAAAAAGCTTAAAACACATATAAGCAGGGTGGGGGTTTTGTTTTGTTTTGGTTTCGTTTGGTTTTGTGTTTTGTTTTTGTTTTTCTTTTTGTTTTTTTGTTTGTAGAGGGGTTAGTGAATATCTGGAACTTGTTTTCTGCAGATGGCCAGGGATGTGGACAGCATCAGCCAGTTCAAAGAAGGACAAGGTAAAGTTATGGACAACAGATCCATTAAAGAGATTTTGGAGGAAGAGATAGGAAAGTGTCTTCTAGTACCCTTAATGTAGTGATTGCAGATGCTGGGAGAACTCAGGGAGTGTGGACTGCAGATAGTGACCGGGCTTGCACTCGCTCACCCTAAATCACATACCCTACCACATCCAGAATCAAAGTACAGAGCCAGAGGTATTACTTGTCTAACCCAGCAACACTTCCTTATCTGGCCCTTGTTAAGTTTTGCTCACCAAGGTTTATTCTAAGTTTTTATACCCTCAAAAGTCTCGTATAGTTACCAGTAATAAAAACTCAGTCTGCTATCAGTATGGAACTGCCAAAAATCACTCTGCTGCATGACCTGAAATAGTGGTGCATTTTCTAAAAATGAAAATGAAAAAAAAAAAAAAACAAAAAAAAACACCACACACAGTCGTCTTAAAGTCAGCTGTTCTATAGCTTTGCAACAATGGAAATCTGCACCTTATGCAGTAGCACTGGAAAAAGAGATCAAGAGATTGCTGTCTCCTAGTGAGACTCCATATTTTATTCTCTACCAAAGAAAAAAGTAACACAACAATCCTGACATTTAAAAAATATACTTGTTATGATTTTTAGAGGTGCTAATCATCAAAACATTATATCAGAATTACTGTTTTAATATCAAATATGACTTACAGAATAGATGGTATGGCACACATGGCCATACATAAACACTGGAAGATAATCATTTCAAATCCAGTGACAAAATTTTATAGCTCTATTTTATTCATTGATATACACAAACACAGTATGGCAGAATTAATGCCTGTCTATCCACCTCCCTTACTTTTTGGTCTGTTTCACCTAACAGAATTTATTTAACTAGCAGCAACAAATAGCACACTGCTGACAATCATGTAGCACATCTCAGATAAAAGGCAGAAATCAGCTGCCAGGCAATGACTCATTAAATCATGCCTTGGTGGACAGTCAAATAAAGGCAAATATCATTTAAAAATAGTTTTAAAACTACTATAAGACATACACCACAAATGTAGAGATGCCGTTTTAAAGTTATATGTGTCCTACTCCTCTTGTCGGTGTCAGTGCTTCTAATCTTCTACACTGATGAGATACTTTCATGAATATTCATGTTAATATACACAACATGTAAGTGCATTTTATCAGGCTGACAGAGAAATCTATGGGCAGCATGACTTACTTCTTCTGTATGGTGTTATCGTGATGACAATTAAAAATCCAATTTAACCAATTTAATACCAAACCAAAACCAAGTATTTAAATATTGTGAGTGAAACACACTTTCAAATGGTTCTGTAACCACTAATTTTCTAGCAAGCTTTAAAAGAAAAATTTTTCTGTTATATACCCAGTTGAAAAAGTCTTTGTTCTTTTAAAGTGTTAACAGTAGTGCTATTTGTTAATGTATCACCTGTTCAGTTTTAGATGTTCCCACACGGATGTAAGTTATAGTGAAACGTTATGGTGGTTATGCCCCAGTTTATATCTTCATGCTAGTCTTTCCCAGGTAGAATGCTTCAAAGTACTTTGGACTACTCATTTTTGAGATGTTTACTCCTGTACATTTACTATCTTAATTTGAAGTGTGTTATTTTTACAGTAACTATGTTTACACTAAGTGTAGACACTAGCCTGACATTTCTCCATGTTGTCTCAGAACAGATTCAGATCCCACCAGTGCAAGCCTTCTACATATTCATCAAATTGAGGAGTTTAAGAGTTGACTTCATAATTGGTGAAATTTGCTTTATTCTCCCAGCCCCATTTAAACCTCTGTATCTATCCTGGGTCTCTCCTTAGCATATTTTATATCATCTATTCTGACCTTTATCCTGATAAGATCACCCATCCATTGGGAACAAAATTCATATAATCAGTATATGCATTCCTGTACGAGTGTATGCATTCATGACTGAATTATTGCCTCTCAGCCATAAGGACAGATCTGTTTATACGCCATATCCACACCCACTGGTGTTAAAGTTGCTGTGCTCCAGACCTCATGCCCTGGAGTAGGTGACTACAGGGATGATCCAGATCATCAGGCCAGGAAGGCACCACATCTTCATTTGGCAATAGCACAGCAATAAATTTCACACCTTTCAGGATGAATCAATTGCTGAGCACAAGACAAAAGCCCTAGCTCTCCATCATGCTACACATGCACAAGAGTGATAACAGGATGGATACAATCTTTTGTGGTTTCTGTGCTCTCCTAAGTTCTTCGTGGAGACATATCCCAAACATTTTAACCTGGCCAATGGGGTTGCAAGTGCATACCTGTGTCAACATGAAAAACACATTGAAGTCAAAAGCAAATATACTTAGTTGAATATTTTGGCTTTCTAATTTTATTTTACATTTTATTTTTAATATGTGTAACAGAAATAACATATGGAACAGTGATAATCTGAACATAGGCATATGGCATGATCAGTTTATTAACAGATCATTGAAGAGAGTCCCATTGTCTTGGATTTTTTTCAGTTAATTTGGAAAAGATTTTTCAACCAAACTTTTATTTCCAAAGTTTGTGGACCTGACTGACAAAAATACTTCAAAAATTCATGTGTATATTGGTTGTTTTAATTCAAAAGAGTCATTAAAAAGAAGAAACTATATTCATTTTTCAGTTTGAAATATATTTCCTTATGATAACTATTTCATTTATGAAATATTTAGATGTTATTAGAATTTTTAAACCAAAATAGTCTGAGGGGAACATTTAATTCAGCCAAGACTTTCTTTGGTCTAGCCTGCGAATGGTAAAGAAAAATAAAACACAGCCCTCTAGTTTGGTACTGGAGGATATGATCTATATCCAAAGTATGCAGTGCTGTATGAACCTCATACTTGGCTTTCTCTTTATTAAAATCTCAGAACATGCTCTTAAGATCATACTTCAGCTCATAATCTCATTAATTGCTCCGTTGGGTTTTGATTTAAATCAGATAGAGAAATTTCTATTCCAGGGATCCTAATGGAAATGGCAATCTCTACCTTATACTTACAGGCATGAAAGACTGTGTAATGAAAATCGCTCGTTAGTTTATCATCTAAGTCCTAATCACAAGAAACATTTGGGACTTTTTTTTTAAACAAATATATAAACTTTCTGAAGATACAATTTTAAGCAGCATCCAGCTCCTCATGTAAAGCCACTACATGTCTTGCCCTAACCACACGCGGTATAAAGTTATTTATTTGCCATGGTTCTGTCCACAGACCCCCACTTGCATGCCCCACTTCTCCAGCAGGGACATGAATGAGGTGCCTGAGCACTTTGTGCACACTGAAAGCTCAGGTCACAGCACTTCTCCAGGGGTCTTTGTTTCTCCTTTCTCTTCTCTCTTCTGGATTCTCCAGGCATGTCCTTCTGTTTCTGGAAATCTGTATTTTTCATGTTATTAGTATTGTGCTGGGTTTCAGAGTCAGGGCTCGAGGTCCTCTCTTGTCACACTTTCTGCCACAAAATCTACCCTTGTCCTCTCTCAAAACCTTGGTCCCTCACCTTATGTTCACTCCAATGCCATGGGCCCTACATGGTTCCTCTTTCATTTAAACATTACTCTTGCCCTTCTCAATTTTTCTCCTGTTGTCAGGACTATATTAGCCCTTCTTTTCCTAAACTGTTCTAAATTTTGTTCTTCCAAAAGTTCTCTGTGTTCTTGCATTACATATTTGGTCCTACGCCAAAAGTACCATTTTCTCCCTTGCGCCCCCTCTCACTGTTGCCACCTGCTTGGCTCCTGCCTCATGGAGGATTTCCCAGACATGTGGGGAACACGCTTCTTGCCCCATGACAGGTTTCCCGCATTCTATTTTGCACCTTATCTTTCTACTTGGGTGAAACCAACAACCAACAAAACCTTCTGTGGTTTTGACATTTAAGTGTGCTGTCAGCATTCTTCTGGGATGCAGACAATAACTGGGACAGGGAGGAGGTGGGCCAACCAGGCACAGTGTTTCTCCCCATTTCTGTTTTCTGATTCCTGCCAAAATTGACAGGATCATCCATTTTGCTACCATTTGGCACACCCATAAACAGCCAAAAGGCATTTGACTGCATTGTTGGTCCTCAGTCCTTGACCACAGCTAGTTGGCTGGCTAGCTATTCTCAGCTAGTAGAGAAAATAATTTAAATATCTTAATCAAATAATAATGTGCTTCCTTTTTATGACAGTGACCCGGACTAAACAAATTTTTCAAAGTGAACTGTTTCCTGTTCATAAGTAACTATTACATCCTGAGCTAAAAATTTGAGGCTGAGTCCTGAGGTGTTTGTTACCCAGGGAAGATGCAATTATTAACAAGTTAACAGGAAACTCAAGTTATAATTATACAGAGAAGTCTAGCAATTACTTCTTTGGAGATATAATTGGCCTAAAAATAATGCTGATATTTTAGCTGGAAGAAATGCTAAATTGAAGCAGACAAATTAATGGTGGACCTACAAAAGTTTAGTTGGGATCGAAAGAGTAAATTCGAGTATACCATATAAAGGTACCCATAAAGCCACTATAACACTCTGAGTGAATAATTTCACAGCAATCTTAAGCAATAATTGATCAGTGAGATCACCTAAAAACTGACTGTGCTGTGGAAAAAAAGACAGACATCTATTACAGGATGGAGTAATTCCTTTCGACTGTTCTTATTTGAACTCAGTTTTTACCACAGAGAGGATTTTAATTTTGTCCTTGTATGCTTCTTTTGTTAGTTGAAGAGATCAGAGAAGTGCCACAACAAAAATGAGAAACCTTTACTAGGAAGTTGTTGAAAACAAAACTTCTCGTACTGAAATCCAGATCAAAATATTTTAGGTCTTTCTAGGGAGACATGATTAGTTTGCATATAATCAACTGAAATAAGCTTGATCTTATTATCGCAACACTTACATGTTCACTTGATGCTACTGACTTCTAGACTGAACAGGTGGAACAGAAAGGTGAGTATCCATCTGTGATCTGTGAAATGGAGAGCCAACTTCCTACTGCCCAGCCTCCTGCCCTACTGCTATTATATATATATATATATATAGTGCTATAAATATAGGCTTCCAGGTTCCCCAGCGCTCTGTAGTCATGTTCCACTCCCACCCCCACCCCCCAAAATATAAGCATTCATACCTAGAATTGTCCAACCTTCAGCAAATAGTCTGTATTCAATGCCCAGTTCCCAGAAAAACATTTCAACAAGTGACTAGTAGCCTAACAATCACTGCACATCTTCTTGTTCCCGAGTCCTAACTGAGGTTTTACTTTTAGATATTCTCGAGTCACAAATAATGAAATTGCTTGAAATAGCCTCGTATTCGACTCACACAAATATTAAAAGAGGAAAACTTGTATTTTATCATGAGTTTCATGCTGGAGTTACAGGCACAAGAAAACTACTGAAACATTCAATTTCATTACTGAAACATTCCACACACAAAAACATTCAACTTAAACTGGCCTTCATTTTCATCAAAATCAAAGCATAACATCACTGTAAGGTAGAAAAATGCATATCCTGGATCATAAATCTTCAAGTAACTAAGAACATTGTTTACATTTCAGCAAGTAGGCTTTCAGCAAGCAGTTTTCAGCAGAGTTCAAAGGATTTTTCTCTGGGAATTTTTACATTTTTTATTGACATTTTAATATCTCACTGTTACTTATATATAAAATAAAGATATAATTAT
>VXAL01001532.1:3805-24087 GCA_013399475.1 Chauna torquata | reverse complement strand
GCGTCCCTTTTGGAGCCGGCTGGAGCTGGCTCTTGTCTGACATGGGGCAGCTTCTGGAATCTTCTCACAGAAGCCACCCCTGTGGCCCCCGTGCTACCAAACCTTTACCATGTAAACCCAATACAATCATCCAACTGATTCCTATATTTTACTTATTCTTTACATATTGGGACAATACAAAACAAAACAAAAATAACCCAATACTAACTTTCCCAAACCTAACTAAAAGCCTTTGCTTTCAATCAGATCTGGAAAAAGTGTATGTTTACACTTAACAGCCAAGTCACATACTTTCTTCATGGACAGCTACCGAAAAAAAGATTTGTTTCTAGTAAGTACACCTCATAGTTTTCAAATTTAGTTCGAAGTTTCCAATCCCAGCTACTTTTGGACTGATAACAAAACAAGATGAATTGCAGTTCAAGAGAGAAACAATCTAATTGGGAAAGGAAGAAAGAAATAAAATATAGAAAGAATGTAGAAATTCAATCTTCACTACAAAAGTCTTACTAACTCAAGGCTCAAGCCAATAAAAAATAAAGATGTGTCTGCAGGTCAAAGTGTAAGACAAACAAGAATATTAAAAGCTATTATAAATCACATATATATACTTTCAACAGGGTTGCTTGAACTGCTTAATTTCACCCGATGTGTGTAATAACGATTACTAATTGCTCACTCAGAAATATTTCCTGCACCTTCATCCATTATCAGAGTCAAGGCAGTAAGTGCAAATAAAACTTTAGGATGTTCAAAATAACTTGAGCTGTTAAGTTTGATATGGGGCAAATGGTACTGAGTAAGGAATTTTATCTGCCATTTTTCATCATAACCTCCACAGGAGATTGTACCTGACATGAATAATTTCCTCTTTCTCATAAATTGTCATCATGTTATTACAGACATGCATGAGGGCAACCACCAGATTCCGTGGGACATGATAACTGCTAAAACACATCTCCTCTGTGCCACTGGATGCTTAAAGATGACTTACACCTAAGTTTACCTTCAATTTTAAAAATCTTTGAACAAACTGGGAATTCTATCAGTTTTCACTATGAAGAAAGAAGATTCCTGTTTTGCATTTCATCTTTCATGAGGAATGGTCCCCAAACCCAGCAGGCTTCTAAAACCTTCCTCACTTTCAAAGACCCACTTCTGTCTCCTGTACTGTGACCATCCAGCCCTGTGGCAACACATGCGCTTGAATAACCTCAGGTGTACATTCTCATGAAAGGCTTTCTGAAGACCTACTGGACGCCTTTATCTGTATGCGTTCTGACTCAGTCAGGGAACGCTCACAATTTAGTAAGCCTGGATTTCCCTTCAGGGAGACCACGCTGTCCCAACAGACCGCACTTATACAAGTGGTCAAGCACCCTTAGGTGAATGCCATCCAGTCCTTGTGGCTTATTCATGTTACATTTCTGTGCAGCTCAACATTTGAACAGGTTTCCATCAAACCAAGCTGGCTCCTCCGACCTCTCCACTACCAAGAGGATGCTAGAAGTGGGGATGGCTCGGTCAAACGACAGTCAGAAGCCAGTGTGTAATATTGATTTAACCTTCACGTTTGCAGGCTGCAGACAGATATTCATGCACCATCTAACTGTGCTTTATGGTTGCTGCTTGATCTGCACATGTCTAGAATACATTCCTTACCAAGAGGTGAAGCCAGCTCTGCAAGGGAACGTAGCCTGGCATTACCTTAGATCATGGGCAGCCACCCATGCACAGTAACTTGTTCTGAGCACAGTAACTAGTGAGTGGCTAGAACACTTTTTCAGAAGGGATTCTACTTCCATCTGAAAATGGGATGACTCCCTCAAGTTATCTGGTTTTGCAACCAACTGATTGATTCAGCAATTTAAAAATAAAAGCCAGATTTTTAATCAAATTTCCTTGGACATAGCTTTCATCCAGTTTTGTCTCACATTCCTAAATTGAAGACCCTGAATACCCTAAGTTTCAATTATTTATAAGCAAATTATTATTCAATGTTTTGATAACTTTTTTTTTTAAAAACCTTTCTGCTACAAAGAATTTATTGTGTGGGTGAGAATTTCCCCAACATCTCCAGCAGTAAAAACTGACAAGAACAGTTCTTTGAGTTTCATGGGTCATGATCTCATCACACAGGTGACCCTTTGACATCTTTTCCTCATGTGATCTCACTGATCCCATAGACAACATTCTACATTTGATGTATTTACAGAACTTTTCACTACCAGCTTTAGTTTCCTTAACAAAGCAGTTTTAAAATCTTACACTCCTGTTTACTTTTGACCAGTTTGTCATATGTTGGCTGCCTTGTTCTTTGCCTTTAAGCTTTTCATTTCTTAAACATCAGCCTTTCCCCTACAATAGCCACCTGAAGTCTTCTAACGAGTTTTATTGGGTCATGTTTTTATTAGATCATTATCTTTTCTTTTTGAAATGTGGCACAGTTTATCTGGTCCGATAAACTCTTCTTAGTGATCTCCTGGTTGTTTGTAGGTTCTTGTTTTTTTGGAGTGCCTTATTTTTTACATAATTAAAACACATGCTGGATTTTTCTGAATAAATTCTGCACCCTTGATTTATCTCACCCCTCTCTACTGTTAAAATTGTAAACCTAATTAAATTTGTGATTGTTACTACAAAGTCTCCCACTAATACATCTTGAGGTAAGTCCTAAGTGACACTGAAGGCTACATGCAGAAGAGTATCCTCCTTCAAAAAACAAGTCTCACTAAATTTAAGACATGTTCTAATACTGAATTTTTCAGCTATAGCGTTTAGTTATGGTTCATGTTAGCCAGTGGTAATCGTAGAATTAAAAAAAGATAGTCTTTTGTTCTTCCAACTTCAGGATTAAGTTTGTATCTATCTGATAGTGGGCATTAATCTTTTAGACAGTTTATACCATCCTGGTGATGTCATCTTATCCGTGCGATTAAGGTCAGATTTAGTCTTCCAATCAGACAAAACATTCGGTCTCAACAGGAGCTTTAATCAGAACGATTACTTGCTGTGCTGAAATTGCCCCAGTGAACAGCATTGATGACCTTCCTTCTTCAGGAAATTTAAGCTTTTGTCAATTGACCAGTCAGGATTACTGCCATTTCACCCTAGATCAGGATTAAATATAGACTTCCCAGATCAAAGATACAAGAAAAAAATAGAATAGTTCAGTTGGAAGGGACCTACAAAGACCATCAAGTCCAACTGCCAACTGCTAACCAAAAAAACTTTTCATTTGTGCAAGTAGTGTAAACTGGAATACTGCTTATACCTACTTCTTTAGGCTTGTTTTCCTAAGTAGTCTTCGAAAGCTACGCTGGTTACATCCTGTGGCTCCCGTTACTGTCTAAAGTCTTTGCTTTCTCTCCTATGGTTAACGACATATACAACTACTGTCTTTTTTTCTGGCAGGACTATCTTCTAAATTATTATTAAGCATTAACTGATGTCACACTAAGATTTCTGCCGTCTTCCCACAGCTCACTGTCAAATAAAAACAAAAGGCTACCAGCTCCCAAAGAATGGTTTTTCCCAAGATAGGCAAATCTCAGCTAAGAACGTTTTCCAGACACATAAGCCAAGTAAGATTTATCCTTCTGAAAATTGCCCACTTGAGAGAATCTTTTCATTCCAAAAAAGTCTTGCCTTTTGGCTGAAGTTCTCCTAAATTAATCAACAAACCTCCACAAAATAGGAAATTGGGAAGCAGCCAGTTGTTTGAAGGTCTGACACAGCATTACAGCTTTGGTTTTCTAAGTTCAGATCCTGTATCATTAATGCCAGTGGTCATTTTCCAATTGACTTGAAAATTAGTAAAGCTAAATCATACCAGTAGGGAACATGACATCGTTTAAAGAAATTTGTTTCTTCGAGGTCAGATAAAAATGTTACTGATGACTGCAAATGCAATGTTCATACTGATTAACACCCTGGATTCAAGACTACTTTAGAAGTACCAGTATATCAATAACCACTTCATATTTCTGAAATCCACTATTTCCTTTAAAAAAGAGGGCTGCTGCTGTATAAACAGCAACACAGGTGGTACCAAACAAAAATTAAGAATATAAGAGAGCAACTTCAGAAAGAATATAAGCAGAAATACAGTTAAATGTCAGATCTCATTTTATCAAAAATCTTGTGTTACTCTGCAGTTGATGATATTTAATAAGGCATATTGTATTTCACAAATATATAAGAATATGGAAGATTTCTATGCTTTAATTTAAAAAATATCTAGACTTAGGATAACAAAAGAAAAGCATACCAAGAATATCACTGAGCTTCTAAAGCTGGAAGGCAGATAAAAGCATTCAAACACTGTAAAAAATGAGACATTTTTTAAAAAATGGTTTGAGTTGAATGTTCAGGTTTTTCCTTGGCAGTTTCTAACTTAGCTACATAATCAAGTACAACACACATCATCTTGAAAAACACAGCACAAAGACCTCAGTGAACTCAGCTTTTCCTTTCATTTGCTAGTGGCAGTTTGGGTCCCAACATCACCATTCACGGGTGTACCTGATCTTAATGCAAACAGCTGCTTGATTCACTGCCGACACTTGCAAGAATTAGGCCTTCTCTAGAAGCCTGGACTGAAATGGAAGGATCTGGTTAAATTTGTAAAATCAGTACAAGCAGGAAGAAATTCAGGCCTTTATCTACTTTTTTTTTCATCCCACTACAATTTCGAGTATTTATTCTGCAAAATTATCTTCCAAGATAAAGCATCCTAAAATTCACACTGAGTGGTTGTTATAAATCCTATAACTTACCATGAAAATTCCTCACTTTTTACGCTCCTTTCCTTTCATAGCCAGCCATTTAGCCTTTGAAGATGTTTAAAGCGGACTATTTTTATTTCAAGCTTATGGCTGCTGAAATGCCAGACTACCTTGAGATGCTAGCATATGGAAATTGATCTAGTTGATGAGAACTGGGTAATCCAGACTTCTAAAAACCCTTCTGAAATATTAAGATTTGGTTTTAGGAAGCACTTGATTAACTCTAAAACATGATTGTGTATCTCAGAATTCATAAATCAGACCAGCCTTTACAGATCATCTTGCGCCACCTCTGTTCCCTGGGAAATGAAGAAATGATTATTTTTTTTTTTTTGTATGTGCAGTTCTACTTCAAAATGATGACATCAGTGAGACTGCCACCATTTACTTGAAACTTTTTGTGCCATCAGCATTTCTAATACCAAACTATTTCTTTCCAATCATCTCTTTACCAAAACTAATTCTGAAATAATATCAGTGGATCATGAAAATGCTGAAAAAAAAAAAAGATAATTAAATTCCATGGAAAACATTAATACAGATGGATAGGTAGAAATCTTGCATACAGTCACAGTTGCTTGGAGCTGTAGCTGTTCTGGATATCTTTCGATTCTCCTTCATAAAAAAATAGAAGATCATAAACATTAAATCATGGAACTAAGGCAGAAAAAAATTGAACGTTTACTGCATTCTTCTACTCTCTCATTCATCTAGCTTAAAATCTTGGTGCTCTGGCACTAAATGTTCTAGTGCACTATGGCATTACCTCTCCCTCTGTTTACCCATTTGAGGACTATAGTTCAGACAGAGAAGCTCTACACTGCAGTGTTTCTGGCCTGAAATAGAATTCTCTAAGTATCTCAGTACCTAACACTTTCCTTTAACTTTTTTTTTTTTCTGAAAAATAGGTTAATGTAAAGTACTACAGAGAATCATGCCTTGCTGAGTTTTTCATAGGGTTCAAGCTGTTAATGCTGTTCTGAAAGTTCTTGCATATTTTAGCACACAGGTCTCCTTCACCTTCACAGAAATAACAGGTCATCAGGAGCTTGAGCAGGCAAGAGTCTAGCAAAAATGAAATGGCACAATAATCCTACCAGACATCATAGTCAGTATTCATATTGGAATACAAAAAGAAGCTTGAAGCCTTTAAAAAAAAAAAAAAGAAAAAGAAAAGAACAATAAAGAAACATTACAGATAGAAGTTTTTGTTATCGCTCAGACAGCTTTTTACACTTTGCGTTGTCAAAGAACACTGAGGTTGCACCAACTGCTTACTGCCACTGTGTGCAGCTGCAGAGTACCATAGAAACACTGTTGATTTGAATTCAGATCACATTTGAATGTCATAAAGTATCCAGCTTATTTTATTCCCCCAGAACATTCCTCTAAATTTCGTCTGAGCTTATGAGTATGAAAGTTTACATGCATAGCCTCAAGCTCCTCCTTTCAACCTTCACTGCAGCACAGCTCCGACCAAGAGTGTTTTGCTAAAATGTCCCCCTCCATCCTCCAGATGCCTTCTACAGCAAAAAGTACCTTCTAGATAGACTTGAGACCAGCACACTCCAACCTCTCCTTCCATAGCTTTGCTTGTTTTGACACTGAAACCATACACTATTTCACTCCTCTCTTCTCGCAGTACTGCCTGAGGTTTGTTTGTTTTTTTAGTTTGTCTTCCTTCTCCCCCTGCTTTTCACTCGACTAATTCTTTGATAAGAGAAAGCATTTGTAAATTTACACAACTATCTCCTAAGAACAGATGGAATGTGATCAGTTAATATCCTTACCTTCTGTTTTCAATGTCCTGAAGATGCAGCTGGATCTTCCCTGAGTGTTTTTATGATGGAATAAAGAGGAAAAAACAGGAAAAAAATATTTCACTAGCAAAATCACTGGGGGGGTGGGAGGGAAGAGCATAATCTGCCTGAAGGTTCTCGATTATTTGGAAAGTTGGAATTAACCTCTAGCTAAGAACTGATGTGATGCAGGCCAACAAAAAAAAACACCAGACATTATTAAATGTGTTCTTCTGAGGCTCCCTCTAACAGAGGCATGTTTTGTCACTCTATTAGAGTGTTCAGTGTGATCACCCATCATGGAAACTGATGTCCCATTTAACAGACCAAATCATTTAAAACCACTCATGCAAATAGACAGTCCCCGGAAAAGATCATCAATAAAACTGTATTGGCCTGGTACTCAGTCAACATACAAGAAATGTGCACTTTTACTGTTGGCTGCCAAGTTTTAGTTCATCTTTAAAGTTGTTAGCATTGTAATAGCTCCACATTTCTTTCAATTTTAGATCCACATTTTTCCTACAGCTGAACTTAACTACCTTGTTACATTTCTGTAATGTAGCTCCACTTTGAAATTAGTCTCCCTCCTAAAGAAATTCTTCTAGTTTTTTTTCTTATACATTCAAAGCTAATTTTTGCTATTCTTTCTTCTTAGCACACATCTCTCTCTAAAATGACGTTTAACATTAATAATTGACTTCAGCCTGACCAAGCTCCCAAGCATCCAAAATGTCAAAATTTGACTATGTTGTACAATTTCTCTTTTGGATTCTTTGGTACCATTGAAAGACTTGGAAAACAATAATGATGTTATGCACTAACAATTCTTTGCTTAGTCAACACTGTAGATATTTCCCTTCCTACTACTACAAACACCCATTTGATCCACAACACTTAATATTAGCTCATCAGTAACCTTAAGTTTTTTGTTTTTTTTTTTTTTAATTCTGAGTCCCGTGTTTTACTAAATGAAAACACACTTTGAAACCCACTTAGAGTTTTTCAGTCCAGTTTTGTGCTCTAGATAGCTTTTTCATCTCTTCAGAAACAAATTATACAGTCTGACCCCACCTAGCTTTTCCAATCAGCTGGTAATTCTGCAAATATTATGGATTTTTGGAAATTTTTTATTCAGCATATGAATTTTCTTCTATTTCTTCTTAAAAATTATATTGTCCTCTTCTATACTTGCTACCCAAAAGAATGAAATTATTTACACTTCTAAGACCTGAGCTACTCAGAACCTTTCACCATGTCCAGACATCAACATCTGCATTTTGAGCAGTTTAAAAACCTTTCTCTGTGACTCTGTTCTTCCAAGAAGAAAAACTCTCTCCAGGAGAGCAGTTTTAGAAATTTCTAAAAGCCTGTTACCCATTTTGCTCTATTGTCCAGTAGTCTTGGTCAGCAATTAACAATCTCCACTAGAGTAAACATGCTCAGCAAGAAAATCATCTCCCAAGAAAACTGATTATAAGTCAGTGCAATGGATGAACAAAGAAAAGGTAAATTAACATTGTGGTTTCCTTTAAGTGTTGTGTACTGCTGTGAATACGAACCATAACACAGCAGGACAGGAGTACTTAAAAATTTACACTTGAAAAGGCATAAAACACTGAAAAAAATAATTGATTTCATACCAACCCTTGTTATTATACTTAATAAAAATAACAACATGCCAGAACTTAAGATCTGACTCAATATCCCAGCTTCCACGTTTGTACTTGATACCAAATCTGCTTTGGTGTTAATGGAAGATTTGTGTTAGTATCTTGTACTGTTCCTACTTTCATAATTTTGATCCTCCGGAAGATACCTTAAGCTGAAAATGAAACACTGTTTCTTTTATTCAATTTTTTTTTTTTTAATTTATTATAAGAATACTGAGAACTCTGTGTCTTCCTGACATGTAGTGAAGATCTCACTTTGAAAAGTCATATTCGCATTGTTCATATTCATTTCAGTAACAAGAAGAACCAGCTCATCTTTGATTTTAATAGACTAATGGAAGATATTACAAACAGAAAGTGTAAGGCCAAAAGCCTTCCTTTGGCTGAGATATTGCTTCCTTAAGAGGTAAAAACAGCAACTCCTTATGGATTTAGGAGTTCTGACTGAGAACATTACAAACCAAAACTTCGGACTCTCAAATGATAATACCCCCGAGATCTGCAAGTGTGTATCAGTTAAGCAAACAATATTACTATGTGTAAGCACTCTGACAAGCAAGTCACAGAAGAGATAAAGTACTAACACAATTTTCATGTTTGAACTTAGCAAAACAGACCAGCCACCAGCCTCTCTATTAATGTAACTATACAATTACGGCACAGGACATCAGAAACATGCACAAAACATTAATAATCGCATGTCTTATTTCCTTAAACAACATAACCCTAAGCATTAATTTCACAGAAATCCACGATTCCTACTTTATAGTTGTGTTTTCAAATTATTCAACTAAAGTTGTATTTTTTTTTTTAAATGTCCTCATTCTCCCACATAGCAAAAGACTCCACAACAATAGGTATTTATCATCCTTTTTATTTTTTTTCAGCCAGAAATACAGTTTTATATGGTATTTCAATAAATAGTGGTGTTTATTCCTTAAACAATATCCCCATCTCTTTGGCATCTGACCATATGTTTTTCAAACTAAAGACTATATAAGGAAGATGTTACTTTTGAGATCATTGTTCAATACATTAAATTTACAGAGGTGTAGTTAACTTTTAAAAATACACATCAGTTGTTGCAAAAATTCTAAGACTAAAAAAGAAAATCCAAACCAGTAAAATGCAGACAACCAGGCTGCCTTCACTTATAGCCGTGAACTTACTGTCAGAATGAGAACTCATTTTCCACAACACATGCACCAACTAGTGCTTCCTATTCATTCTGAACAACAAACAAAAGTTAAAAAAAAAACGTACCAGAAACAACCGATCAAATAAGCTATGTTTCAAAACAATGTGATCTTAATTTTAACTTCTACAGAGGTAATCAACCAAAACCAAGTCACACGCTGCTTCAGTAATAGATTGCACCTAAGAAAAGTCTAAAGACTATTTTTTCAAACATAAGTTACTAAAATGTTTTAAATACATCTAGGAATACAGCTGTCAAAACTGCTTTTGAAGTCATGTTTGGATAAAAATTTCCTAAGCAACAAAAGTAAGCCAGTATATTTAACCTACTCTGAATAATCCAGGATCATCTCTTCAAGGCTGACATAAAAATACTTCACTTGCACTCCATCAAAAAAAAAATATGCCTTCCAGATCTCAGCAGAAGAGTTTATTTCTTCAAATCAACTAAATTTCCAAAGTTATTTCAAGTTATTTGACCCTTTCCATTAATATACATGTTAAAGAAATCATGAATTAAAACTAAAATATTCTTGACATACCAATGTAGAAATTCCAGTGTATTTACTGCAATCTAAAGTGAATCCTTCTTTAGGTGTCAAGATGGCTTAAAAAATAAATTCCATTAACAAAAACACCCCATTCCAAAAAGATTTTTTTTTTTAATATCCCAAATACGTATCCTGAAAAACTTTCTAAAACAGAGGAGGCAAAGCAATTACCTCCATGCAGAAACTAAAAAAGTAATTTAATAGGATTAAAGTAGCAAATGAACTAAGGTATATTTTATGAGTAAATCTCCCCTTCATGAGCAGGGCAAGCCCATTTTCTAGACTGTTTAAGTAACAAGGGATCCAGCTTCGTGAAGTTCACATTCCTCTCAACAATGTAAAAAAAAAAAGTTACTGTAGAATACAGGAACAAAAAGTAAAAAACAAAAAAGCCCCCAAATTTTAAGTACTTATCCAAGAGCAGTTTCTAACATCAAGCCAAAATTAGCAACAACCAAGCAGACATCACCAATTTTTCAGTGTTAAATTACTGTAAATACTAGATCTAACTGTACAAAAAAAAATCCCAAACCCAAAAAACAAAAGCCTTTTTTAAATTTTTGTTGTTAAAAGGCGTCCAAAGAAATATCCCCCAGTTGCAGTCAGGTTTGCATTAGAAGCTGCTTCCTCAGGAAAGACTTCTGCCTCCGAGTACTTCTAACACATTGCATTGTCTAAATTGCATTCAAATAAATTTCTTTCTGATAACATTTAGTTGACACAACCACCTACAATGTGGACAGTCATGTACACAGTACAATAGTGGATTTTTGCAGCAACAGAGAAATAATCAGAAATCGGTTCTAAATTTGAAATGATAGCTCATGTGTTATTTCTCGCAAACATACGGTCCCCTCTAAGGGTAAGGTGTTGGAGCTGGTATTGTAGCACTTCTGTGTCAGCAGGTTCCTTAATGCTCATTTTATCTAAATTGAGGTAGTCCAGAGATTTTGAGTGAGCCCTTTTACCTTTTAAAAGGCAAAGAGGCAGGGGACCATGAAGTGCCTTGTAGGGTTCATATGGTAAAGCCTTAGTGCATTTATCCCCTGAGCTGGGCATCCGTCTCCTCCTCCTTCCATTTACTGCCGGAATCTCATATGGCTGATAGTACCTACTTCTAGCTTTGTACAAACGGGAGGAACGTGCGAGTCCTGAATCAAGCTGTTTGGAGCGCAAGTTAGACCCAGACTCCCCTTTATTCTCTTCATTTCCTGTACACTTCTGGGCTAATTTTAGCAGCTCCTCTCCAGTCGTGAAGCCAACCAGGTAGTTAGAATCCATGTGGAGGATCTGATATCCTGAAACCGTCCGTCGCATGGGTGAGCAGGGGGTACTGGAGCATCGGGGCTTCTCAGCTTCCACTCTGCCTGCAGCACTCACCTCTGCCAGAGGCACTGGGAGGGTGGATATGGCACTTCTGGACTCTCCATTTATGTCAACTTCCATTTTAAACACAATGCTATCCTCCTAAAAGTAAAACAGAGCTTGATCAGAAATAGAGCCTTTATGCAATACAAGGGACTAAGAGTAGATTGCAGAAACAAGATTTTATATCAGCCAGAAGTCATGACCAGTACTTCTCCATTCAGTCGTCTTACATGCTACAGGTTGTCTCGTAACAAAGCTATCACCAACGTTTGCCTTTTAAAATTATTTCAAGTGGTTTTTAATTAACAGACACCAAAAATATATTCCTGATACTCTTAAATATGTTAAAAATATTATTGAGTAGCATTGAACACAAAACAAGCGTCCTTCCGCTCCATTTTTCAATCATTTCAGTCCACTTGATTCCTTATATCCCCTCTCCTTTTAGGCCACCTACCTCCATTAGCACATCCATGGTAACTTCTCCCGTACTAAGCTGCATATTTTGTCCATTAACAACAATCTCAGAAAACAAAGCTTTCAAAAAGTGTGTCTAACAGCTACTGCCTCAGGCATGACCATGGAGTAGACCTCATCTATTGGGTGCTGCAATGTTCCCCCCTTCAAGATGTGAAAACAGCTTGTTTTAGATTGAAAGAATAACATCCTGACTGTTCAGCAGCTGTCTTTATAGGGTCTCAGGAATTCTCCTCCTCCAAAAAACCTCATCCACAGTTAACCAAAACCACGTTATTTACTCTAACATACTTCTAACAAAGGAAATAGTATCCTAGTGTTTAAAAAATATAGCATCAGATTCGTATAAGCATCTTAGGAATAACCAATGTTCTGATTTCTATACTACCTGTTTTTTCTACCTGTTTCAGAAACAAACTACTTTGCTCTATTTCTCCCTTCATAGCTATTCCAAATACACAGTTCAGTACCCTTCCAGTGCAACAACTTTCTGCCACAAGCCATTATCAACTTAACATGGAAAGACAAGGTTGATATCACAGCAGGTATATGTCAGTGGATGCCCAAGCAGACAGAAGGCTTAATCCTTTTCATTTCTTTGTTTTCAACGTCATTTACACAATCTCTATGCCACAGCTATTTCACAAAATAAAAAGGTCACATTTGTGTCTAAATCCATGCTTCCTTCATTGTCAGCTTCCCCTTTGCTCTAGTGACTAGACCAAAGTAGCTAGAGACTCTCTCACCAATGTGTTTCAGAAAAAAACAACAGCATAGCTTTGTAATGTTTATGGGCAATGAGATTCAAAGAAGAAATAAGATTTAGCAGAACAAAATTCCAAACTTCACTACACATGACTGTTAGAGACATTTAAAAGCTCAGTAAGGTTTTCACTAATGAGACTGACTTTTAAAATGTGCTGTCACCAGTTGGTAAACTTTTAAAGCTGCTACTTGTTGCAATACTGAGGCTTAGGAGGTCACAGGCAGACCAGTAATGATGCAACAAACAAAGAAAGGAAAGTATCCCTTCCATTTAGATACTTTTTGGAATTAGACACAAAATCCCATCAAGATGGCTCTCCATTCACTTGTCCTAGTATATAAGGGAAAGTTGTGTGCAAATCTAACTTACAAAAACAAAATATTCATCCTTATGCAAAATTTAAGCCTACCTCTTTCTGTTCAGGAATTGGGAGGAAACAGTTTAAGTAATGCTCTGACCTCTGCTTCCCTGCTTAGTCTCAAATCAGCTGCTGCTCCAGTCCTATCCTAATAAACAAGGAGGAAAACAAATTACCATAGTTTCACTAAAGAGGATTTTATTTGCCATTGATAAACTTCAATTATGGACAGACTGTTATTAATATTCCCTTAGTCTTGCATGTCCTTCTTCAGTTCTGCTCATAATCATGCATGGGTTTACTTAGGATTCTTCATTACCAGTTTTGTATAGTGTTGCTTTCATGGATACATAGATATACTTCATCCAGTAAGATTTTAAGGATTTTCAATTTAAAAATACAGGTATCACAGCAAAAGATAAAAAATTAAAATTCTGTAGGAAACCAGACACCAATATTTTTAACTGAAAAAAAAAAAAAGAAATACATAAAAAAAAAATCAAGAATGGAGCCCATTTTGTATTTAATTGACTTTCTGAAATATATTTATGGAGCCATAAGGACTTTCAGAATAGCAGAGGCAGTTGCTTGTCTCCTACTGTACCACCGTATCTTTCAGTGGGACAACAACATGGTGAGATTTCAGCTATGGAGTTATATTTATGAAAATTCTTTATGTAGAAATAACATCAGGAACCAAGGTTACTGGAAGTGTAGCACAGAAAAATCTTGCATTGAAACTTTTGGCTACCTTGTGCTTTAGCCAAGAAATCTAATTATTAACTGTTCCTGTTCTTTTAATTCCTAATTTTCACCCTGCAGTTCAGAAGTCTTTCCAATAATCTTTAAAAAGATTCAACTCGTTCTGTTAAAAAGCAGAAACAATGCTAGAAAAAGTACAACTAAATTCTAGAAGTATAAATAGAATAGTCATACAGCAAGGTTAGAAATGAATCATTATCTAGAGAAATGTAAAGAGCAATAACAAAAAAAAGTAGAACACTTGCAACAATAATGCATGCCCTAAGGAAAAAGAAGAAAGGATGTCCCCACACACTTTTTGAGTTAAAAAAATAATAAAAATAAAAAATTAAAAAAAAGCCTTGAGAACTGGAAGTCTCTTTTCCAAGTAAAGCTCTCACAATTAATTTACTTCAGCCTGAAACATGAGTGTGTGCCCTGGTAACAAAAAGCAACCATCTTCAAAGAACATCTAGAAGCAGGAGGGAAGAACAATGACCCTTCACTGGCCAAAAATGGTACAAAGGAAAAATCAGGGGAGAACGAGCCTTCAAGCTTTATCAGGTACTAAGCAAGCTGCGGCCTAGTACTTCAGTTTGAAACTGCAGAACTTCCATGTCTGCACTCCTGTGTGAAGAACAGAAATCCGACAGACATTTGAAAACAACACTGGCATCAGAAGCCAAATTGCAGGATTTGCTGCCATAAACATCAGAAGCTTAAGGGAACAGCACTGCTTGTTGGTGCGAGGAATGACTGGCCAGCTCCACGGGCAGAGGTCCAAAACTCAGCATATATACATGTTCAGCTGTTCTTTCCCAAGATTTAATGCGACTTACTCAAGCTGCCATATGGCTTCAATATGCTTTGTTTCCTTATCTGGTAAAAAAAAGATAGAGTAACATTACTTAAGACTTCTATAAAAGAAAATCATCTGAGAGATTCACAGTATCTGTGAATGTAGATATCAGTACCTACAAACATGTTTTTAACACTTTCAGACTGAATTTTAGGCCATTTCCATGGTTATGAGACATTAGATGACTACTACTAGGTTTGTTGTTGTACAATAGTGTACGCTCGTCAGTAATTCTCAGTTTCAATTATAACACTGAAAAAACAGTCCTTCAATTTAAAAAGATTAATTTCTCAGAACACAGTTGCCTTGTCTTATTGCCTCTCAGAGAATGAGAAGAATGATGCCAATTCACGATAATTTATAATTAAAGATTTACTGTAAAAAAAAAAAAAAAAAGAGATGATGAACAAGATGGCATATGCTTTTCTTTGCTGCTGCTTCACATATTTGAGAAGTATGGGAAATAACTGAAAGTAACAGCTAACAAGAGGACTCAGTTGACAACTATACACTAAAAGTGCTTCCAGAATACAATTCACTTCAATAAGGTTTTACAAGATTATAATGATTCTCTTTAAATTACAAAGAAGGCTCTGCATATAAATTAATCTGATACAATCCAGCTAAATGTTGAAAAAGCTGGCTAAACTAAATAGAAAAAGAATAATGAATAGAAATACTAGGGTAACTATTATAAACCATTTTATTACCTCAAAGAATACATTAATATGCTTGGGATAGATCTCTGAGGGCAAAAAAATAAAAAAAATAAAAAAACCACTGCATTTTATACATATAGGAGCTTTCTGACTTTTGAATATTTCAAAGGTATTAGATGCTACTCAAGGATTAGCATATTGTAAATAAAAAACAAGTATATTACACATTAAAAATCACACCATGCTAACATATACACTGTAAATTGTTTGTTGTCTTGTGTTAGAGCCCTCAAATGACCTCTGTTCATGTGCTCTTACTGCACCCAATGACATTTTTGCCTTTTCTTTTTCTCATCATGTTACTTTTTCTGTTAAGTGTGTTACTTACTGTCTGTTTGAGGAGGAGACAAATCTAAGTGACTCAAAAACAAATCAACTTTAATTATTCAGTATCTAAAGAAGACAGAGAAAGATGAAGTGGGTTTTCCCCTGACAGTCCTAAACTTTACAAAAAGCTTGCGTCAGTTTGAAACCACTACAGTAAGGAGATCTCAGAAAATGAATCGGTTCCCTGTAAGTTGGTATTTCCATTGTTACTTATCGTCTCAACTAGAAGATGAACTAGAAGATGAACTAATTTGAGATGCCTTGAAGATGTATTTTATTTGTTTAGATGAGCACTAATTTCTGCCCATACAACTACTGATTTTATTTAAAAAACTCTATTTTTTTTTTCCTTTCTCTCTCAATGGCAAGCCTGCAGGCTGGACCATTTGTTAAGAACCACAAAGATCTCCCTCACTGATAAAATGCTCTCAATTTGCAGTAAGTGGATGGCAGAATGGAAAGTGGCAACAGACGCAGCACATCCCAATCATGTACAAGTGTCAAACACATTGGATGGAGTTATTAACTTGAGTAGTACCAGTTTTGATGTTTCCCCTTCTCTGCATTTAAGTACATTTTAAGAAGTAACAGAAAAGTTACGATGTTAGTCTACCAAACATTAGGAAAGAACACAGGAAGTTATGTCACCCAGCATGTGTGAAGCCGACACATTTTTGATTAAGTACTTCAATCATCTGTTTGTGAAGGGACAAAATAAGGTCCACATCTTTGCCCATACAGTCTGAAAAGAAAAAAAAAAATCATATACATATAGTACATATACCTCGAAATCCCATCTTGTTTTGCTCTCATCGACAGACACGCTGATGGAATTATGTGCTTGTAGAGCAAAAGTTTCTGGAAACAATTATTTCCAATCTGCAATTAAAACACTTGAAGTATTTAGTGGAATGGGAAAAGTCAAGCTAAAATTTAGCTGTAGAAGAGTATCCACAAAGGTGCCACATTTTAATATCTAGAGCAGGGGCAGCCAGCCCATAGACTTTACGCAGCTTGCAGGCTCTCCCAGTGTAAGCAGGTGATACTGCTGCATGTACCGCCAGCCCCCGATGGCTGCTCTTAAGCTTGCTCTTAACCCTTCAGCTGAAGGCACTTAAAAAAACATTGCTTCACCATGCTCTTGAAGGTCCCCTAAAAAAAAAAAAAAGGTCATATTTTACAGACCAATGCCATGCTTGCAGAGACAGAAAAAGGGGGGGAAAGCCACAGAACAAGCTCGTGAAAGGTACTGATAAACTGTACACATTCTCCATCAACACTTTCTGTTCCTTAAGACAAATATGAAACTATTCTAAGCTTAAGCAAATATAACTGGAGGTAATAGGAAATTGTTGCATCCCATACGACAACATTCAGATGGAGCAAGAACATAGTTTAACAGATTTTTTTAAAGCATAAAGAAAAGAAAATGAAATTATGCAGGGGGCATATGTTATGATCCCATAGGCTTTAAACTTAAGATGAATTACTGAATTAATAGAGCCAGTGTAGTAACTTTAGGATGTGATGCAAAACCACAGTCCACTCAGTAACTGGTAAAAATAACCACAAAGCAGTGTGAGGCGGGTAGGGTGTTGTTCTTGCGAGCAGGTGAAGGAGTAAGGCCTTGAGCAAACCAGTATGCTGGACAATAAAATATCAGTTACACCACATGGTACATGTAGAACAACAGATTGCTAAGTGTTTTGCAAAAAAGAAGGTTACTTCAGTTTCTAACAATATGCTCCTCCTGCAAGAAGCAAGAACCAGTTAACTAGTTTGTTAACTCTTATTATTAGTTCAGCTTTAAATAGAAAATAAGTATGATCCAGGAAACCATTCTTAAAAAATGAAGAGGATCATGAATGAATTACTGAGGAACTACCGCTGGCAACTTCACCGACTGGCTCACCTTGCCGACATGAGAGCCAGCAGACCAGATCAGCATGAGAGAGCATACGTTTACACAGAAAAGGGACAGGTGAAATTTCAAGAGTCCTGCCTGATGAATTTTGTATAAGTAGACTTGGCAAGCAGGAAAAGTAAAAGAAAATGGTGGAAAAGAAAGCCATTTAATATCTCTTCACCAAGCAACATTAGATGAAAGCGTTTAACAGAGGGTAGCTTTTCTGAAATATGTATAGTCCTTTAAATAAGCAGTGCCATTTCCTTGCTGGTTGGAGTCACAGATGAACACTTCCCCCCCTCCACCCATCATTAAGTTGATGTTCCTAGCCAACATGAAATAGCTGTTTACTATTATTACTTATCAAGAGACAGTATGACACATGTAAAAAAGGCTGACACAGTGTAAACAAATCAGTTCTTTAGTTAGGAAGAACTGAAATTAAGTAAAAAGATGTATTCTTTATTACTGCATTTTATTTCTCTGTATCTTTGATTTTCATCTTCTCCCTAAACAAAAATTCATTTTCAAAGTTGTCTTCTCTTAAGTTTCAGGTTAGCTGACATTGGGGTGGGGGGGTGACGACACCCAACACAACAAAAAAAACACACCACAACCTGACTTGTCAAAAAAATTAAATTGCCTTTTCAGTATGAAAAATACAAAGATGACAGTTTTAACAGTATTATCTATTTCACTGAATCAATACTGATTTTTGTCTTTAAAAAAAAAAAGCTAATGGCAATGAGGGTGTCCATTACTTTTACGTCAGACAAGAAATGCACGTTAGGTAGCATGCTATGTTACCATGTTTGAAAATAGAGCTCTGCAGATAGCATTTTAAAACCACCAGCCTAAACAAAAAAAAAATGTTATATTCAGCTTTGACTAGGAACAGCAACTAGTAAGACGCTAGTTAACAACAAAATGTACTCTCAGAGTTATTCGGGAAAATACCAGGTTTAATCAATGCAATTTACTTTGTTGGATTTCTTGTTTGTTTAGCTGAAGCACTTTAAGTGACAAGCTCTTTGTCTTAATGTGATATAACATGCAGCAGATATTTAGGTGTTTGCTGAAAAGGTGTGTCTCATTCACTTACACCATCCACATTGCAAAAGGTCACTTCCTCAAGCCTTCTAAACCAATGTATTCAATGGCTTTAAAGTTTTGTTCTTCTCCTCTTTCTCAAATGCTCTCTCCCATACTTATACACCACCTAAATATACATTTATTTAAGCATAATGCAAATGCGGGTAAAACATTAATAAAAGCCCAACAGCACACCCAAGTACAGTGAATTTATTTTATGCTTACAACTAGTGCCAACTGAAAACTTTGACCAGGAATACTCGGTTCATTTGACTTTACCCTGGCACACTGCATTTGTATATGATTATGCAAGCCTGGTGGCCAAGCCGGCAGCGTACAGCTGGTCAAAGAAGAGATTATAAGGGAAGCCATACTACAATGTCGGTACTGTTATGCAAGAATTTAATTTCAGTGATCACGTTGCCATTGCCTCACTTCCCTCCATTTCAAAGTCACTGTGAGAAACTCCCTCCTCCATCTTTATTATTGTAATAAGCACTCCTCCTCAAGGAAGAGGGGAAAAAAAAAAAAAGCAAGCACACCACATGAGAGAATATGTTTGGAAACACATCAACAGCAGCAGGGCTGAGGGAAGAGAAGCTTTCAGGAGGGGAGATGGCAGGGAAAAAGTAGGAAGGGGAATCACAGCCGCACAGTTCTATTCCCACTGCAAAACAAAGCATCAGCCCCCCATCCTCCCCACAGCACTCCTGGGAATGGCCCAAGGACTGCTGCTGTACGCAGGACAAACCACGCCAGAAGTCAGCCCGCTGCTGGTATGAGCACTTGCTGTACTCCCAGGCACAGATCCTCTCCATCACTCATTGATTCGTTTCCACAGGCAGCGACGCAAACACATATGATTGTATGCAGAGAAACATACAGCCCCACTCCAGAAACAGGCTAACAAGCAAAAACACGTTCATAGAAAACATCCCTTGCACGTCATTTGCTATTTTCTGTACAATAGGTACACACACGGTCCCTCTTAAGTCTGCTAAAACCCCTATGTAAGATGGCATTAAAACAATTACATAAGAGAAATTAAGTCCCAAGACTGTTTTCCTACAGATCTGTAGGCCGCTCAGAATGGCACCTCATCTGTTATGAGACACCCCCCCAATATCTTAGTATGCAGAAAGAGAATTGGCAAAACAAGCCTGCCATTACACCGAAGCTGCTTGGCAAGCTTCACACTGCAAAGTAACCCTTCAACGCACATCAGAGTGCACAAATGCAGTCAATGAGTATCACGGACAGTACAACCGACATTTACCCAGGGCTCCGGGCCTCCATTTAACCTCCACTACGCAGGATTTATTTCAGCGAAACGCAAAGTTACCCGCTGGAAGCTCGGCACTACTGCACCGTGTCACTGTCGGACCGAGCGGCCAGGTTACGTTCACGTTCAGCACTCGCGTGGGAGCGTACACGGCAGCATGGGACCTGCTGTTACGTACGAGCTGCAACCGAAAAGAACCGCAGTTGGTTACGGACAGGTAAAGCGCGATGAGGAGTTACGGACAGCTACGGACAGGCACCGGCGCCAGCACGCGGACTTCGGCTCCGCTGCCGCGACCGCGCAGCAGACTCCGGGGCGGCCGGCCCCGCGTGACACCCGCGGGCTCCACACGGCGGCAGCAGCCGCAACACCTGCTTCCC
>VXAL01001530.1:16799-35488 GCA_013399475.1 Chauna torquata | reverse complement strand
TCTATTTAAACTAGTCTCTCTTGCATCCTTCCCCCCTTTTCGGAAAGGCACTACTCAAACAGATATCTTGCTACATTTTTTTTGACGGAGAGCTGCCATTTTTTCATTTAGTTGTGCCACACTTATTGTTACCCTAGGAAACAGGATGTGCCTAAATAATGAAATGGCATGATGAAAGACATGCACTTGATTTCAGCTGCAAATGCTGTTATTAGCAGAGAAAGAAACTCTCTCTGCTGAAAGGAAATGTAGGATGATGCTCTCTAAGTGGAAAGTGGGTACATCCCTCCACTGCCCACATTGTTGACATCTGTGGCTTCCACCAGAAAAAGATGAATCAGAACAAGGCTTATGAGTGACTTTATAGCTTCCATTTAACATTCTCCATGTCCTTGTATGTCAGCAGAAAGCCTCAGGCTTGTCATGGTCACCTCAGGGATGGGGTACTAGCAGACAATTTTTAGTGGACTGGTACTCGTGCATACAGGAAAGTTTGTTTATAGTGAGCATAAGTATGACTAGTGCACTAGCTATTTTGCAGCAAGCCCCTAAAGACACCTAAAAAGTGGCATCTATAATGACTACCCTAAATATCGGATTTTGAGTATTGAAGTTAGGCATCTCGGCTCCCTAGGCTCTATCAGTGGACCTAGAAGAAAGATGCAGAGCCCTCAAGATAGCCTTCTGGTCTTAATCTCGTAACGTACTTTCCTCTCTTCTTGATTATACTGGGATCATTACAAAATCCTGCTTCATAGACCTGAAGTTATGTGCTGAAATGAGAAAATGCTAACCCTAAGAAAGGATTTACAAGAATATCCACCAAAGGAGTTTGTTATTAGTTGAACAGTTTCTCTGAATGTCCCTCGATGCCCAACAAGAAACACTACAGACCGGAGATGTTACACCTTGGCAACAGGATATCATGGCTATCATTCTTAAGGAATTGTCAAGGTATTTTTTAGCTCCTTGGTGAGACTTTTGTTCCATCCCATCCCATCCCATCCCATCCCATCCCAAAAAGCAGTAACATAAGTTACCAGAAAATCATCATAGCTCTAGAACATGGTATTTATGGTCAGATTAGAGCCATGTGAAAATGTAACTATTAGGAAAGTATGCCCGGTACTCTACACTGGAGTAACTCTACTGCATATTGGTGCATTGGAGACACTCCCCCTTTGCTCAGCTCTTTGTCTGTGTCTATCTGGCTGACACATTTTTCTATGAGAGGATGAGTTTTTTATATACCATCAACAACAGGAGAAGTGGAGGCAAATGGCTGTCATAAACTGCTCTAATTAGGTGAACTTGGAAAAGACCTGACACTTAGGAAGGAACATTGGTGTAGTGCTTAACTGCATTCAGCCCATTTAAAGTTAATTCCTGATTGATAGACATTTGACTTGGTAAGGAAAACAGTCACCAATCTATGTGTGTTCAGCAGGGCTTCCAAAGTCAATCTCTTAAAAAAACTATTGAGAATTTATTTTTTGATTGAAAGACATAAGTATCAACCAATAGAACAAGCCAGACAAAACATCATAGTAAATGTCATGCTGGTTTCAGACGAGAACTAGTGCTAGCATTGCCCAAACACATGAATCCTTAATTTCTTCACAGAACAGAAATGCACTTAAACATTTTCTTCAGACTTTTGAAATATGACAGATGTCAGATTTTCCTATTGAAATAGAAAAAGGCATGATAATTGGATTTTTTTTCTGTATCCTGTACCTGTCTATTCTCACATTACAAGACATACTAACTATAACTAACAAAAGAACAACATAATTTAAGAAAACAGAAATAAAATCAGTAAACAAACAAACAAATGATAACCTAGAGGATATAAAAACAAAGAGAAACAAAAAAAATGTTAATTTTGTTAAATTTTGATGTGCTTTCCCTTACTATATAAGAAAAGTTCTAAAATATTTTGAAACTTCTCAAAGTTGATATGTATCCTATGGGATGAATACTTTACAATACAGGAGAGAGCTGGAATAGACTCCAAACATAAGAGATGCAACTAACTTTTCTAATGCTTAAGTACAAACTCTGAGCAATAAATAGCTTTTTTTTACTCACTTTTGGGCTAATAATATAACATCTTCCTACTGTATGTGAGGCTTGTTCCATGGTTCTTGCTGAGACAGCATCTGCATACTTTGTAAATGGGACAGTTCTGTTACGGGCAGATGGCAGTGTCATTCTGAAGCCCACCTTTATAATGAATTGCATTCAATTCACTTCCTTTGCCAAAATTCTGCAAACTCTAGACATGGCCAAAGTGATGTATATTGAAGCTTTTGTATATAGAGCACTACCAGCAGAAGTTGAAGTTCTTAAATTCCAAGCTATAATGCCTTGTCAAAAAAGCTTGTTCATAACTCTAAGATGTTTTAAGTTGTAGACTATCATCTGACTGTCTGGTCATCTGTTGTCCATAACTGGAAAATGCCACTTTGCGTCCCTGAGTCATAGATCCAGTTCTAATCTTCATGAAGGGGACGGGGGGGAACTTCGACATCTAAATTTGATACTCCAAAAAAAAAAAAGCAGCAAAATTTTCTTTCTAATTTTTCATTCCCTGTAACTTAAACTGTAAACTCTCAATGAAATGCCTTTACGTTGCTCTGTATTCACCCGATGTCTGGCATAATTGACATCCTTCTTAGTTAATAATTAGACAATGATACAGTAAACATGATTATGACTATTGTCTTGGTTTTGACTAAACCTAAACTTGCAGCTTTCCATATCACTAGTATTTTGAAATATTTTGTAGGCACTTTAAAATGATTTCTGAACTTTCCATTGCATTTTTAAGTGGCTGCATTATTGCAATATTCATCCCTGTAACAGGAAGATGCATACTTTTTTGTTTTTAAATCAAGAGAATAAGCTCAGAATTACAAATATTGATAATTCAGTAGTAAGGAAAAACTATATTCGTAAAATAACACTGAAAATGTTCCTATTTCAGCAAGCTTTGGCAGATAAATAAATCAAGCGACTAACTTGAAAACAGCTTTTTCCCCTCCTTTTTCAGCCCATCTCAGGAGCAGCTAGTAACATCCCAGCAGAAATGCTCTGATGACTTTAACAATTTTAATTCTGAGACTGAAGAGATACGTCCTTTGTACATCTACTGAATAACCATCTGCTAGAAAAGTCCTGTTACCTTTATTCTTAACTCTCCTTCACCTTTGTGATAGCTCTTGGCAATTTGCATAATAAGAAAATGTATAAATATGTAAAAATGTTTATAATATGCCCTCTGATAAAATAAAAGCATTTTGGTACGGATAAGGAAGACAAGAAATAATAATTACAATACTAGATAATAGAAAAAATAATGCAAAACTAACTCAAGATCATTCACTACCTATATCTGAAAACCATATGAAAAATATGCTGAAATCTCCCACAGAATTTTTTTTTTAAAGCGATTTTATTACTGAGAAAAATTTTTCTCTTTTCTCTTACCTAGTGCATTTGCAAGCAAAGCAAAAATAAGAAATAGGATAATTTAAACAGGCAGTGAGAAATCAAAGCCCTTCATTGTTGATTTGAGTCATAAACAACTTTTTCACATCCAACACCAGCTCTGTCTGGTAGATAAAATATTTATTTTTTAGCATTGGATCTGACTCGCTCAAACCTATCAGCCAACTCCAATACTTTATTCAGTATGCAAGGGACTGACTTATCCACAGTGACTTTACCCAAAAGTGTACATGATTTTTCCTTAGCTTCTCTGGAACACATTCTTCCCACCTGAGCCAACCCAAATTGTAAATTATTAGGAACTATACAGACTAATTTATTGTTTGGCTTGAACTTTCCTTCCAGTTCCCCATAAAATATTATTTCTTCTTTGCTTATCCCTCATTAAAATGTATGTTACTGCTCTTCCTCTTTCAATCTGCTTCACATTTTTCGTAGTTACCTTTGTACTTCTTCATTGCTCTGGTTGCATTTAAGGGCCTTCCCAAGAGAAAGTCTGGGACAAAATTCATTAATTTAGATATATTTCTTTTCTCTCTTCATTTTCTTAATATGTGTCTAGTAGGAATATGAAAGGAGATATAGAAAAGTTATTCGTTTTCTAAGTTGAGCTTTAATTGATGTAACTAACCTCAAAACCTGGTCAACTGTATACTGTAAAGGAAACAAAGTCTTCAAATTCAAGTCAATAGAACATTTCTTACAGAGATAGGAGGAACAGAATAAACATTCTAATGTGATGGCATTTTATTCAGCCATTATTAATCGTCATCAATATTTGGACACCATTAAGCAGTGTTGACTGAATGTGAGATGAGCTAGTCTCAGCTAACTTGTTTCATATGGAGACTAAATTAAGCTTTTCAATAATAACTGTTTCTTAATGGCTAACAAAAGGCATTCCTGTATTGCCCCTGTGTCCTTTATGAGTTCCATAAATAACTAATTAACCTCTGTAACAAAAGTCAGCATTAAAACAGGAGGCAGTCTCTCTGTACAAATGACGAGCATCAAAGAAAAGATCTCCTGAGCAACATGAAGCTTACACTCTTCTTTTTTGCAGTGTTCTCTTCAGAAATTAAATGTGTATTGACTCCATGTTAATATCCATTTAGTAGTCTGCCATTTTTGTTTGTTTTAATATAGCACTCAGTTTTACAGTAGAAAGGAATTATGCAGTTTCGAAGTATGAATATTAAAAAAGGATATAATTAAATCTGTAGCCTGAAACCTCTGTCTAAAGCTATAATGACAAATTTAGTCCATATTTATTATGGTGCACAAGGGACTTTAACTAGATCATTAGTTTATATGCCTTACTCAGTAGTGAAGTTCTAAAACTTCACATTTTGCATATTATTACATTATTCATTTTTCCAACTAGGCATAAAATATGGCTTCCCAAGAGTACAATACCTAATTCTTCAAAATATACAAAGATAGCAATAAAATGATTAAATTACAACTCTTACATCTGTTCTTCTTGTCTGATTATAAATTAAAATGTTCAAAAACAGAAGAAAACAACACAGGTAACAAATATGCATATCTTCTCAGGATTAAAAAAACTACCAAATTGTATTCCCTCAATTACAAGTGCTATTGGCTTATCCCCTTTTCCATAGGCTGTTGTGTCTTTTTCTGAGAGGTTGTGAAAAAGAGTATAATTTGACCACAGATTTAAAAATCACTGACTCTGACTTATAACATGGATTTGGTGCTGTGAACTCACCAACACAGTTACTGAAAAGACTGATCAAAGAACTCAATGAGATTTCTGTTTCTATGAGCACATTGGTTTAAAAAAACTATAAAGTGTTATGTCTGTCAGGAGGAAAATACAAAATGCTATTTTAAACCACTACCCCTCATTGCAAAATGCTGCTTGGTGTTTTCTTTATCAATTACACATTAACAAATCTTTACTCCAATGATGGAAACGCACCAGTGCAGGTGACACTGACAAATTATCCTTGGCACAGTCTTTGAACTCATCATACATTTCAAAGAAGACTACCTTGAATATTAAATGCATGAACTATGAAATCAAAATGGCTACTGAGAGATTTAATTTTAGGGGGCATTAGTAGGAAAATGATTATTTACTGAAAAATTTATATTTGAGAACAATAAGTATGTTTTAAAATCTGTTATTCCACTCACCTGGAACAATGTTTGTTTCCTAAAACCCTGAAATCCATAAAAACAAATACCTAAGGAAATTGTTTAAACCACTGTGGTCATAATGGCATTGAATCAGCATTATGCAGCAAGGCATTATTTGATGCCACTGTACGTGTCTGCGGATAAATGAGGGGAGCAGAAGTTACGAACAACTGCTCCTTGAATGCTTCTGAACCAACTGAGTTTTCATCAAATGAGACACCATACTATGTTCCCAGTTTTCATCTGTCTTGAATGGCTGTATTTACTCTAGATGAAGATTACTCTGTATGGTCCCTTGACATATGCCTCCCAGATACATTTTATGACAATATCAAAAATGTCTTTTTTTTTTATCATGGCTGCTTCAATTGCAAATCGAAACATATGAAATAAAGAACTGCATGAGCTTGAACGATCAAAACTGTTCCAGTTACTGAGCTGAATCCATGTAAGCCAACTTACTAAATGTCCCTTGAAGATTTAACTTGCTGTTCAGAAAAAATAATATTCCAGCTGATAATGTGTACAAAATAAATCTAAAAGATGTTTCCATTAAATTGAGAGGGGGGAATAAAAAATTGGATGAGGAAAGAACTTAAAAGAATTTGAAAGCTGTCATATGGAAGAGGGTTTTGTTTTGTTTTGCTTTTTGTTTTTTGATAAAATACTCCTGTTTACAAGATCATCTTTGATTTATGCAATAATATGTTGAAAATCTACCTCATTCACCCAATCTGCAGGGGGAAAAAAGAGAAAGGGGAAAAAATAAAAGAAACCGGCTTCATTACATGATGTCCCTCGATAAATAAAAACTCGATCTGGCCTCTGTCCACTGGTGTTCTAAATGAGCCCAGTCAGTCTGGCCCATGTTTTTTCATTTCATTTTCTCAAGCCAAATGACTACCATCTGCTGTCACAAAGCTGTCACACAATCAGTAATGGAAGATTTCTAAGGAATATAATGGCTGAAGAATGAATATATGACATTCCAGCTCCTATCTAGCAGAGAGAGAACAGCAGCCCATTTGAAAAGAAACAGCAGTAGTGTTCTCCCACTTCTCAGCAAGTGCATTGTAATACAAATCTTTATTTGGACTCAAGACGTTGACAGGTCAATTCAACAGAATAAGTCTAGTTTATGATGCAGTTGTCAGAAGTGGTTAAAGCAGGAGTCTGTTTACCGGCGCCCTGAGATATTCCAACAATTTTTCTTGCAAACCAGCACCTTGAGGTTAATTACTTTACCAATTTGAGTAAATGGCAAGCCATATTCCCATCTGTCTCCATTAGTTCCCCACTATTTCTCAATTTATGATGACTGGGGTCAAGGCTGTGGTACAAAAGACGAGCTAATAAAGCATGAATGGAGTAATTTTCTGTTTATACAAATGTGGTAGCCACAGCATAAATATAGAAGAGATATTTTAGAAATGCATACTCTTTGCCTTGAAATCTCTGGATACTAACAACATTTACAGGAGTAAAAAACAAACACTAGCAATAAAGTTTTTTTCTCTATACTTATGTATCTTCAGCAAAACCTGCTATGTCATGTGCAGCGCTATACTGCCTACTCGCACCCTGGCACATGAATCAGAAAGTTCTGAAAAGCCTGTGACAGCTATCTCTACTAAGCTCCCTTGTACACCAAAGGCAAGCTGCCTGGGAAAGAAAGAAATCTCTTTATTTTGGTACCAAAAAGCAGCATTATTGAAGCTTTTCTGCCTCAAGTAAACATTTCCTCTATCTATATAGGATTTAGTGTTGGAATCCCTTAAAAGCTATTTAGCAGTGTAAGTGATTTCAGACCATCTCAAGGGACAATACCTATTTTACTTCTGTTTGTTCATTAAAACACTGTGAAGGTTTACTCCTACATTAAAAAGCATAGACTTTCTCTTCTTTTTTATATTTCAAATTCAGCTACATAGTTATTTTCTGTTCAAAATACTTAACATCTTTAACAAATGCCATAGATAAATAATTCAAGGAAAAATCTCCCCCAATTTCCTCAAACTGTTAATGGACATGCTAGATTGATATGTTTTGCCCAATCTACTTCATCTAAACAGTGGCAGTCTAAAAAAAGAAGAGAGCATTTTGGCCATTTGCCACAAATGGCAGAATTACTCATTAATTAAACACTACAATAAAATAAATTTTGCAGCAAATGAGGCATAAAGCATGTATTTTACCATAAAGGATTCAAAATAGAATGGAAGTAATAATGTTCTATTGCTGCTTGTATAGTGTAAAAATTTTAATCCATGACACACACATCAGAAGCTAGTGATATAGAAACCCATTAATGTGAAGCAAATCAGTAAATACATATACATATTAATTCCTTTAACAGTCTACAGAATAATGTATTTTCATATTACTATACTCCCCCCTAAGATCAGATAAAAAGCCAGCCAGTAAAAATGATAGCAAAAGTGTCAAAGAACAAAATTAACTATCAACTGTATTGATTTGCAAGTGCTGGATTCTGCATTTGGGAAGGGGCAACCCTGGCTATACGTGCAGACTGGAGGACGAGAGGCTGGAGCGCAGCCCTGCGGAAAGGGATCTGGGGGTTCTGGCTGACAGCAAGTTGCACATGAGCCAGCAGCGTGCCCTGGCAGCCAGGAGGGCCAGCCGTGTCCTGGGTGCATCAGGCATGGCCCTGCTGGCCGGGCGAGGGGAGGGATTGTCCCGCTCTGCTCTGCGCTGGTGCGGCCTCACCTCGAGCACTGTGTGCAGTTCTGGGCACCACAGGATAAGGACATAAAACTATCAGAGAGTGTCCAAAGGAGGGCTACAAAGATGGTGAAGGGTCTAGAGGGGAAGACATATGAGGAGCAGCTGAGGTCGCTCGGTTTGTTCAGCCTGGAAAAGAGGAGGCTGAGGGGAGGCCTCATGGCGGCCTGCAGCTTCCTCACGAGCGGAGCAGAGGGCCAGGCCCTGATCTCTTCTTTCTGGTGACAGCGACAGGACCCAAGGGGATGGCATGAAGCTGTGACAGGGGAGGTTCAGGCTGGGTGTTAGGAAAAGGTTCTTTAATGAGAGGGTGGTCGGGCACTGGCACAGGCTCCCCAGGGAAGTGGTCACAACACCAAGCCTGCTGGAGTTCAAGAAGCATTTGGACAAGGCTCTCAGACACAGGGCCTGATTTTTGGGTGGTCCTGTGTGGAGCCAGGAGCTGGACTGATGATCTTTGTGGGTCCCTTCCAACTCAAGATATTCTATGATTCTTTGATTCTTATGAAGTCAGAAACTAAGGTTTGTTCTTACAACAGTCAAAATTAAGAATCAATATGTATAGACTGTTGCTACTACTATCTTAGCAAAAGAATTTGTTGCACTGTTCCTCAGGACTGCGGAATATTTATCACATTGGTTTGCAAAGAGTAAACTGAAATACTGTCCTGGTTTCAGCTGGGATAGTGTTAATTTTCTTCCTAGTGGCTGGTATGGTGCTGTATTTTGGATTTAGGATGACTATAATGTTGATAACATGCTGATGTTTTAGTTGGTGCTGACTAGTGCTTACTGCTCAGGACTTTNCTCGTGACGTTCCAGCTTCTCAGTCTGCCCTGCCAGCGAGGAGGCTGAGGGTGCACAAGGAGCTGGGAGGGAGGTGACAGGACCAGGACAGCTGACCCAAACTGGCCAAAGGGATGTCCCATTCCACGTGGTGTCATGCTGAACAAGAAAACTGGGGGGAGGTGCTGCTCGGGGACTGGCTGGGCACCACCCAGCGGGTGGTGAGCAATTGCACTGTGCATCACTTGCTTTGTATATTTTTATCGTTATTATCATTATTATTATTTTCCCTTCATTTTCCGTTCTATTAAGCTGTCTTTTCTCAAACCATGAGTTTCATCTTTTTTCCAATTCTCTTCCCCATCCCACTGGGGGTGGTGGAGTGACAGAATGGCTGTGTGCTGCTTAGCTGACTGCCAGGTTAAACCACAACAGTCCTTCACTTTTTCAAAATATTTCACAGTTTCTTCAGGATTCTGCACTTGTTCAGGGGGTGAAGTCCCAGACCATCAGAGGTGACAACTGTCCTAGGTACTTGCCCATACCATCCCACAAACCCTGCCACTCAGTTGCTGAGTGATCAGCAGCTATTAAACCAATATAATCAATGCTTACAACAATTTTTTTTTAACATGCTGTGGTCAGACCTGTTGTTATCTCAACCCTTCGAGCCCCACATTGGGTGACAAAAGGACTGTTGTAGTTTAACCCATATATATATATATTATCATCCAGCTCACAGGGAAAGTAACTTGCAAGACAAACAACCCAAATTAAATAATTTAACTCCTGTTTCCACATCAGGAACACAGAGAAAGAAAATAGGAACAAATATAAATACACATATGTATGCATGCATTTCAAAAAGCCTATTTATTCAGTGTAAAATGTACAATGGCCAGAAAATGTTGTAGAACTGGTTGCAAGCTTATATTGTATTCCAAAATATGAACTAGAACTGAAGCTGTGCACAGGCATCTTAGAATATTCAGGATATTTCAGATTGGAAGGGACTGCAGGAGGTCATCTAGTCCAGCCTCTTGCATTTAGTGCAAATCATTTAGGAATATATGCTTTAATTGCTTAAATAGGAAGGGAGGCAAAGGGATCTTCCTCATCTCTGAAGAAGCTTGCCATTCACCAGTGGAGGAAAAACTGGGGAAAAACTATCCCACAGTTTGTAGAGGTAATAATAGAGTATATCAGTAAATTTCTGATCTTATAACAACTCATATTTAGTGGGATTAGTAAAGTTCTTTTACTGTAATACTAATGGCAGCAGCATCACATCCAGAAGTTCCAATTGTTTTGCTGTTTCTAAAAAAAATGAAACAAAAGATGAAAGGTACAGTTCTTAAGAAGAACAAAACGTCCAAAATAAATAAATAAATAAAGCAAGAAGAAAGTGAAAATAAAAATAATATACTTGTATTCTCTACACAGTTTCACTTTGTCAGTTTTTCTCGTTACTGGCTGTCTGACTATTTTTTACAAAACATTCTTCTGGTGGTAGTGTGGATTCCACATACTAATGTTGCTCTGACATTAAGGAAAAATGAATCCAAATACCTAAAGATGATTGAGAAAGCAGAGAAGGGGAAAGGTGGTTAATTCTCTCTTCACTTAGAGATCAGTTTTTTTTTTTTGTTTTTTTTTTTTTTTTTTTTTTAAATTATGTAACAAAAGGTGCAAACAAGTAGAGAATTCAAACAGATGAACAGTCTTCATTCATTCCTTCCATAAAACCTGGATGGACTTTTCTAGAGGAAATCCTTCTCCTACAGAAACTTTTCCTGTTTCTATTGAACATTTTCAACAAGTTTCCCATATAAAATAATTATGATAACTCTTATTTTTGATTTGCTATACATTTGTCACACTGGTTCTACTCAATTTGGAGCTGAGCTTGTGATTACATGCAATTTTCAAATAGCTTTCTTCTATGTCCCCTGAGAACTCACATACACACCTGTAAGTCAAATGAATATATGAACCATGTCAAATTCACACCCTGTGAGATTTCTGTAAACAGCAGTTGGTGAAATTGTTACTTTTACTCAATGGTCACCAAAATTAGCAGAATTACCTGGACTTTTTTTCTTGTTATCCTGGATTAATAGGTGCTGAAGGATGAGATATGCATCAAAATCAGACCTTCCTTGTAAGAACAGATAGTAGTAGCAAATACACATACCATGTATACAATACCAAAAGCAAATACAACTTTATAACAAGTTACATAGGAAGAATGTACAGCTATGATTTGCAAGTTAATAGCAAAATTCTGATATTCTAAAACTGTTTACTCTTCCAAAAATTGAGTAGAACAGTTTAGTTTATTTATGGAGAATAAAAGTTCAGAGTCTTCTTCATACACAAAGAATACTTGATGATTTCGTATTGACATACTAATAGTAAATAGTTATTCTATAGTAATAACTAGTGCGTTATGTATGTTTCAGTCAATATACTTTAGAAGAGGTTGCATTTAAGCCATGCAATCCACTTTAACTGCAAAGTAAGGTTTTTCATATGAAGAAGTGGTTTTCACAGAGCTATTAAGCAGTTTTACCTGTTCTAGGTTCACTCCCCTTGTAAACATATCCCAGTTCACTATGATTTGTCTGTTTTCAGAGGTTTTACTACAGAGGTTTATTAAGGAAGTGAAACATGATGACCAAGCTCATCAGCTATAATATTTATAACCCAGCTCTATTGAAACTAGCAAGATGGAATGAAACATTGCCATTCAGACTAAAAATGGTTAAACTGCAAGAGGTGACTGGGCTTAAAAGACCTGAAGAGATCTGAATCAGAATTATAAACAAGCAGGCCTGAGTTTGCCATACTTTCTTTGACATCTTGAGAGAGCTATTGAGGGCCTCACTCAGCAAAAATATTTCTTGTAGTCTCATAGGGATTTACATCTACCTGTCCATATCACTATTCCTTATTTTTTCTATATANATTTTGGGGGTGAACAGCTGTAGTGAAATCAATCTTCTGATAGATGGGTAAATCTCATGGTATACTAAAGAATATATATATATATATGTACTAAAGAATGTTCTGCTTTAACCCCTAAAGGAACACACGATTTATAGAAAGAGAAAAGAAAGAAAACTGCACATAGACTAAAGAAATTCACCAACAGAAAAAGACTGGATGTATCTGAAAATCTTAGAAAGAAAAATAGTGTGAAAGCTTAATTTATCAATATTGAGGAAATTCCATGGTTTACCGAACAAAGACAAAGCTCTAACATCCTCAAGGGAAGATCAAAATGAAATTCAGCACCCTTTAACCTGTGGGATCTTGCAGATGCAATGCTATGAACACAAGTTACTGATACTTGAACAACTCTCAGGCTACATGAAGGGGATTGCCTGCCTCAGTCAGGTCTTCACCAAAAGCTGTCTCCCAGAACCACTATGAGAATTCCACAAACTTGTTATCAATGTTACTATTTCAGAAAAGAAGCCAGAGTATGAATGATACAAAACACAAACTTCGCGGTACATCCTTCATGTGGTATCCCCAGAGCATATGCAATGTGAAAAGAAACTTTCGCTGTTACGGCTTATGTTCTTCCACGGCCATCCAAACATTTTACAACCTCAGTGCAATGTCACAAGCATTAAAAACTAGGTTGAAATGTGATTTGAAAAATGTTTCAGAGTAGTCCATGTGAAAAGGGGTAGGCAAGATTTTCAGCAGCTACCTGATTCACATTGGCAGGATGTGCCATTATGAGCGTACTACCTAATCTTGCTGTCTGACTTCACTGAAGAGAACATAGCTGTTAGACCCATAGAGCCTCAAAGTGGGTGTCCTGGTCTTGTAACGTGAGCCACTGAGTGCTGAGCATAATTGGAAGAAATCCAGAAAAGTAATTCCTTTTAAGACCAAATTCCCTCAAAAGGGAATTTGGATGTAAAAAGCCTGCCTCTTATTCTCTTAAGTCACCCAGACTCTTCCACGTTTCAATTTTTAATCACTTTCTGTTGCTGTGTTTCAGTGGATGAAGTCACGGAACAGAGGATTTTATATGTTTATCAAAAATATTCCATAATGTGGGAAGACACTGGAAACCCTTTGGGTTACACTGTTTCATCTCCTAACTAAAAAAAGTAGTCAGTAGCAATATACGGGAATATTGCAATACAGCATCAAATAAATCAAAATTACTAGTATCAATTTAATTAATAAAAACCATGATATAATAACTGAAGTAAAACCATAGTTAGCATTTCAAAAACCTGCAAGCTGTTATCATAAAGATGAATTACTTCAGCCAAGAGAGACTAGAAAGTAACAGCTCGGTGATGTACAAGTTTGAAAAAAATAAGTCTGCAAGATTTACAGACAAGCAGGATTGTCTTAGGGATGCATTCAAATCATACCTGATTTCAGCTGCCACAATTTGTGCTAGAGGATGAAATGGAAACCACCTTAAAGCAGTATGAGAGTTGAATCCAACTTCTAATTTGCAAAGTACATCTGCTTTATAGAGCCTTTTTACAACAGCCTCATAATTAGAAAAACATGGCTTGTATTTCTCTCACTTCCTAAACCATAAAAAAAACTGGCTTTATTTTTAAAACACTAATTACATGATGCGGAAAAGCCTCTAATTTCTGAGAACACACTCAACTAAGACAAATTATTTGTAAGAAGAGTAACAAAATTTCTCTGGTGGGAGAGAAATTATATGGAACTGTATGAAGGCTTTATTAAACAGATGCATTTGGTGCTCAGAACACTGAGTTTTCCTGTGCTTTGAATTTGTTTCTGATTCTTAAACTAGTATTGCTTGAAGCAAAAGATGCAGCTTTGTCAGGTGATAAAGCAACAAGACATATTAGCCTGCTTCTACTGAGAAACTCCTAGCCAAAACAAAAGAAGGACTTTTCAATTTTGTGCGTGCTGTACCTCATAAAATGTCCTCAGACACTCTAATGATACAATACCTACAGAGAATTTGTTCAAGTTTGTGAATGCGTGCTGTGTGCTCTGTAAAGACAGAAATGTCAGCTTTGCTGCTCATTGTGGCAGGATGTTTGGGCATGCTTTCAGTTCCTTATTGTTCTATCTATAGAAAGACTGAATGTATCTGATAAACGGAATAATTTTCTCTCAGATTTACTTCACTGATGATATCTCCACTGTTCTATAATAAATCTTAGGCATAAGCAATTATATATATATTTACTGTTTCTCGGAAAAAAATATAAATACGGGCCACACATGAATGCATATGAGGATTGTTTAGAGTCTGTGAGCACTCTGGACTTTAGCAGATACAGTGGCAGAAGAGGAACCTACTCTGCAAAAAAACAGGAGTTAAAAAACAGAAGGTGAAACAGCTTTAAGCCCCCAAACTTTTAGAACCAACTCAACACAACCAAATATTATTTCTCTCTCTCTTTCACCTTATGAACCATATTAGACAAGAAGAGGCTTAAAATAGAAGAATGAAGAGATAGTACAGAAAACTGGAAGAGCAAGGAAACATCTGTTAGTGTTCCTCTGCTTTTCTAAACCGGATCCCAAATCTCGAGGTGTTCAGGTTTGATAACCTGACACTGAGATAATTCACAGGACTCATGCTGTACTTACACCAGTTGAATAAGCATGCCCCAACATCTCTTAGCAACGTAGGTGGTTGCTGAGTATCACCACCTGGTCAGCATTTCTTACAAGAAAACAAGTGGGTCTACTTTTAGAAGTAATAATTTTGCATATTACATTTTCAAAACCCTGCTCTTGATTAATGAAATCACATTTAATTTTTCTGTTCATATTAAAATAGCACTCTTAGTGGTCCCTGTATGTTTCAAGACATGCATTCCTAGTGAATAGCTCAGTCCAACAGAATTGCCATTCCTAAGCATCTCAGATAGCATCAGAGTTCTTAGATATTGAGCTACCTGGTCCACTAGGATTAGTGCCTTTTTGACCATATATACTTTCTTATTATGCTAGAAACAATGTGACATGATAAAGATTGTTGCCTTTTTCTCCCTTTATGAAGCCCAATATAGCTATCCAAAGTTAAGCATGTTTCTTGTTGAGCACATTAATGAGAGAAAACATAAGCTGAGGAAATTAGGATGAGTATTATTTTGGTCTGCACTGACAGCTAAACAGCTCTCATAGTCTGAAAAATTAAGGTACTAAGCACTCTGGTTCCTGGCCAAGATCTCCACACATCTTACTTACACCTATTCCTAAAAACACAGAATTGGTTGGTTTTGCTGTCATTCATACCTCTATTTCAGCAGATGTTTTAAGAACTTGGAAATGAAGGTAAGGAGTGATACAGTACATCCACCACGTAAGGACATAACTCCGGCCATAAATGAGAAGCTGTACAGTGGAAAGATTTCTCATAGGCAGTGTGTTTCAGAGGCAAAAATCTCATCTATTTCTGTGTTGTGACTGTTATTTCAGTGTCAGTATCTGATATATGAGGAAAGCATCCTTGAAATCAGCAGATTAATATCTCAATTGCTGCCATGCTTATACTTCATGCTTTCATTTTGGAATGTTTGCAAATAACTAAACTTTTCAATGATCTCTCGCTAAAACTTGTCAGTCTCTGAAATCATAATTTTTAAAAGAAAAATCTGTTTATAGGTAACTATTTAAGGTCTCTTCTCATTAAGTAAATTTTCAGAGGGCACTAGATCTTGGCTGTTCTAATCCAAACAATATTATGATTCTATGATTAAGATTATGATTATTTTGTGTTTTTTTTTTTTTTTTTACTACTCCATGGAAAGCGTGAGAGACTCAATGAAGTGTCTTCTGGAAAGGCAGACCACGTATTCTTTGTATATAACAGAAAGCACAGACTGTGTCTTAAGATGTGGCAGACCATTTCCTACACGGTAGTAAGGTGCTCATCTGATGCTAAAATGGCATAATTTTTCTTTTGATGGCTAGACTGTGGGATGTAATCCAAACTCTAAACTGGCGGGGGGGCTGGAATGTGGATAGTAATGCTGATTTGATAGCTCAGCAATGAAATCTCCTGTAGGTTAGTTCCCATGAAAGAACTAATAAGGGCACTTGTTTTCAATCACAGATGTTCTCTGCTCAGTCCTATTCTGAAGTGCTTTATTCAGAGTTTCCCCAATCAATATTTTGACTTTGAGAGGCAGAGCTATTAGAGGTTGTTTAGCTCAAGAGCTGGAATGCCAGGTCTTGAGCCAGGCAGCCCTCCTCTACTGTTTGTCAAAAGAAGGGAAGAGAGAAAAAGACCAGATGTAAAGAAACAGCATACATTCCCACCCTATCATTTCATCCTTCAGTAAACATCTTTTCTAGATTTAAAAATGTGCAAAACCAAAGCACTGGAGAAACATATCATGGAGAATATGGTCACAATATCATGACTTTTCTCTAAAATGAGCAACAGTTCTCTGGTTATTAGATTCTGGAATGCATCTTTCCCCACCCTGGCATGAAATTCTTAGCGAACTCAAACACATTCCTTTGAGTATTATACACAGTGATTGGGAAAGTAAGTCACAATTTGCATTTTTGCACCAGGATAGGAGGAAAATATAACATGATGGGAACATATCCAAAATCTCTTCTTTTTAAGGTCTCATAATAGGTTTTCAGGTATAGTTGGAAGGATTCGTTTTTAGCTCTAAGCTGTAAAATTCTTTTAACATCACTTATGAATACCTCAAAATCAATTTCAAGCAGCATCTGTGCTCTGCTTCTTCCACCGGAAAAGGAAAAAAGGTGTTCTACCAAACACAAGCATACTGTGAGAGAATGTGCTGTCTGACCACCATAGAAAAAATGACAAAGGAAGGCTGAACTTCTTTGCAATTCAAATTCTTATGAAAACTTTATTATATGGGGTTTAGTACTTGAATTCTCAATCACAGCTGATGACTGCACCTTTATGATCTGTTTTCTTTCCCTAGCATGCATCCTTCTGGGGAAGATTATTTGTATCGCGATTTCTATTTTGCTGAATATTCTTCATTTTGGCTATACATCCTTACAGAAATTCTGCTTAATTTGCATAAGGGTTATATCCTATTTGATTTTACTTCATATGCCTTTGCTTTTAAGATTATTACCTCATCAGCAACAGTTCTTTGCCTTCCAAACGCTTCTCTTCCCAACATATCATACAATATTTGCTAGGAGGACAAACAAAGAAAAATTTGTCTGTGGTTTAATATTGCTCATGTCTTGGAGCCACCAGTTTGGAAATCATATATCTAAATGTCTTTGTGTAGCTTCCTCTACTATAGGCAACAACCTAAAGACCCTCTATACAATGAAATAAGAAAAGAAGAAAGTTCTCTTTTACTTTAGATGTTTGTTTTACATTTGTGCGATTTTACTTTAGTGCTTGTCACTATCTTCTTCCCACTTCATCCTTTTAGTATTGATCATCTGCTTTGATCTCACACACAGCATAATGGCTTTGTTTTCAGAATGTCCTGGGTGGAGCTTTAATGCAAACTATTTTTTTTTGGCCCAGTGAGAGACTGTTTACTGTTAACATAGAAGCCAAACTGAGCAGACACCGGTTACTTATCTGATAAGAAGTGAATAAAGATCAAATGAGCACAAAGCAACATTTTCTATTTTGTGCTATCAAAAAGATCCTTCTGCACCTTGAGGGGGAAACAAGATCTTGGATATTAAAAAAATAAAAAAAATAAAAGTCTTTAAAAAGAAATAGAAGCTTAAATAGTACTTACTGAATTGTAACAGATAGATGATATTTTCATTAAACTGGCCTGTTATTAATATATAGCTGTTTGTATTTTTAAAGAAATTAGAAGGCAGCATTTTTAGTACATATTGATTCTTTTCATAGTACAGACTGAAAATTTCAGTTGAAAAATAGGGTGTGTTCTGCTTTAGAAGACAGCTAAGTCACCTATATATGCCAAATGGCAACTCTGCAGTCCCCCAATGTACTTTGTCTCTTGATTCAAACTAGGTGTTTTTGTGTTGCAAACTGTAATTCTCGATTCCTGTTGGCGAGCCCCATATGGATCTGACATTATTTGTTTAGTAGCACTCGGCACACTGAACAGGGCAGGTTTGTTCTGCTGAAGACTTTATTACCCATCTGCCACAAAGCACGGCTGTGACATAATTCATTTTATTTACCCTAAAACAACAAAATCACTGCTCATGGGTATGCAGTGTTATGAGGGGAAAACAAATAATTTGACACTTCATCTTTCAATGTCTTCTGCCAGTACTCAGGAAAAAAATATGTAGATACAGTCCTTTCATTAGAAACAATGCAATAAAACTAGTATTTATTTCCTGAACATAAAGAACCAAAAAGACTTCCCAGCATTTGGAGCATGGTTATTTCTCAGCTACAATTAAACAGTTGATATAACTTCTTTATCATGTGAAGCATTTTATGCTCTTTCTTTTTCAGATTGCCTTTGTAGTTCTTACTTATGGGGGCTTTTTACTTCCAT
>VXAL01001530.1:3552-16415 GCA_013399475.1 Chauna torquata | reverse complement strand
TTTACTTTAGTGCTTGTCACTATCTTCTTCCCACTTCATCCTTTTAGTATTGATCATCTGCTTTGATCTCACACACAGCATAATGACTTTGTTTTCAGAATGTCCTGGGTGGAGCTTTAATGCAAACTATTTTTTTTTGGCCCAGTGAGAGACTGTTTACTGTTAACATAGAAGCCAAACTGAGCAGACACCGGTTACTTATCTGATAAGAAGTGAATAAAGATCAAATGAGCACAAAGCAACATTTTCTATTTTGTGCTATCAAAAAGATCCTTCTGCACCTTGAGGGGGAAACAAGATCTTGGATATTAAAAAAATAAAAAAAATAAAAGTCTTTAAAAAGAAATAGAAGCTTAAATAGTACTTACTGAATTGTAACAGATAGATGATATTTTCATTAAACTGGCCTGTTATTAATATATAGCTGTTTGTATTTTTAAAGAAATTAGAAGGCAGCATTTTTAGTACATATTGATTCTTTTCATAGTACAGACTGAAAATTTCAGTTGAAAAATAGGGTGTGTTCTGCTTTAGAAGACAGCTAAGTCACCTATATATGCCAAATGGCAACTCTGCAGTCCCCCAATGTACTTTGTCTCTTGATTCAAACTAGGTGTTTTTGTGTTGCAAACTGTAATTCTCGATTCCTGTTGGCGAGCCCCATATGGATCTGACATTATTTGTTTAGTAGCACTCGGCACACTGAACAGGGCAGGTTTGTTCTGCTGAAGACTTTATTACCCATCTGCCACAAAGCACGGCTGTGACATAATTCATTTTATTTACCCTAAAACAACAAAATCACTGCTCATGGGTATGCAGTGTTATGAGGGGAAAACAAATAATTTGACACTTCATCTTTCAATGTCTTCTGCCAGTACTCAGGAAAAAAATATGTAGATACAGTCCTTTCATTAGAAACAATGCAATAAAACTAGTATTTATTTCCTGAACATAAAGAACCAAAAAGACTTCCCAGCATTTGGAGCATGGTTATTTCTCAGCTACAATTAAACAGTTGATATAACTTCTTTATCATGTGAAGCATTTTATGCTCTTTCTTTTTCAGATTGCCTTTGTAGTTCTTACTTATGGGGGCTTTTTACTTCCATCAGCCTAAACTACTTTATTTAGGGGCTATGTTTGTATTAATTGCATGTAAACAATTTCCCTGCTATGTAAAATACCCATCAACAAACACGTAAGTACTCCCTTTAAAATCCTCCAACAACCCTTCCACCATCAATCTTTACGGTACACTTTATGCAGTTATAAAACAGGATGCTGATTGTTTAGGAACCGTTGCATAGATAGGCTGAAGTGTGCATGTATGCTTGCATGTAGACAGGAGGGGGAAGTGAAGAGGAAGAACCTGAATAGCAATGACTTCAAAAAACAGAGATTAGAAAGAAACGTGTTTTTAAACAGTGCACACAGTTGTACCTTCCTTTCTGTAATTTACACAAAACCAAACTGAAGGTATGTGGGAAGTTAAGCATGGTATATCAATATTTATGCTGCTTGGAATTTACAAAACAGCAAAGTACTATGCAAATCCTTGAGCTACATAAAGGAAACATGGTTTTCTGCACATCATGCCTTAAGTCATATGCTCTGAAATAAAGATTTCAAGACTATACTAGCCTTTTTGAATTTTTATTTTATTTAGAAAGCTGTCATTTACAAGGCCAGTCCTCAACTCAAAAAACTCCTGCTTTAATGATGGTCCATATTATTTATTGCATGTACTAGCTATGAATACATTACTTCAAAAATGCTTAAAATTGGCTGAAAAATCTACAAGCATTCCCTTCTTCCTCCTGTATAGCAGTCAATTCCTACTCAGTAATTTCTCTCTGTGAGACACTGAAATGAAGCAAATAACACATTTTTTTTTAAAACTGACAAAGATAGCTATTACTTTTAAGCTCTTTGCTATATTCATAAACAATAAACTTAAAAATAACATCTACAAATTCTGGATAGTTCTGCATGGACAATTTTCGGTTCTGTCAAGTGAAGCCAAAGCAATATTCCAGTGTCATGTTTACAGCCATCTGTGTAGATGCAAAGTCAAGTTTGGACAGCGTTGATCTTGATAAGGTGCAGATATTTTGATGTGAAAGATGACTACCTCAGTTTGAAAGCACAAATGGATTAAAATACTTTATAGGCTGGGAAGAAATGGTCAGAAAGTTAAGGCTCATTTCAAATTAAGTTTTCTAAATACCAGCAGACACTAACTAAAATACTAACAGCCATATTTGGAAAAAGTACACCTGCTAATATCTCATTCATGCCCATAACCTGTGAAGACAGCTCTACAAAATGAAAGAAATGCAACCCTACACCAATAAATAAATAAATAATATTATTTAAAAAAATAAAATGAAAAATCTCACTTATCCTTCAATTGAAAAGTAAACTGAACTTAAAAGTATATATGCATTGGAAATTCATAAAAATATTTTCTGAAGTCAATGGCCAAACAGTCATTTATATCACCACCTCGTGATATAAAATCAAGACTCATGAAGCTATTCTTCTTGGAAGAATTAGGCATGCAAACATCATCAGTTCAAGAGTAGCAGCCCAAACATAGATTCGGCTTAGTATCGTCTATGCATCTGTGATTGTGAGGGTAGGGCACTTTGGGCTCTTAATTCCTTGAAAAAAGCATAACAGCAGATCTTTGAAACCTTCTTAAACCTATATGATGTCTGAATGACAAGCATTACAGTTCTCTTACTAGCTAGTAGGTAATAGCCTTCATCTATGTTAAGTTGAAATCTATGACGCAAAAAAGCACAGAGACCTTGACAATGAATTATTAAATAGAAATCTGACAGTTTTGCTGTCAATCTGCTAGAATTAAACCTAAAAATGAAAGAAAAATATATTAAAAAAGATTTCCTTTAGAAAAGAAACAATTTTCCTCCTTGGAATCTTCCATTTCAGGAGAGACAGGGAAAGTTTTTTTAAAATTTGTCTCACTTAAGTCTGTGGAAATTCTAATAATACACAGCTTAACTATTTCCAAATGAGACATGATTCAAATGTACCTTGAAGGAAAAATGATCCCCTTTCCTGTTATCATGGGATTACTACAGTTTTGTAAAGTTGTAATTTTAATTGAAAAACATCATTTTCTGCAATATCACTTGTGTGCACAGATTAGATTTGAATTACTAGCCAAAAGTTCCTGTTGCTATTGTAATTTTAATTCACTTTTTGACAAGTAGAAACTTGAGTATCTGGCACCAGGTGTACAAATTAAGAAGTCACCCACTCGCCTGATATTTCTTTTTAAGATAAATTACCTGAGGATATTTTTCATGAACAGGTATTGGATTCTGCAATGCCTGCCTACCTGTCTCCTACAGAGAAAAAGCTCAGAAAGCTGCATCTTTTACCCTTAGTTTTGCCAGTTCCATAGTGAATGTACTCTCCAGTCTTTATTTGTATAAAAATGTTTCAATACAGTACATGACTTCAAACATGTATCATGTGTTGTGAGAGTGTCTGGACAATGGAAAATGGCAAGTAAAGCAGGGCTTGGGGCTCAGTTTCAAATTTATCATCTAGAAGCACGTTCTAAAGTAGCTGACTAACATTATCTATCTCTTCTTTCTGTAACTAAATACATCCATGAGAAAAGCATCATAATGTGCCCACCAAGCTTCCATTTCCAACCCCCTCCCCACAATCTTTATTTTATTTATTGAAATTTCCTCCTTATATTTAATGTACAGAGAAAAGTTATTTTGCACTGCCACCACTGCAGGAGCTTTTTAAATGATTCAAGGAAGTATAGCTTTCATTTAGGTTTGTGCCCTCCAGTCTGTTTATACTGGTCGATACACTTGTCTGAAAAATATAATGGATTAGCACATCATTCAACAAACTAGTCAGAAGGCAAGCTCAAGGCGACAGAGACCAAAAAGTAAATTACAGCCAGTAGTAGGGACAGGCCATGCCTACAGCTAGGAAACATCATATCAGTACAAAACGTGTATTCTGTGAGAATGTTACTTGAACTGAAATGGGTGAAAAATTTACACTGAGATATAATAAAACAATCAACTCCACGATTTCATACAGAACTATAAATTGTACTGTTTACAACACCTAATACAAAAACTTTCTCACAAACAGAGTATGTTACAATCACACCTCCTATCAACAATAGACATTTTTGCTGTTTAGTGTAAAAGTACCTCTCCATTTAGGTACTTTTTTACATCAGAGCTTATTTAACACATTTAAATATGTGCAAAACATAATACACCAAAAAGCATATTGTGAAAAGGCAGTGAAAATATACTTTCCATAGGTAAAACAAACGCACCTAAACATGCAATACAGCCTTGAAAGCTGGAAGGCCATTCTCCTTAGCATACAGATGACATGCAAGGTGAAGTTCAGCAGCTATGATTTTTTGTATATATGTGAATCATTTAATTCTTTTCTTTAGGTGATCTTGGAGGGTTATTTTTCATTTTGAACCACCAGAAGTTCATCAAAAAAAACAAAACCTTTTATCTTTACTTCTATTTTAAAACTTTGTCATTTGCAATGGATATCTTAGTTCTGTAATATGTGAATCTCATTTACAAAAGAAAAACAACACTAATATTGTCATAGGAGACAAAGGACATCATACCATTGTAATAACCTTTCAGAAAATTAACATAGCAGATGAAATTCGCTGCTGAAGCAGACCCTTTAGCTCAAATGGAGGTACAACTAGAAAAGTTCTGTGTGGCATGCTGTAAGCTAGAAATCACACCATAGCTGTATTAACTAAAATCTTGAAAACAGTTTCAAATAACCTAGCAAATGTACCAGCAGGGAAGAATGAGAAACTCTACGGGCAATGTGGTTTCCAAAGCCAAGTATCTGTGAGAGAGGAGGCCTTGTCTCCAGAACATGAATCAGCACTAACATTTCTTTTCTCTATTTCCATTCAACTGTGCTTATGTAGCAATTAGTTTTCTGCTACTTTTATTTGTGCTTGTGTTTTACATATGTCCGTGAGTATTAGGAAAGATAACACCAGCATTTCGGATTTCCCTCGTAGCCATATCCCTGGTTTCATTTATTCACATGAGAAACAGAAACAGATGATTTCTGGACCTCTGTTTGCCTATCTCTATCCCTCAGCTATCACCACTTACAGTGAATTTTGGGCATCTTCTCAAGGAGAAGAGAGAATACACCATGAAACATTGTTATTTGAAGGGAATTCCTGCACTTTTTAATTCATGCTTGCTGCTTACCGTGGAACCAAAGGAACAAATGGAAAATAAGTGTTTATATTTTGGATCAGTGATTGTTTAATCTAGGTTATTCGTGCTCAGGGGCTGTGTTAAGCCTTCACCCCATGAGAAACCTTTTGTTACTCTACGGATGAAATCAAGTGGATTTGGACTCAATTCCCTGCATCTGTGTGGTATAAATCTCAATCTCCTGCGGGGAGAGGTGTCAAAGTTGATCCTTTCCAAGTTGTGTGTATACTGCACTGATAATCAAGTTTCTATTTTGGTAATGAGTTGGTTTGTAAAATTACATTTGCAATGGGATATGTCTATTTCTCATTTGCCTACCCTTACATACTATTTCTGGGACAGCAATCTACAGAAACACCAAAACTTTCCTTGTTTTAGGCAAAGATCCTAATTTTAAAATGTAATACTCTATCACAGCTGAGGCCACAATGTTCAAATATGCTGAGCTTTCAATTCAATATGAAATCTGCCTGCTCTCCTGGCTTGGGGCCAACAAGAGACTGATGGGTTTTGACACATTCTTCCCTGTTTTGTTTGTTTCCTGGGCAGGGGCTATTGTTCAATGCCAACTACTATTTTAGATATCTAGTTAAGGTTTCTAAAATTCAGATGTTTTATATCTGTATTTTAAATACATACACTAAGATGCACCTGAATAATTCCTTTCAGTGTAACAAATTAATTAAATGTTGAGCCCCATTATCCTACTTTTATAAGCACATGTAGTTTCACAGTTTTGAGTGGCTTAACTGTCAGGCAGACATGTGACCTATGCACTGACTGTGGGTTTTTATAGAGGTAAACTCAGCATACAGAATCAAAACCATAACACACTATATCAACATATATTCACTAATGAAATAATTTAAATACTGTGAGTGTATGTTTGTGGTCTTCAGTTTTCTCTCCAGAACTTTTGCATTTGGCGAGACTGCCACTGATTTTAATTAGAGTCCACACAGTTCAAAAGTCTATGCTCCGATCCTTCAAAGATTTAATTGAATAGCTTTATACACATCATTAGTTTCACAGCTTTCAATGAGAATTCTTGTGTGCATGTTTGCAGGATCCAAGTCTTTGTTATGACATATTCATCCTTTCTTCTACTCATACTCTATTACGAGTACAATTTGCAGCATTACCTTTTGTTATTATTGCTTAACACTTACCACTCAGAAAACTGTTTTCAGTTCCTTGTCACATTGTCAGATTTCGCACTATTTAGAATAAAATTTTAGAGGACACACATCTGTTTCAGACTGAATAATTCAGAAAATTTCAGCTAAGGCTCAGTCTAGACACAACAGTATTTTTCCACTCATGTTAAAACAGTAAGGCTTTCTTTGGGCAGTCATCACACTTCCATTCCTATCAGAAGATGGATTTGAAACTGGCAGATGGGGTTGCTTTTATACCAGCAAGATGCTATTTGCCGTTCCAGTAAAAGTCTACTGAAATTTGTCCAAGTTATATGCCACTGAGCAAGCAACTGCTGTTTAAAATAGGTCAACACAAACGTCTTCTCAATTTTCTTACACAAACTACAATGCCCCATGCTTATGAACATGGGCCAAGGGCATGATCTGTACAGTGACCCCTGTGATTCAGGCATTGGTGTGATATTGCAGCTGAATTACTGGGGCCCCAACAAGAGGCGCAGACCCCAACAGAGCTGCGCAGTGTTGCACTCCTTTTCTGCCCTTGGATCCTGTGAGCAAGATGTGGATACCTTGATGGGCTGATTACCTATATCTGGCATGCAGAGTCTCAGGGTGGGGAAGAAACCACAGAGCTGTGATGGAACACATGCTGCTGTCAGACATAAGTATGAGAGAGGGGCCAAATGATTGAATACAAAGGTCTGTCCAGGGGGATTTCAATTTCAGTGGCCAAATCTCATTAGACTCCATCTTTGGCAAACAGACTTCAACTTTTAACAGACAACTACACTAAGCACACTGCACCATCCCCCAGAAAAATCATGAATGCTTCAGCCTATTAGAGCTTTTCAGGATACCCACATCTCAAAATCAGAGAACAAACGTGCTCAGGGCTGTAAGGCTGCAGCTGGACTTTCCTTATTGCTCACTATTATGGGGCAGTGTAGGACAGAGGAAAAGAACTTGTCATGACTACCCTTTTACCCTTTTAAGCACACAGACCCATACAGATTCACATACATACAGGTATTGTATATAAATATAAATATGCATGCATGCAAAGCCATTCAGACACATATAACCATTTATCCAAATGCAATTATTACCACAAAATGCTTTAGTCTCTTAGCTATTGAGCTAACTCTATCCTGTATTTCATCCTGAATTTTGTCATTACTAGAGCATTANTGTCCTTGCAATATGTACAGCAGTTTGTATTTTTGGCTAATCATTGACCGTTAGCATTTGTAAAAGGGTAACGTTTCTATTGCTAAAATTCGAAAGGTGAAAAATATCCATCCCTTGTAAACTATGTATTCCCATCCATTGTAAAATGAGATTCTCATAGACACCAATCTCATTAAAAGTTAAAACTGTGTCTGCTTAGCATTAGCAAGGAATAAAAGGGTAAGAATGAGGTGTCTATGAGAACTATAGCTATTGACATCATTGACCTATAAATACGTCCTCTTCAAGTTGATATACAGCAATTCATTATCCCTGTTTTGATATAATTGCTATTACCGAAAGCCCTTTGCTTCCAAGTGTTAATACAATTGCAGTTCATATTTCAGATTATCTGCCAAAAAGAAAAACTAATTTCTAAATATTTGATCATAAAAGTTGTCCTCAGCTTTTACACAGATAATTTAGTCAAATAACATCAGATAATCTTAAAGCAGATTTAACAGGAAATTGCTAGGGACTCCATCTAAGCAGCATCCATTTGCACTTATATAAATGTACTGAATGTGTAGGAAGACTTTGACAGCTTGCCATATGTGATTTCATTCTGTAGCCTACCTACTTTACCATCAAAAGTTATATCCTTTGAAGCATTGCCAGAATTACTTTAGCCCAGTAGATATGCTAGATGTGCCCTTTAAAAGCCATATCATTTCCTTTCTACTCTGACTAGTTCAATGTAGCATCTGCTGAACTAAATTCCTTTGAAGGTTAAAACCAAAAAAACTCCTGTACTACAGCTCACTAAGATGTCCAGTGCTGAATGAAGACCACAGATGCAAGAGAATAAATAGGAGTTAAATGAGACTATAAAACAGAATCAGAAAATTATCAACTATCATGGGAATATTATAATTATAATTATACACACACAGAATAAATATTTGCATTTCAGGATAGGTAAGCATTTTATTTAAAATAATAATAATCCCTGAATTTTATACTTCCATTATGTTGATTGTTTATATGCAAATTCTGATACTGGTGTGACATGGGTGCTAATGCCATAATAAAGCATATCACACATCAACAACTGGATTCAAAATAGCAAATATAAGAATGTATGTATAATCTCCTTTAAGATCTTTGGTTTTTACAATTATTTTAAAAGACTATGTTATTTTCACAGCACCTTCCCAGGTGTTCCAGATGATAATGAAGAGATAAGTCTATATCTTTTAGTACAACAAAGCAGTTGTGACATTTTGGAAATATCTTCAGTTTAGCTTCTTTAATTTCTACAAATGATATTTATATTGAAGGCTTATGATTTCACTAAATAACTGAATGAATTCCAGTAATTACTTGATTTTTTTGTCCGCTCAGTCGAAAAGGTTTTGAAACATATTAAAACGGCAGTGTCCTTTCCTAGTCTCTTGAAAACTTGCAATGCCAATTTTAATTAACAAGCTATAAAAGTTACATTTTTATATCTGGGATTTTATTTTTTCCAGTTTCTTTTACTATTTCACATGAATTTTCACCCTTACTGAGGAAGCTGCACTTTGCTAATCTGCAGGGATACATCACAAGAACATCAAGAGGGTGATGACCGGACTGTCAGAACTGGCAACATCATTGTCCAAATCAGGTACTGCATTAACATGCTTATACCATTTAAAGGGCTCCTAACCACATAGAACAGAATAAACATGGTGACAGTGCAACAATAATTTGTTTTATGTCTGCGTATCTCAGAGGCCCTTCATCAAATGTATAAGATCACTCTTCACAGTCACAAGTGTAGGTAAACCAAGAGAAATGCAATGATATCAAATAGGAGAAAAGAACCACTATTAAGGAACTGGCTTTGATTTAGCCAAACAAAACATCTAGAATATCCTTCATTAGCTTGTCCAATTTGAAGTGTATGAAGTTCTTTCTGTAGACCCATTTCTGCCAAAATGCAGGAAAGACAAAACCTTAAACTTGCAATGAACATAAAAGAGAGGCCCATTTCAGTGAAGCTCTCTCTAGAACCTGGAATTTGCTTATGTGCAGTTCAGTGAGTGAATTACTTTCCATTTTCCATTGTCATGAATTGCCTTCTAAAGGGAAGAAACTGTGTGCTTAAGCAACAATACACCAAAACTGAATTTGGAAGCTAACAGGGAAGACAGACTGAATTAGAAGAAGATGGGAAACAGATGGCTTTAAAGTAAAAAATATCATAATAGTTCACCTCTCCCAAACACACAACTAATCAAATATATATATATCACAATAGAGAAGGCTTTCCATTATGTTGCTTTAGACAACCACTCTGACTCTGAATATTGCCAAGTCTTTGATATGCATCTTTCTCAGTATTTAGACAATACCTCATCTACATAATAAATAGTTAAGGTAAATAAAGTATACAGCATTCACAATTAATGTAGGAACCCCTTAAATTGCATTTACAAAATGTAGATTCAGGTTAACTCAGTTCGAATATATGCACTTGGAGATAGGACAAAGAATTTAAACTGTCTTCTGATCAAAATATTTACAAACATGCAACCAGTTTATAACCAATTTAGGGAACAAAAAGAGAGTAATTGGACTCTCACTCTTATTCAAAATGCTACTTGCTTATAGGGACAGAGGGATTGCTCAATAGCTTCAGAAAACCTCTTTATTCCCAGCACAACGTCAGCACTATGTTGACAATGTTGACAATATATAGTAAATTGACAACCATTCAAAAAACAGTGAACATTTTTCATTGACTTATAGGCTGTGGATCAGATTCATGTCAAGCAATGACAAGCACAGGCAGGGGAAAAGCTAGTCTTTCTCCAACTACATTAACGAATTTTAGAAAATGAAGCATCTCTTACTACAAAGTCGTAACACATACATGCTGCCTCAATATGTGGAAGACATACATTTACAATATTCATCATATCTTTCTTATGCATATATTACAGAAGTTCAACAAGAACACACAGATAGCTACATTGTCATTCAAGGAATGCCAGGAATATATATGGCTTTGTATTTACTAATTATGCGTGAATAAGTGTTGTCCCAAAATAAAAACCTTACTGAAATGAAGTATGAAAAGGTATAGACTATACTGGCTACATCCTAATTCAGAAGTACTCAGCTTAGAAATTACTCTTGTCACCCAAAAGACCTAAAGACAGAATCTTAAACAGAAAATAATTAATATAGGTAATAATACTGTCATACACTTTATTAGCACGAGGCCAGATTTATTAATGCAAAGCCCTCAAAAGTTATCTGGAATGCAGTATGAGCATTATATACCATATTAGTTTATAGATCAATGTGATCTCATTCAAATAAAGACAGAGACAGTGTTTTCCCTTTCTATGTTACTGTTCTCAAATCTCACACATTTATTGCCAATCATGCAATGTTTGATTGCAGCTTCAAAGGCCTGGCTGTAGAAACATAATATTGCCAAAAAGTCTCAGACATCTCTTAATGATGAATACAAAAGTAAACTTCTAGCATTTGTGGTAGCCAACAGAAAAAGAAAAGCTGAAAATGTAAAGCCATAAAAGCTGAAAAAATTGTTAATAAGCTTTTTAAAAATATTACTTTCATATACTTAATAGTTTGAAACCAGTCGTATTATTTGTGTTGATCCTGAGGCATGAGTTCTGAATATCAAGGGTTGGCAAAATTTCTCTTCGTTTTTGAGGAAGAAGCAGAATGTCTTCTCACAACTCTGATTCTCAGTTGCTAAGTAGGGGCAGCATGCCATGTCTCTTCTGTGCCTTTCTCTTCCTGTCTGTTCACACAGGAGAGGTATTTCTTTTGTCTGCCTTGCTTACATTATTTTGATTCCCCCTCCTCCAATATATACACGTGCTTCCTGTATCTAGAGGAGAGGATAATTCTTGCTCTTAGACACATCCCCTCACTGCTCAAAGATCTTTTCTCTCTTTCCTTTCTGCCTTAACTTTCTGACTCCAGGCACAGGAAGTTTATCACACTACTCTTTTGCCACATCTGAACTCCTGTCTTTTGAAAGGGAAAATGTAGTCTTTGTTTTCCTCTGCCTCTTCTAGCAGCCAGAATTGTGTCTCTGCTGCAAAGGTGGCTTTGGCTGTCCCAGCAGAGCCAGAGCATGCTCTAACTGTCCCCAGACTGTTTAACTATGCCCACAATAGAATGGCACTAGCCTGTGTGCTGGGATGGGTCCTGATGGCATAGCTTGCAACAAGGCATTAAACTGGCTCTTCTTATTGATTCATCTGCAGAGGGTCCTTCTGTGGCAGTGACATGAGAACAATACATAAATAACTGCCAAGGGGAATTGAGTTACTCATTATTAATGCAGGTAGGTTTGAAGGTATAAGCAAATAGTAGAAAGATCATTTAATGTGAATGCTGTTGAGAACTCGTCTGAGGAACTAAGATAAAAATGGGTTCACAGTAAGCGTAACGAGTTTTCTGATGCTCTTTTTTTTTTCCTGAACACTAAATACAGAAACAGATCTGGTTGCAGACCACCCTCTCACACTGCAGCTTTACCAGGAAGCTGGTATCAGATTCTGTGCAACTGGAAATGTGGGCAGTGGATTTCTTGGAATGCATCCTGGTTCAAATGCCGGAAAGAATTACAGGAAAATATGAGGTTAAAATGCTATGGCAGTATAGGTCTACTTTAATGCTGAAGATGAATGGGGAGTTTTATAAAAGAGTACAGATTAGCACTGGAAGAGGGCACATGAATGTGATTATCTTGAATTTCCACTACAAACCTTGGGGATTAAGCACTATCAGACTTTGACTTGGAGGTTTTCTTAGGTTGGCTGAACAGAGTTTGGAGACAATACTTTGGCTAGATCCCGCTAACTCTGTGGAGAATATCTTCACTGCAGAATTTGGAATGATTCTCTTCTGTTACCAATAAGCCTATTTTCCTCTTAATTTTTCCTGTTCTGTGTTTTCTTTACTTCCCAGAAGGGAATTCCTCTGTTAACTCTGCCTGAAAACACAGCAAGTAAAGCCCTGATGCAGGGTATAATAATAGAAGATGCTGGCAGAAACAGATCAAGACCTATCTCCTATCCTTGTTCTAAGCTGCTTGTTCCCTGATGTTGTGCTTTCATATGCAACCCTTTAGTTGGACTAGTAGAATGGTCAGTGAGGATTTGCAGTGGAAAATATTGCTGAACTGATCTGAGTTTAACATTTTTTTTTTCAGGGT
>VXAL01001529.1:334990-352210 GCA_013399475.1 Chauna torquata | reverse complement strand
TCTGATTTTTGTGTGGTCCTGTACAGAGCCAGGAATTGGACTCAACGATCCTTGTGGGTCCCTTCCAACTCGGGATATTCTATGATTCTATGCCATTCAAGGTGAGGCATCACCAACGCTAAATACAACAGGAGAGTCCTCTTCTGACTGGCTGGCTGTGCTGTGTTCAGTGCACCCCAAAACGTGGTTTTCCCTGTTGGCTGCCAGGGGGCACTGCTGGCTCACGCTGAACCTGCTGTGAACCAGCACCCCCAGATCCCTTTCTGCTGAGCACTCCAGCCTCTCATCTCCCGCTGTGTGCCTGTGTCCAGCGTTACTCTGTCCCAGGTGCAGCACCCAGCACTTCCCTTTGTTGAACTTCATGCCATTGCTAACCACCCAGTGCTCCAATCTGGATCCTCCTGCAGGGCCTCTTGTCCTTCCAGGGAGTCAGCAGCTCCTCCAAGGTTAGCGTTATCAGCAGACTTGCTAAGGATGCACTCCAGCCCAGATCACTGATAAAAATGTTAAACAGAACTGGCCCTACAATTGAGCCCTGGAGAATACCCTGGAGAATACTGCGAGTGACCATCCACCAGCCAGATGCAACTCCATTTACTACAACACTTTGAGCTCTGCCATTGAGCCAGTTCACAACCCAGAATACAGTGAACCTGTTTATCTCACAGTTGGACAAATTCACCAGAACGATGCTGTGAGGGACGGTATCAAAGGCCTTACTGAAATCCAGAAAGATTACATCCACCACCTTTCTTTCCTCCACCTAGCTGGTGACTCAGTCATAGTAGGAGATCAAATTGCTAAGGCAGGACTTTCCCCTGATGAACCCATGTTGACAATGCCTGTTAATAGCTTTGTTCTTTAAGTGCCTTTCAATAGCACCAAGGATAATCTTCTCCATAACTTTTCCAGGGACTGAGGTTAGACTAATAGGTCTAACCTAATAGGTTAATTAATGAAAAGTAAATACTAGCTCCATGTATATTATGTAATGCACTGGTGGCTCAGCAAGATACCTGAGGACATGTCAAATGATGGTAGGCATCCTGAGAGCAGGCAGCTGAACAGAGCTCTTACTATCTCTGCACGTACAATTCAGATAAAGAAGTAGGCACATAAGTTAATGAGTCTACATGAATCTAAGTTCCCATTATAACCAATGGTGATCAGATCAAAAAAAAAAAGTCAATCTAGAGTTATCCAGCTCAGTCAAAAATAGACACCTATGCTTGCTCAACTCTCCAGTCTACCTACGTTGCTCCAACTTGAAGTAGCAAATATACAATGCACAACATTATGCTCTGAAACAAATCAGAATTTCTGAAGGATGAGTCCTGTAGAACAGTGCAATTAGTTTATTAATTTAGTAAGAGAATGATGGTGCCATTGTATTTAAAATGACCATATTAAAGATCAGAGCAAATAGTAGCAAAATGTACTTTCCATAGAATTTTTTCCAGCTGCAATTACCTCTGTTTTGGGTTATGAACTACTATTTTTTGTCTTGCATAATAATTTTTGCAAGAATAGATATGATTGACTGCAACGTGTTTCAGAGAAAAAAGACCAACTTTTGTGGTTTGATGTCTCTTACCTGTGAAGCTTCAACTTATCCTTCTGTGAGATCTGGAGTTACGAAATCATTAACAAATCTTCATTTCCAATGAATGCAACTTTTTCTATTGCAGCTTATGTATTATTAATGTTAATAGTATTCTACCCTCATTTTTGTTCTTGATTTTATGTACAGTGGTAATAACTACTGGCACAGTGACCTTCTGCAGTATTTATATGGACAAGAGTAAGAATCCTTTCACCCATCATCTTAGCTGAATCATTTTCCACTTGTCCATCATCACCTAATGTATTGCACTTACCCAACACTTCATTAGTGCTTTATCTTTTCAAGTACATATTTTATTTCTGAGAGAAGATATACTCCAGCTTATATGTGGTTGATGAACTTGCATAGCCCATCTCAGTGATTTCCTTGAAGTTTCCATCTCATTAGAATCCTAATGCCCAGGTCTTTTGATTATATTCAGAACTGTTTTCATCAGCAAACCACTTCAACAGTTCTTAGGATTTTGAATCTGTGATATTTCCTTTTTAACAAAGTTTTGATAGCATCTGGAGATGGAAATGACTGTAGACCTGGGAAGCTCAGAAGACTATCCCATTAGTCTGCATCCAGCACTCCAGCGCTGACACTAATCTGGAGGTTGACAGTTGGTCTTTCTTATGCTGGCCCCCAGCACAAGAAATACATGGACCTGTTAGAGCAGGTCCAGAGGAGGGCCATGAGGATGATCAGAGGGCTGGAGCACCTCTCCTGTGAAGACAGGCTGAGAGCTGGGGTTGTTCAGCCTGGAGAAGAGAAGGCCCCAGGGAGACCTTATAGCGGCCTTCCAGTACCTAAAGGGGGCCTACAGGGAAGATGGAGAGGGACTCTTGTTCAGGGGGTGTAGTGACAGGACAAGGGGTGATGGCTTTAAACTAAAAGAGGGCAGGTTTAGATTAGTGAGAGTGGTGAGGTGCTGGCACAGGCTGCCCAAAGAAGCTGTGGATGCCCCATCCCTTGAAACGTTCAAGGCCAGGCTGGATGGGGCTTTGTGCAACTTGGTCTAGTGGAAGGTGTCCCTGCCCATGGCAGGGGGTTGGAATTGGATGGTCTTTAAGGTCCCTTCCAACTCAAATCGTTCTATGATTTTGAAAGTAGCAAATATGTAGGGAGAGTTCTGGCTCCTTCTTCAGTGTTTACATACACGTGTCATCTCAAGAGGCAATCTAAAATTACTAATTACATTGTAGGCAGCACATGTTTATTGGTACCTGGCAAATTTGAAAAATCAGATGTGTAAACAAAGTACACAGTTTTTGTCTACGTGATTATCTTGAAAAGTCATTTATCTTCCAGGTTCATCACATATAAAAAGCTGTACTTCAGAGAAGGCTGAAGTGTTTCCCTGAAACATTTTATTGCTTTATATCATATCTCATACTTTTGATCCTGTGCAACGTGCTCTAGGTCACTCTGCTTGGCAGGGGGGCTGGACTAGATGATCTCCAGAGGTCCCTTCCAACCTTAACCATTCTGTGATTCTGTGATCTTAGAGAAAACTGCACATTCATAAAACGCCTTTAAGAACAATAGTTCCTAAGCTTCACTAGAAACTTTAAACTGACATAATTTCTACCACTACTGACATGCAAAAAAAAAAAAAAAAAAGGCAAAAAAAGTGAAATGATTTCTTGGAATATCCTTAGCCTGACCAGAAAGATGTTAGTGTATAAAGATCACCATGTAAAGACTTCCATATGCACACACACTTTCGCTTTCCAAAGATTATTTCAGCCATGGACAAACTACCCATGGTGAGCACTGATCACACTTAGACACAGTGTCTGGGAAGCTGTGAGCAAACACAGAGGAAGAGCAAGCAGACTAAGTGAACTTGAGCTAAACTCAAATCTGTGGATTATTTTTGCATTTACAGTTAGTTGCATTACAGCCTTAAAAGGCTCATGACCAACAGTGACAGTTAACTTCCCATCAGCAAGGCAAGATATAAGCCCTGAAAGAAGGAAAATCTTCGCATTTTCTTAAATGACTAGAGATATGATTTTCCATGGATCACTGAAGAAAGCAATAACGGAATGGCCATAAGGCCTATTGCAGTTTACTCAGGCAGAGTTTCTGTGTTGCTCATAGTGGACTGTCAGAAGGCAGCATGCAAATGGAGCAGATCATAATAGTTTTCTATAGCTATTAAGATCAAAACTTTTGAAGCACTTTGCCAAGAACTGTGGGGGAGATAGGAAAAGACAGGGTTACAGGATAGTCCTATAGCATTACCCACATTCACTCATATGGATACCCTGAAGGTAACTGCAAAGTTGAGGGTGAATCCTGGAAAACAAAGCTTCAAAATAACACAACGCATCTCAGCAGCTTTGTGTGTGGCCAAAAATAGGTCTGTTTTTCCATGGTATACACTATACGTTACATATATACATCCTCTTCCAAATGAAAAAACAATACATGAAATGGTTGAAAATAGCTTATTTTTTCTTTAATACTTGAAACCATGGATATACCAAAATATCTCCAAAAACTGCTCGTTTTAATCCATCGTCTGATTATCTGCCAGGCAGCAGTGAAACTTAATTTAGAATGCTTGCAGATGTAAAAAGGTTACTACAATCACATAAATAGCTGGGATTTTGAAAATGCAACCTCATTCGGAGCTGCTAATTCCAATTTTAATGTCTACTATTCAAAAGAAAACAAGAATTAATATTTGCTTCCAGCCAGGTGCTTCACTCTCATACTGTGTAACACAGCAGAGAGCATGATCAGAAAGTCATCCTTTGGTCTGGAAGTTTTTGTAACATAAGTTTTTAGTCACTTTTCATCTGCCAGGGGAGTTTAAAAATTATAGGAAATTAATTTGTCATCCCTCAGCACAGCAAAATGTTGAGGCACGCCCACGTAGATAATTACATGTATATTGAAAGAAGCTTAAATATTTTTCAACAATTATCACTTTCTTTAGAGACAATGTGAGGGTTACCTTTTCTTCACAACGGCAAAGATGAAGATAGCGGAAAGACATTTTTGGTGACTCAATACTAATTAAGTGTTAAAATGACATGCTAAAAATTTCAAGGTGCTATCTTAGAAGTAGAATAGTCTTATCTGGGATGCACTGAAGTTTATGACAAAGGATTCACTGAAAAGCAAGTTAAAACAAAAAAAAAATCTTTAGTCAGTAGTGTAGCTTATATAAAAATATCTCAGCAGAAAAGAAAATATGGAAAAGAATTGCATTCAGTTATATACTTTGGCTCTTGGATACCCACCTTCAGAGCAAATAAGATAATCTTATCCAGATTCAGTCTGTTGAGGGGTAGGGGGAAGCATTTAAGACTTTTCCAAGCACTAATGGGTCAAGTCTTAATAAAAAAGCTAGATCTGAACTTTTTTTTGTTCAACATACTGCGTATCTAGTGATTCAGTCCGATGAATACATGCAGACTTCCAGAATCTTCTCTGTTGTTTTTCCTCAACTCTTTTAAAATTTGGAATTTATTACACCCTTTCCTATCTCTTACACAGCAACAGAAAGAATATTTTTCTCTGTAAATGGATTTGGACAGACTCAACAGCTTGCTGAATATGGAATCTGCTAAGACTGAACTTCTATTAAAATTATCAATGAAACAGGTATGGATTTTTATGAGTAGGTTTAAGAAAACAAAATGTACTGACATATATGAAGAGTGATAGCATATACCATTTTAACCAAAAAACTTGAGGCTTCCAATGACTGACAATGCATTTGAAGAAATACACATTTGAGATTAAAAACAAGCTATCTACCAAGGGAGATACTGTTTCCTGGAAGATATTCCAAAATAAGGCCTTTTCCTACAGTTTTGCGTGTTTCTTTTCCAGCCCTGACTTTTTCCCCACGGCTGTGATCCGGTGGCAAAAAGCCAGTTTGTCCCAGAAGGTTGCAGGTGGCATTTCAGAGGACAAGTCAGGCCAGGCTCCATCCTCCTGCAGCGTATAAAGAGCCCAAGGTCCTTCCCAAAGACTTTACCTTGGGCAGGATGCTTTGCTGAATGTGCATTTTCAAAAGTAAACCTCATTTTTCAGCAGTGCTTTTCAGATAACATCCACTCCTGTTAAAAATCGAATGTAGCCCTGCTTTTAAATGCAACAATCCACAAATTATCTATCCATGTAACATTTGCACTATTTATTTTTCTGAATGTACAGTTGAAAATGGGCAACATCTTCAAAGTTTTGAAAACACTGCACACAGCTAAAGAATCTGTAAAAAACCCATCTTACAGATAACGAGGCCTTAAATTTTTTGATGGACTCTATTTTGTGGATTTAATTTCATTTTCTCACCAAAGCCAAAATCAATCTATGGGCAGAGCGCTTGAAGCAGCAGCTGTGCTAACACCACTCTCTAACAAATCACACATGTATTGTTTCCTATCCCATGGCAATGGTCATGACTTACAGGAATAAGCACAATTATATATTTATTTTGTATACCGTTAAATCCAGACAGATTGCTCTATAAGAAACACTTAGAAATAAGGGCAAGCCAGAGGGAAGTAAATACACAGGCTGAGAAGCTTCACCAAAAAAATCGCTGTCATGAAAGCTGTTTCAGTTGCATTTGAAACGGGTTGGTGAGTAATTCTCTTAAAGCTTCCAGGTCTTTGTATGTTTTTTTGAAAGATTACAGATTCCTAAATATCAGAACATCTGAGACGTGAACATCTCAATATCATCTCTGGATGCTGGCTTTACAGGCTTAGTGATTATTTGACTCAATTAAAACTAAGCCTTTTAAAAAAAAAATCATCCCAGCTTTTGTATATTATCACCCACATTACCGGAAGATGTAATTTCTTCTTGTATGGGTCTTAACACTGAAAGATAAACAGTACTTTTAGCTCCTAGGAAATTGTCCTGAAGGTTTTCAGTACTGCCTGGCAGACTCAAAGTGTGGCGGAAATATAATTTGACTCAAATAATGAAATTCCAGTTTTATACTGTGATGAGATTAAGAAAGCCAGGTAACTTTACAGGCTAAATTATGGGTATGTAAAGCTGCAGTATGCAAAACATTAGGCTACTACTTTATTACTCAATTATATATTAATATGGAATTAAAAGACATCATGGTGTGATTTTATTGCTATCCACATCTGTTTGCTTTTTTTTTTTTTTATGGCCAACCACTGAGTCTTTTCATAATAAATTTCCTTTTTTAAAGTCTGTAGTACCATGCCAAGAGGAAACCTTACAAATTTAGCAATAATTGGGTCTGATCAAGAGTGTTTAATAACAACCTTATAGTGGAAAATCGTGCTCATTCAAAGCATTTTGTTAGGATAATTTCAAACTAAACGAAAAGCTCAAACCAAAGTGAATTAAAAGGGGGGGCAGGGAGAGAAAAAGGGAGAGAGGGGGAGAGAGAGAAAGGGAGAGAGATTGCAAAATCTGCACAAAAATACAGCTTCTAGTGCAGTTCAGCTCTTTCTAGTGAGGGTTTTAGTGCTGTTATTTCTGTCCTGACATTTGGACCAGACCCCAAGCCAGGCTATCCATCCTGTCATGGGCCACAGCCAAAGAATCCCACCCAGCTTCACGGTGCCTCAGCTCGAGACCACAGCTCACTCAGCGTGGCCTTAGAGAAAGGATTTACAGCTCACCTCCAGTCCCATTCGTATGTGCCAACTCACAGAAGTATATCTGAACTGAATTTTTCCTGTTTGCAACCACAACAAGGAGAGGGTGGGAGCAGTCAGATTTGTTCAAGTTAATGTGGACAAGTCACATGGGAAAAAACTCCCAATCACATCTAGTTCACACTGGCTGTGTCTGCATTAGGGTGGGTTTTGTTTCGAAGCAGCAAAGAGGTTTTGAAGCAAGTCCCCAGATGGTCCTGACTTCCAATGCACTGCTTTGGTCTGCAGTGCAGTGTTGGCGCAGGCAAAATAAATTTCCTCTGGAGGAAACTACTGCAGAAACTCTTTGCCATGTGTACACCAAATGCACTCCAAATCAGACTCCCAAACAGGATGTGGGGATCCAAACCAAGGGTAAGACGGAATCACAGACTCCAGAGTGCCAGACTACACCTGGTCTGAAGAAAGAACCATTCTCAGTGCTCAGTGATTCTCATATAAATCCAAGTATCACCACATACTGCTTTTATTTGGTGTTAAAACAGGTACAGGTGAACTGGTATAAATGCTGCCCAAAGCGCTGTGGAAATCAGCCAGCTCTCTACCAGCAATCACCATCAGCAGGGTGACGAGGCCACAATGCATGCAACAGAGGTGGAGGGCCAAAAGCAAACTAATCTGCTTTCTCATCATAAAGGAAAATAATGGCATCACTCCAGCCTTGTGCATTTAATTAAATATTCCCCTCCTCCCTCCCCCAAAGAGCCTCGTGAGACAAATATCTAATTTCCTTGGGGTTACCAAAAGGGCAGCAGTCATAAAATCGTTGTTTTAGCATCCCGCATGCAGCTCAGAGAACGTCAGGTAGAAGATATGCCACCGTGCTCCCACACAGGATCTAGGAAGCAAGCAAGAGGCCTGCATCTTCCCTGCGCCTGACAGCTGAAAAACCAAGAGAGATGCAGGCATGGTCTGCAAACAAGACTCCACTTCCAGCTTCTGAACAGCCCTTAGTAATACAAACCAGTGCAAGACTGAACCCACACCTTCATGCTTTATCATCTTCATGGCTTTGTTTCTGCCCATTAACAGCTATGAATAGAAACACTGAGGTACAACCACAGCCTAGCTGTGCATTTGCACTGCCTTATAGCTCTGACACACTCACCAGCACTGAGGAGAACCACCCACGGCTCATCCACATGCAGGAGCTCAGGGCCTCTGTCAGGAAACAAGCATCCTGCATGGGACACTCTGCGAAAACCCAGGACAAAGATCACAATTCTGCAAAAGACAAGGAAAAAAAAAAAAAAAAAGAAACCACACTAGAAACTGGAGAAAATTCACCAAACCCAATGAGTAGGTGACTATCCTCCTTCCGAATGAACTACGGCACAGCCTAGGTGCAGGACAGCTGGTATGTAGGAGCCAGAGTCCCAGGCTGTGAATGGACAGTCAGCAGGTCACTCTTGTGCTTGTGGGCGTTGGGGGAAGTTGTGTGCTGTTTGCTGGAGGAAAGTGTCTGTCAGCTAATGCAGGACCCAGAGGCAGGCAAAAAACACTGAAGGAAAACCAAGGGGACAACTGAAGCACAGCACTGGGGAACAGGAGTCCTTTCTGAGCAGCACACAGAGTAGACAAGGAGTTGGCACCATGCATAAGGGTACAGGAGCAGAAGATATAAATGAGCCAACATGATTCAGCAGGACGCGTAGTGGCTGCTGTCCATAAACCAAAGTCACTACTGTGTTGACTTCCTGGGCCGATCTCCGATTCAAGCATTACTTAAATGTTGCATTGTCAGCTACAAAGCATTGACTGTGGACATCTCTGTATATACACATGTGCATGAAGGTATTCAGAATGTGTCGCATACAAAGCTTCCCTGCCTTTTCTATAAACCTGTGCGCACTGGTTACGTTATTCCTCTAGCTAAAGGCTCTCATTGCCCCCACACTTCCCCACAGCTTTGCAGATGACAAGCTCATATGCACAAGATGTGGCCCACCCCTGCTATTTGCTTATCCGAGTCAGCAAGGGAATTAAACAGCAGTAAGAAAAAGCTCTTTTGTTAATCTTCCCACAAAAATTTCCTATTCTGGAGATACTGCTCCCTTGTTATCGATATCCTTGTGAGATAAACTACGCTGGGTTCTGTGCCTGTCAGGAAAAACAAACCACAATAGCAAAGAATGTGATGATAAATGCAGTATCATAGCCTCCAGTCTTTAAAAAAGAAGCCATGCCCTGTAATATTTACCTAGAAGTGATGTGCAGTGGCTCCCTCCAAGCAGTAAACAATAAGAATTAATCAAGTCATATACAAGGAAAGGACATGGCATCACCTCTGCTAGCTGTTCTGCCCTCTGTAGCTGACAAATCTCTTGCCCGTTTCAATTAAGGAGTATTTAGGGCAACTGAACTATTTCTAAGGTAACATCAGTGACTCAACACAAGCAATATTTATCTCTGCATGTGAACAGTAAACAAGGGACAATGAATATCTAAATTTAGCATTTGGCCAGGCACCAGATGTTATATTAGGGAGTGATATTCTTCCATCACCAAATTAGAAGTGGGAAAAGCAATGAATAATTGGGTACATCTCTTTGTCTTTAATTTACATACTACCTCATGCTAAGGTCTCTGTAGCAGCCTGATAACAATGAAACCAGAGCGTACTGGTAGCTGATAGCAGAGCTGTGCAAAGCGGAACATAAACAAGCTTTGTGTTACCTAGCACCATTTGTTGACAGGCCATTATCAGCCTGAGATCTGCTGCAAGTGCAAACCCCAACTCCACTTTTTGGTAATAAAAAATTCAGCTGAGAATGAAAGGGTCTTGTGTTATCCATTCATTCGACTCTCCTTCTGATAAGCACAGCAGGTAGCTGGGATGCTGGGGCACAGGGGCCCAGGTACTCTCTCTCTGGTACCTCTAGGTGCACGCAGCTAAGAGAGGGGATGCGTCCATTTGACAGCACTTACATCCCCCCTCATGGCAAAGCTAGGAAAAGCATCCCATCTGGCTGACAAGGAGCATGGAGCAGCATTCATGTACTCAAGGAGGGGTGCAGGGGCAATTTCAGTGGGAGACAAATGGATACACACAGCCAGAGGACTGGCAAGGAGCTGGGAGCATCTCACATGGGCGGGCTACAACGGAGTGCATCTCTCTGATGGAGCTGTCCTCATTCACACGATTTTTGTCTTTGCAGAAGAGTATCAGAAGGGACACACAAAGGAGACACAGGGACTGAAGGAACAATGAGATTTGTCACCAACCTGCAGCAGAAATCCCTGGCATACAAATCTGAATTGCTGAATGAATTCTCACCCTTTGCGATGCACCAGCATCCTCAGAGGTGTGAGCATCCTTTGATGTTTTGTCTTTGCCTTTGAAATGTTCTTAGTAATGTAATTTAATTTTTATGGCAGATTCTGTAACCTAATGTGGTTGTAAGTCACACATAGCAGGGAAAAAGCAATGGAGAGGATCAGTTACACTGTGCCTCTTTCATTATCTGGCGGCAAAAAGTTAATAATTCACAACTCTTTAATCCTCATTGCTGTCTATTCCCAGCAACTTTGTGATTTTCTATTAGCTCCTTAACTATCATTAAATTAATATTCCTCCTACTTTGCTTGCAGGACACCTTTTATTAAATTTAGATGCTTGCCATTTGTCTCGTGTGGTCCTATGGATGGATACAATACTTTTCTGAACAAAGGTCTGGGTTTGACTTGCAGGGGTTAGGAGGGCATGGGAATGTTCCTGTGCCCTGCCCACACACCTTCATGCAGTCTCTGCTCTCTTGAGCAGCACCTGTTCTTGGACACTAAAGCTCAACAGCAAAGTATTGGAGGTGACACATGGGGAACTCCATGGTCCAAAAGCTTTCCACCCATACGGCAGCTGCTGGCCCAGCTGGAACTTGCTGCAGCTGAGCTGTCAGCCCAAAATATCTTTCCTTCCCATGGAAGCACCCTGAGAGCACAATTGCTCTAGCTTGATGAAGATACCTACTTTATGACGGTGATCCAGTCTCTACTACTGAGAACTGAACTTCTACTAACTATAAAGGGATTACAAGCTGACTCCAAAGTTTTATGCAAAGAAACCCTACCTGAAATGCCTGTGTGCTGCCTAAAGTTAGAGGTGAAGGTACCAGCTCTGACAAGCAAGGACTAGATGAGATCACAGCCTGCATCTGTAGCTGTTTCACTGTTTGTCTTGCTTAATAAATGCCTTTCGTTAAGACAGCTACAACTCTTTGGATTGTAGCTTTTGTCGTTTCCAAATCTCTCTCACACATACACATCCATTAAAAACCCTATTTGAGAATTACAGTCCATTTACTATCTTCCATTTAGCAATTGTTTCCCATGTGCTTAACTTCAGGGGACTGTCAAAGATGCTTTGTTTTCTTTTATACTGTTCTAACATCTGTTCTACCTTGTTCGAGAAACAGTAAGTCTTGATTTAAGGTTATGCAACATTTGGCAAAATATATCTCCCCTTTGGACAGGATCACTGTTTTTACACTATAAAGCTGGATAATTTCTTGGGAAACTGAATTAAGTAAAAACATAAAATTACTGTTCTGCTGCTGTTTTAAAGACTATTTTTCTTACTGCTCCCTAGAGTTTCCTGATATAACATTTATTTCAGTTTTGCACAATATTTAGCACTTCCATGAAGAGGAGCAGCACTTAATGATATTAAAATATTTAAGTCACCAGTGAGCTCATAAACAAAGAAAAGCTATTTAACCTCCTTTTATGCAATCTGGTCCTACCAACGTACAAACACACTGCAAGAACAGTGCTAGAGAAACTAACTGAAAATTAATTTCATCTAAACAGAAGCTGCAATAAAGAACAACAGAAGAAAAACATGTATTCAATATCTCCTCTGCTTGGAAACATAGAAAATATGGGAGAATTTAGCAAATGCTTTGTCTCACATAGCAAGCTTCTTCCTTTAACATGCAAAGCCACAACCAGAGCTGTGCCATGCCATCTGTCCTCTCCACAGGTCTCCTGCTGTTTTTCTTACACCATTTTGCTGCTGGACAACTGAGTCCACATACGGAAATGCCTCTGGACAGCTATGCATCCTTCTTTCTACCTTTGGGATCTACTGTTGAACGTTCAAGGACTTTGGCTATACGGCAGCCTCCACAAGAGTTTCAAAGTGCCCTTTAGCTCTAGAACTTCCTTGGAGGTGAGTGGGTCCATGCTGCCCCTTCCCATCCCACAAAGTGCTGGGTGCACCAGCTGTGAGGACAGTATGGACCCATTAGCTCCACAGTGAACATGTTCTGATATTCTGATGTCTTCTAGGTCATTCAGAGAAGTCTGAGCTTTGCCCAAGGCTATGCTCACACCTTCAGAGAAAAGCAGAAGCATCCAAGGATGCATCTGTTCACAAATAGCCTGCAGGCAGATCTCCATGGGCTGCGACAGTGTCAGGTCGCTTCAAGCAGTGGTTCACCTGGTCAGCCTTGGCTGGAAGTGCTATAGGCAAATCCTAGCAATGCAATACATCAAGTTCAGAGAAGAATATGTTACTGGGTTACTGGGTATTTGGTTTTGTTTTGTTTTGTTTTTTGGTGGGTTCGCTTTTTTTTTTATTTGGTTGTTTTGTTGTTTTTTTTTTTCCACCCAAAAAAATAATTGTCTACATCTCCAAAAACTCTCAACGTCAATACCAACATAAAAGGCGTGGTTGGTGGTAACCATGAGTGTTTCTCATGTGAAGGCTATTCTTAATTCTCATCGCAGATCTAGACTTCCAGTAGCTTAGACCTTGGTATTCCACTGTTCCTGTATGGAGCCATGAAGTTCAAAACTGCAGAAGCCATCATGCACAGCCTGAGCAAGGAGCAAGAAGAGCACAAAGGATATTCATTATAAAGACACAAGAAAGGGTGCAAGCAGACTGCAGTTGTGCTTGCACGTCAGTAGACTGTCACAGCAGGTTTGGTGCATTCTGGTGACATTCCAGTTCTGACAGCCAGGCAGGTAGGGTCTTCCCCTGGATATGGGAAGACCCAATCAAATATCCCTTCTGCCACATTTAGAGTGGAATATTGATTTTGGATCTCTGCTCTCGCAGAAAAATATTCTCACTGTAGGACTCAGATATACATAAGACAAACTCTCATCCTCCCCTCATTTTGTGACCAACACATAGATTCCCACGTAAACCTAATCCCTCACTACTTAATGGCACTCCGTTTTTTTGAAAATAAGCCAAATATTTTTCCTATAAGCTTAAGTGAGGAAAGAGACCATCTTGTGGATGAACTGCCACAGAATTGCAAGTAGTAAAACTCTCCCTTATTGTACACTTCTACAGCTTATAGAGGAACAGGACTTGTTATTGAAGGTTTCTTGCAAATCACAGAATGTGCATGGTTGGAAGGGAAGGGACCTCTGAAGATCATCTATGAACAGGATTTTACCAATGAAATACCTGCTCAGGGCATAAGCTTCCCCCCACCCCCAACAAAGGAAAAATAAAATTGTTAACAAGGCCCTGAATATTGGCTGGTGGTGTGAGCCCCAAGACAAATATCCGCAGATGGACCCACAGGCTGGGCAGACCCCACCTTCCAGAGAGCTGTGAAGCACTGGCTGGTAGCGGTAGCTAGTCTTCCCTCAGAACAACCATTTCCCACTTTTATGGTGCCTGTCTACAAGATTTTCCTGTCTGGCAAATTTAAACTGCTTGCTTCACCTGTCTACTTCTTGCAGACTCTTAGAAGTAGAGAGGACCTTGCATCCACCATAGACTCTCTGGCTGAAAACCACTGTCCTACGGGACTTGCCACAGGAGTGTAAATGTTGCACACGCTTATTTCCCTACACTCTACCAAACAGTACAAGCTGAGCTCCAGAACCACAGGAAAACTGAAACATACACATCAGTGCCTTTCTAGTTGCAAAGAAAAGTGTATTTCTTACCAGCACACTTACAAATCTTTGTCTGGGCTTTCTTGAGCAAGGATCACATCAACGTATAGGAAAAAAAATGGACATTAGAGCTGCCCTACAGAACAACTGAGAGAAGAAAGACAGCAGCAGGGCAGAGAAGTTGTAAGCCCTGTCCGTGGCTAGGAATGACAAATTAGCAGTTGCATCCAGGCCTCCCTCATACTTGGAGAGCTGACCCATGCAGTCTTTGGAACACAGCTCCCACCTTCCTCAGAGGTCTCTCTCCTACCCCTGTTGGCTTGTATTCGGTGTGGACATCAATGCATGTCTGCAATCCGATAGCACAGGAGCTTGGCTTTTTCCACTCTATACTACAAGAGAGGTAAAAAACAGACACAACTGGTTTTTTTCCTCTCTTGTAGTATAGAGTGGAAAAGAAACAAGCTTACTAAACTTGTCCATTTAGTGAGGCTCTACAGCCGTTGTTAGTGCAGTAGTGTTCCAGTGACCCTGAAAACACAGAGCAGAAAGCTCATAAATAGTTTAATGTCTTTTACTATATCCAAGCAATTGTGTCTTGCACATCATGTACTCGACAACTATTTCAAACTTATTTAAGGTATTATAATCCCTGCAAGTTATGCAGTGAATGTCTTGTGTCACTCTTTGGCATCATGAGCCTGACCGGTGGCTGAGATTTTACCTTATTACTTGGGGAAGCTCAGCATTTGCCAGCTGTGCAAGGACTCCTTGGATTCTCTCAAGTAAGAAGCTACTTCAGTGGAAAAATACACTGAGGCTGCTTTTTTATCAGATCAGAGAGTGCAATCACAAACCCTGTCAGCTCACAAGGAATCACAGACCAAAATGTCTTTCTGTTTTTTCCATGGGCTTTGAGGAAGCTGGTATTATCATGCTAAATTACAGTTCAGGACCACTGAGTATGTTCGGATTTATCAGAAGACAGTTATTAGGCATCTCCAGTATAGTGCCAATTATACAGTCCATGACAAATAATTAACTAAGGCATCAAAGCATGTATTTTAGTCAATCCCTGTTCAGCACAGCACTTATGTGTGTGCTTAACTTCAACACACATCAAGCATGTACATAAGTCCTCTCGTGAATCGGGAAAAGCATGGGGGCTGTAAAAACTGTCCTATCAATGCTGTTGGGCCAGCCACTACTAGGATAAGATACTATACTACCTGGGTAACTGCTTATATTTTGAAGAGTATATACATAAATCAGAAGTTGAGACCAGTTTTTAGAGTGACCGAGTCGTGGTGCCGTAACTATGATGATTTAAGGACAAAAAAAATGCAAGTTCTGCAGGAAATATTATCTGTTACTGTGTGGTATGTAGTTGGAGAAAACTTGCAAGTTTTAGGCAGCACAGATCTTTCTTCAACCCTGTACAGCTGGGATTCATCTCATTTGACTTGAGCTGGCTACAGGTTAGCTATCCTGTCTGAACAAGTCAGCCAGGATTTCTCCACAGTCAGTGGAGAACATCTCCAGAAACCAATTCAACCCATCTGAAGGTGTACAAGAAAGGTAGGACAAATCACCCTCTACTTCTGTGTTGCTGTTGGAAGAGCCCACACAGCTACTTTAGATTAAACACACTGGCTTCATCTGACCAAAGGCAGATGAGTCTATCCAAGCTGCCTGTCTGTCTATATACACCCAATGAAGACACTCATGTTGCAGTCTAATATGTCCCAAAGCAGACATCTAAGCTGAGATGACTCATGCCCTAAACATACTTATTTCTCTCCAGTGTGGTCTACATTGACTAGCCCTAGGTGCAGATAGAGGAGTAGATTCAGCCCCTAAAGACAGGGGATTAACACCATTTGGGACACCGTGGGTTATCGTGTCTGGCCACCAGCTGCCATCACAGAAGGGTGCAGGTCTGAAATCACACCCTCAACATCACTGTGAATCATGGAAGCTTAGAGAGCAAGATCACGTGTGAACCCTACACAGCAGACACCCAACATTACCTAAGGTGAACCCCTCCCTGTCTTATAATTTGTCAATGGCTTGTTTGGGTGCAGCAAATCCCCTTCTAATTGCCAGATAAAACAAGAAACAAAAACGGGTGGTAAAGGCCGGGCATTTACAGACCTAAAGGGATTTCTTAGTGAACCTAGGTAGCCAAGTTCCACTGCTCCCACTTTCAGCTAAGATCAGGCATGAATCATTTCAAAGCAGAGTGGCGAATCTCTCCCAAAAACAAAGAACCTCTGAAAAGCAAGTATTGAGTTAAAAGCTGCTATGCAGCCTGAGCTATAGCATATGAGCCTCACTGTAATCCAGTATGGCTGTGCAAAATGTAATAAAACTACTACAAAGTGCTCTAATTCCATTTACTAATAATCATAAAAGTGTTTGAGATGTATCTGATGAACCATTTAGACAACAGTGTTTTCCAAAGATGACTTGTAGTCCAAAAAAATCTTTAATACCATATAAATTAGATTTTATGTACAACAATATTTAAACCCATTGCGAAAGAGGTGGTTTTGTTGTTTATAGTAGCTGTTCAGTCTTCACTGAATAATCTGCTTGAAAAAAATATTATCTGCTTCTGAGTTCTTCCCAATGAATCATAGAGCAGGAGTAATACCGTCATTTGTCATTTTTTATCTGCAGATGCCACTGTGTTCAGTATAGCTCTACTCAATCTGCACAGCTTCTGATGAATACATTTAGTGAAACATACAAAATTATTTTGTGTTTAACTAACACCTTGAGTAGCACCACTGACACACCAGCTCCTACATGCTGCAGACAGACAAGTGCTTTCCTCTTCCAAAAATGGAGGCAGAGTGTGCCAGAGAAATATATGGATAAATAAATTGATCGCGAATCGATCTGTCACGGCACTGCGATCAGCTAGCTTGCTGGGTTAAGAGTGACTGCCACCTTCTATTTTTGTCTTACCATGAACTGAGCTGCCATCACCAGTAATACCTGGGCATCTTGGAATATATCGCTGGACTGAATCCCAAGCAAGAATTGTGTTTGTTTGTTTTTTCTACCCCCCCCTTC
>VXAL01001529.1:300688-334985 GCA_013399475.1 Chauna torquata | reverse complement strand
TTTGATCTCACATTTCTACATAAAAAGCCTCCATAGAGGTGTAATTCTCTCTGCTCCCATTTCCTCCAGGAGAGCAGGAGTTTGCTGCTAGCCCCTGAAACAATTAGGCCATCTGTTATGCCAAAATTTACCATTATGCTGAAATACCAGGGATGCTCCATTCCTTTCACCTGGCATGGCCTTGCAGAGCAAAGCAGACACCCAGCATGCTCCCTTGCAACCAAGCTTGTCCTTGCATCCAGTGAGAAATAAGTTTTTCTTCTCCCATATGCAGAATTTTGCACCCACTTTCAATTTACACTCAAAGCTGGACTGTGAGTACTCCTTCCCCAGACCAGAAGCAACGCCATATGTTTTAAATATTCAGACTTAAAGAAGTTAAGATTTTCATTTGTCCACCAGTGTAAACAACATTGGAAAAACAATCCGTAAGACAGACTGAAATCTCTCCCTCTCCAGGATTTCTGGGCATCCAGGAAATTTTCAGAAATCTGCTATCTTACCAAAAGTCTCCAGGAAGCAGCAGTGCTGGCTAACGCCACCAGTGATGCGTGGGGTATGTTAGAAGAAGCACAGCCACCTTCATTCAACTTTCCCCACCTACAGCTNTTTGTTTTTAAAAAAAAAAAAAAAAAAAAAAAAAAATCAAAGAAAGCCAGAAATCTGCGCAGCACTGGTCTGCCATGTATTTTCTAAAAATTATGTGCCAAGACCTGCAATATCATCAGCTTTTGTGCCACCAAGGAAAAAAGGAACAAAGCAAATGCCTCGTCTCCAAACATCTTCCTCACCCCTGCAAAGAGTCTCTGAGATCAGCTCTAAATGCAGCCAGTGAAGGAGGAAACCTCTGAAATGAAATGTAAACTCGCTAAGTTCACTAAATTAAGAGACACTTCTTGGTTTACAGCAGACAAAGAAGTTCCTAACACATAAGTACGTCTTTTCATTTTAGCTGATTAAGAGGCAGCTTCGCATCTGAAGCTGCATATTGTGAATTTAGAGCATATTACTTTGGAGGGTTGCATTCCACCGCAGACCAACAGTGCTGGGATGAAACACAAATTTTGGCAACACTCCCACCCCACTCTCCCTCACCAAATAAATGTTTGGGAGAAGGTAAAAGAAGGAAAAATAATTTTGCATTTTGAGAAAACCCTTAATATAGTCACTCATTTCTTAAACATAAATTTCTGCAATATCAAAGAAATCACGACTTTCCTTCAAATCTTACACAACAAAAGACTGGAAAAATCCCTTTTCTTGTCACCATGTCCAAAGCTGTTACTGACTCCAGGGTAAGAATTTGCCTCTGCGGTGAGATCAAAATAACACATAAATATGGCCTATTTTTTCCTGCTTTTGCCATTTTAGCCAATTTAATCCAGGCTGAGGGGGGAACACCTCATTTTCACCACACCAGAGAAGGATCCCCATGGGAGCTAGGTCCTCTTAGTTAAGCATTTCCCGATACACAGGGGCCTCAGCTGCTCTCCTGGAGGTCAGCTCTGCTGGGTGTTGAAAAACCACCATCCAAAGGAGAGTTTGAGTAAGACTCACCTGGCTAAATCCAGTGGCTAGCCAGGACAGCAGTTCAGCAGGCTCAGTGCTCTCTTTCTGCCATCTCAGACACTAAATGGGCATTTGTGCCATTCAGATCTCTGCCCATCACTTTCCCTTCCCCTGTACATGCTACTTGCTCTGCACTGCCCATTTATTTCCACTCTCTCACCAAAAGAATAAACTGCTATAAGACCTCACCATTTCTCTGACAGTATTAGCAGCACGGAGAGGATTAGGCAGACCGCTGTTTGACACGCTCTTACATTTGGGGTGAGACTTTAAATACACCAAGTACAGCCATGCAGAAAAAAGTCACCAGTATTTCACTATGATCAGAGGGGCTGGTTTACATCACTCAAGCTGGGCTTGGTCTTCCAAACTGAGCAAGGCAAGCCCATGTTCAGGAAACCCCACCAGCTCTCACCCCATAAGAGTTCAAACAGAAATGCTTCATGAGCACAGCTGGTGCCGCAGACTGACAGCAACCACCAAACAGCACCTCAGTGAAGGTTTTGGCTGTATGGGCTCCATGCACCATAAACTATAAAAACAAGAAAAGGCAGCAGGGGAAAGATTTCCGTCCTTCCTATTTCATTGCTACCTCTGCAATGTCAATACAGTTCCTATGGTTTTCACTTTACAGGCAGCAAAAACACAACCGCAGCCATAAATCCTGAGTTTCTGACTCCCACACCTAACAAAAAACTTTTAGAGTCATCTCGCCTGCTTTTCAACCTGCTGCATCAGCACATCTGACTGCTGCATTCACACTTTCAGGAGTCATTCTGTCTTCACACAATGGAGATCAGGTCACACTGCTTAAACTAAAAGAAATAAAGAAACTTTTATTCCAAAACCAGAGTAGTCACTGTCTAACTGGAATACATGTCTAAAATTCAGGCATAGACCATACATCACATTACAGTTTGGTGTGAGCAGTAAGATACTTAACCTGAGATCAAAATGAGGGCTAGGGGGGAGCTGACACTTATTCCAAATCAATGGGGCAGACTGAACAGCTGCAGGTGCTTTTGACTCCTACAGGTGTAAAGCACCTGACAGAAAATTGAGTGACCTGATACAATCTGGGTTGAAGTCCTGAAAGCTTATATTTTACCTAATTTTTTTTGTGAAATTACAAATGTATCAGTCTATGCTGGCATAAATACACATAAGCAACTTCTTCCAGTATAAAATTCCTGGCAAACAACAGGAACAAAAGTTTGACTTCAAATATGCAGGGCTTTTGTGAAAACAGAAGAAAGAAAACATGGAACACCCCACAGGAAACTGCCCAGTGGGGAAATTTTTAACTGTCGTTCTTTGCATCCTTTCATTATTCATCAGTCTTGAAAAACTCAAATAGTCTAACAAAAGCATAGGCCACATTTTGAGCTTTACGCCCTCAGTGAGCGCTGGTGTACACCGCGTGGTGTGGCACAGCAGACACCGCACCGCTGTACAGCTTGGATTGATGATTGGGACTGCCAGCGCCCACGTGCAGAATAACCTTTCCAGAGTTGTTTCATCCGGTCAGAGGAGATAAAAGTAGCCCTGTGACTGACAGGGACACTCAAAAATCTGCCATACGACATGCTTAGCAGTGGAAAACTCCCTGATCACGTCCTCATACACTATTCGTTGTAATTTTCTACCAGATACAACGGTTTCCAAAAGAGGTGGAACAAAGCAAAATGAACTTCATTTCTTAACAGAATGGGGCCAATAATTCTTGGCTGGTTTTTAACCCAGTCAAAACTGCTGCTGTTTTGCCTAAGGAATACAGGATAATAAGGGTAGGAAAGTTTTAAAGATGTCAGTTAGTTTATCCCCTTTTCTCAAAGCAGGGTAGATTAGTGTGACTTACACACACATCTCACTGTCACAAGCAAAGTGAACAAGACAGCATCTCCAAAAGAAACATGTAATTCTCCAGGCTTGAAAAAGATGTCAGATATTCTCTGCAGGAATATCAAACCAGGCTGAGCTCAGCAGTCAAACCCTCATAAAGGAAACTCCCACACCTGTGTTCACTCCATTGACTTTGGTCAAACCCCACACAGATGTAAATCCATACTGAACAGACTGCAGGTTCAAGGCTCTGTTTATGTGGAAAACCTGTCAATATGAAACAATTTTATCTGCAGCTGTCAGCTAAATCTCATCTGAGAGAATGAATATGTCCTGCCAAGACTTGTGGTCTATGTGTTTGTCAGGACTAGTACATTTTCAACGCTATTCCATGCTTTTTAATGCGAGCAGTAATGTTTCTAGCATATTACCTTCCAAATGTTGCAGCACAACATGCTTTATGGGAACTAATGAATCACACAGTAAAAACTAATTGCAACATACATACAGTTGTGAACTGAGTTTTGCAATATAAAAGCAATCAGCCAGCAATTAAAATGCTAATATGGGGCTGAACATCATATAACAGTTTGCCAAAATCTAGTGCCATAGAGTGCTTCCTGGAGACTTTTGAACAGATGGAATTTGGTTTGTAGGTAGTTGTTTTATCGAGCTTATAAAACATCACCGTGCTGGGGGAGGGTCCCCACCATGATGCATTACATATTTCCAGCACTAGAAATACCGGTGGTAAAAGATCTGCCTAGCATGATAGATTTTCTTCTTTTGACTGGCTTTTTCCATTCACATGTTAATGATTAACAAAGTCTTAGCAAGTCAGAAAGGAGGGGCGTATAACAGATGCTCTTTCCATACACAGACGTCTCGAAGTTCTTTTTGTTTTTTTAAATTGCAAGTTTTGAAGATTACCACAGATAAATTAATGTAGGTGGACTCCCAATGTGGTTGTGGTCATCATCAAAGCTACTTTTTTTTTGACTACAAAAATTCCTTTTCAGAGATTCACTAATGCAAGGTTGTGAATTACATGAAACAATTACATTTTAATTAGGCTTACCTCCCCCACATCCACTTTTTCTTCATTACATTCCTAATACTAAGACAATTGAAATACATTAACTAATTCAAGTGGGGAATTATTAATTTTCAACATCATCAGCCTTGGAGAAATTACCAGTGGTCCTGGAAAAAAAGCCCCCATGGAGATGAGGAGCTTTAGACTGTGCCCTGTAACCAGTTCTAGCATCAGCAACTTAGGACTTCATTTTCCCTGAGGACAAGAAATGCCTCAGCAAGATATGATCCTTGGAACTTAGTGAATTATTCTTTAGCAATCCTCATTTATTGCAGGTTAGCCTTTACGTTTGTTCAATCATTATTGGCAGCAATACTAGAAAAGCACAGACTGGCCCTAAACTGAATTAGAAAACCCTTTGTGCTAAGGCACCTGCAAATAAGAGCCAGGGCAGAAGACCGGAGTAGGCACTGGGAACTCAGCTGTGCATATGGGGTGAGGCCACCCAAAGTCCTCTCAGCTAAATGCTGAAACTCAGCGAGAAACACAAGAATGTCCCAGGCCTCCCCGCTTGGATGAAGCTGTATTTCAGGTACAGGAAATCCTGAGTAATAGGGTCTTGGTTCTCTGGTCCTTGATTCCCCACTGGTCCCAAGACAAAGGCAGGCACAAACAATTTATACAGATATCAGAAATGGAATGAACTATTTTATTCTCACTCGTCTGTGGCTTTCATAGTTTTCTTAAGGTCTTCCATTCAAGAAAGAAAGCTATTTTTCTCACCCTGCTTACAGTCCCTTTCCCAACGCTGTCCAGAGGAGGACCTCTGTGGAGGACCATGTTCCTTGTTTAAAACTCACTTCTCTTCCATATCATTTTATCCTTAGCCTCTACAAACACCTGCTTCCATTATCTCCACCTCACTCCAGGCTGAGCTCCGAAGCCATTTGTAGTTACTGCTTGTAGATAAAGCCCAGCAGTACAGCCCTGCTCAGCACACTCTCTGCCTCTGCACTCTCCTCCCATGTATCCGCCCTAAAAGAAAACAGGGCACAAGGTGCAACAATGGTCTGAAGGAATGACAGATGCCCAAAACACAGAAGATGTCCCAAAAGGTAAGAAAATCCCCTCTACCTTTTCCAAAGGACGTCAGAGCTCCTAAATGAGAGGAGGTGGGCTGGGGTTTGCCACCTTGTTTCAGTGCTGCAGCTCTCCAGGCACAGGAGAACAGAAAGTGTCATTTTGAGCCTACTTTAAATTTATGGGTAGTAAACCTACTGCTCAGGGTGGCAAAAGCTAAATCACCGCTAAAGGAATGCCCTAGACTCTGAAAGAGGTCTGTCAACAGAGGAATTGCAAAGCTAAAGCATGGCTTCCCAAATTACTTCTCTGAGATTGCTTTGGAAGAAAATTACCAGGAGGAGTGTGGGGGGTGAAAGCGCATTACATGCAAAATTGTCTTTCATGACAGCAAGGCAGAGCCTCCATTTGCTGGGCTAGAAAAGGAGCAGGTTTCACAAAACCTTAGTATTCAATGAAGTCAGAGAGATTTGCCTCTACCTGTTCTCACAGGGAACCCAAAAATTGGCAGGAGTGCTTATGATTAGGCTTCAAAACAGAGGAGCTCCTGTGTTTAGCCTCACAGGCAAAGCATCTGTACAGGTACAACCTGTCTTTCTCAGCCAGGACTTTGCATTAAAAAAAAAAAGCTGCCCTTCTCTACGGTCCTCAGCACAGAGTGCAGAGGAGAGGAGCAGTACCTTTATTTCACTACAGTGAACAGAGGCTGTGGCTGGGTTGAGGATATGCCCAGAATCGCACAAAACCTTGGGTCAGTCACCCAGTGCTGTTGTCACTATGTCATCCTGCTTCACTTACAAGTGCGTAAAGAAACAGGCAGTAAAACTCCAAGTCCATCCTCCCAAACACCAAGCTACCCAGCCACCAAGCCCACATACTTAACAACCACCAATTTATATGTTGATTTGGGCCACCCTCATTTTTAAGTACTGTATTCATTCTGCAATAGATGCAGACACTCCAATCCGACCCAGTTCTTCACTGGTTTGTAGGTAACTGTAGCTTTGACACCCATGCATTGCATAAAGGGAGAAATGGCCATATGAAGGTCTAAGCAGTGGAAGTTGGCTGGTATTAGAAATGCATTAATGAAACAAAGTTGGTGAGTATCTGCTGAAATTCTGACCCTCATAATGTGTTTCTATACACATTCACGAGAAGCTGTAAGCACACACGTTATCTATTTTTCACCAGGCAGAAATAGTCACAGTACATATATGAAGCATAAATACACTGATTTTAAAGGCAAGTAAATTAAAGCAAAGCTAAGACATAAGTTGGACAGGATAAAAAATGCTACTGAAATACCTCACATTATAAAGCCCCATCATTCTCCTCTGTTGCCTTGGGATAAACATTGCAATAGGGCTAAAGACCTCATTTCATTGCACCCTGGGAAGGGATTGGGTTCAGACTGCCTGCTCTGGGAAGCTTAGAAAGAGACTCTTTCGATGACCTCGTAATACTTAGCTTTCGTGCAAAGCCGTGGGATAAATGGGAATCTGAGTATACCTGAAGCTCTGCTATCATTATTGTACCTATGTACACCACAAAACATCTCAATGAGCAGTGAAAGCAGAAAGTTCTCCTTTGATTAAAAAAAAAAAAAAAAAAAGAACAATATCCTACACAGAAAGACTATTTTTCAAGGATGGCACAAAAGCAACCAGGTAATCAAAACAGATATGTATTTTCCAGATTTATGCTTTCTTTTGTTTTATTCTCTTGTATATCTCTAACAACCCAGCAGAGCAAAGGGTGCAAGGAAGAAAGAACATTTGTGGTTAGCAAAGGGGATTGTGATAGGAGCTTACTCTTCAGGAAGAACATGAAAGAGACAAAGGAATGCAGTCATGCCAAAAAGCAAATACTAAAAAGCACTTTCACTTCTAACATAAGATCAGAGGAGGAACCTGGCATGCCATGTTTCACTCCTTTGCGAGCGTGAGATTGAGCAGTAACTCTGCTCATTGCCTCTGGAGCAAGCCACAAGTAAGAAAATAACTCAGGGAAATCCTCATGGACAGTTCTGAGATGACGCAGGGGAATTTGTATCTGCCAAGAGAGGTTGTGGAGTCTCCCTCCTGCAGATCTTCAAAAGCCGCCTGGACGTGGTCCTGGGCACCCTGCTGTGGGTGGCCCTGCTTGATCAGGGGTTGGACCAGATGGACCCAGAGGTCCTACCAACCTCACCCAGTCTGAGATTCTGTGACTTACAAGCCACCCTCATGCCAGGGCCAGTGGATCTCACTGCAGGAGAGAGAAGCTCAAAGTCTTTATCGGAGACTGTCATTGACAAGGAGTTCAGCAGTAGGACATCGGCCTCTGGCTCCATGTGCACAGCAAAAGACCTGCCACCCATGGGAGGTGTGGGTCACGTACAATCTACAACACAACGCCTGTGTACACAGATGTCCTCATGGCCATTTCTCACTGGTGAGAAACCAGCTCTGGTCTTTCGCCAAACCAGAGGAAAGGAGCTGCTGGGGTGAATTACGAAGCCCAGTGTTTAACAGAGAAATGAACTGAAATGGGAATCAGACCTTCATGAGGAATGAGAAACCTGATTAATGAGTTTGGAATTCGTGCAATGTAGAAATGGTAATTGCCCAGACCTCCTCACCTCTGAGACGGATTACAAAAACAGAACGAAATTACACAAAGGAACATTTTTTAATAGGCTTGGGCTCGTACACCCGGTCCTCACACCTGGATCTTCTTCTCTCATAGCACCCACAGTGTAGGGCACTACATAAGCAGTCTCCAATTGCAGAATTTTTTTTATTTTTTTTCAGGAAGCAATAATGAGGTAAGTGGAATTAACAGATGCCAAAGCTCCACGGACTGTGGCAGCAGTATATAAAGTTCACTTCAGGTGACCCACAGACATCTAAGCACTGACCAGAAACCTGCTGAAAGAGGTGGACAGGTCTGCAGGTGCAGTCTGGAGCTTGAACTAGCCATAGGAAGGGGCTTCAGAGCAGGAGACAAAAAGTAGGGAGAGGGGGAAATGTTTAAACCTGGGTACTTTGAAGGATCAGCTCAGTGAGAAGTAAAGCTTCAGGGGCATTTCTGTGGAGTGGATAACACTCTTTTGAGAGGTGAATCATTCCCACTTCCCAGCAACAGCCAATAAATCACTCAGAAATCACCATCACGGGAACCAGGGCGTACTAAAATAAAGGTAGAAATTAAAAAGGGGCAAAAGGATGTTAGCTAAAAGTAAGTTATTGACCTTTCTAGAAAAAAAAATAGAAAAAACAGGGAAAAACAGAGCAAAATGAAGAGGGAGAGGAGAAACAATGAAGGCGTAAGAGGAAAATGCTAGAAAAGCCAGTGTGCAGTGTGCACTACAGATTGGCTTGTAAGAAGGAAAAGGACAAAGAACAAAAAATAGGTCAGGGAGTGAAGGACATGGGAAATTTAGGCTATTTGAAAGAGAAGTACCTAGGGACGACCCAACAGCAGTGGGATAGGGGGGAAGAGATAATAGGAAAAGAAATGAAAGGAATGGGAGAGAGGAGGTACCCAGGCACCGTTGGGAAAGCTTTCATCAGTACACTGTTACAAAAATAATATTAGATAGCCTTTTATGTGCACCTGGGGGCTTATCACAGCTGGGAAATGGGTGTGGGAGTTGTTTTCACCCTTACTATAAAATACTGGTGTGTAGATCAAGTTTCCATATGCCAGGCCAAGGTGTGCTGGTTGAAGCCACTGAGTGCCACTGGTCCATCTGTGCTCTGGTAACAGTCTCATTGCATCCATTACCCCTGTACAGCATCCTGTCCCACCTCAAAATTGCTGGGAGAGGTGAAGGCAGGGAAACACAAAGTAAGCATGTCCCTTGAACATGGGGGTAGTCAAGAAAATGAAGAGAAAGGAGGGATGGGAAGAACGGAGGTCCCCGTGGAGGGTATTGACTTTGTACAAAAATAATGGGCAAAGTCAGAGAGGTGAGATTTGATGAGGACAGAGACGTCAGGTCAGCAAGATGAAGGCTCTAATTGAATATGGTGCAGTGGTAGCAGAGGTAATTAGGGCTCAGTAAGCTGCAAAGGGCACAAATTAAATGAGGATAAAACAGAAGTTAAAGCACAAAGACAGTCAGTGTGCTGGGTTTCTTTGCCAACGGCAATCTGGCTGATGAAGATCAATTAATTGAATTCAAAGAGCTGGGATGAGCCAGGCCTCCTGGGAAAACAGAATTTGGGTTGTAAAGAGGAGGAATAGAGCTGGTGAAAGAACACTGGGTGGTATTAAACAAAAGTAATTTGGTCTCAAAAGAAGATAAGAGAGAGATGCCATGGAAGGAAAAATTTAGGGAGAACATTGGCGGTGCATGGAGGGAAAAGGCTGAGAGAATTAAAGCTCAAGGAATGGAGCAGAGAGAAGGAAAACTGAAGAGACAAAGGGAGAGAAGTATCAGAAGTGAAAAGAATAAGGACTATAAATTACTTTTTGTTACCATCATGTTACCAAACAACTCGAGAAGCACGTAGTCGGAGATCGTGAACAAACCCAGTACCTCTCCTCTAGTCAGTGGCCAATACACCTTCCTGATGAACAATTATTTTGGTGGAGCAGCTCTCCATTCAGCATTGTAATTTAGGTGCTTTCCTCCTCCCTTTGCACTGAAGCTATGATCCATGCTAAAACTACCAGTCATCCTCCATGTTAAATCATGGAAAATATCAACTGGAAAGCACTACTAGCGATTTTCAGGATTTTCCTCTTCTCTACTCAATCCTACTGGGCAAGGTCTGGCTTTGCAGTCAGAACTTTGGCTGTTCCCAGACATTTCCCAACCCTTCCCAGGTACATGGTGATCTCAGAAAACGAGATGGAGGACTCCGCTGCTCCACTACTTGGCTGCTCGGGAGGCTCTCAGGTTGGTGCTGGAGAGGTTGAGGGTTGAGTCCCTGTTGACACCCCAAGCAAGCCTGGCTGGGCTCCCTGGTGCTGTCAGAGGGCATAAGGCTTGATGGGGCTCTGCCTCCATCTTCCCCATCAAAGATCTTTGAGGCCTGAGAGCTGTTGTTTGTCAGAGCACATACTGGAAGGAGGTAACTTGTATGTGAATTAAACTTGGACCTTACAGGTGTGATGGATCAGAAACTAAAAAGGGCTGTAAATAGATCTTCCCCATCCTCACATAGTGGGTCCGTTGCTTCTGTCTGCGTCTCAGCCTGGCAACCTTCAGCGGCTTCTTGGGCTCAAAAGACTGCAGTCCTCAAGATCTGTAGGAAACATCTCTTTCCTTCCTTTCCTTTGATGGCCTGGATGTGGGTCTGCTCCCTGATTCCCTTCAGATTTGCCTGGTCCTCATCTCTTCTACAACCCTGTTGTGTGTCCCCCAGTCTCCGAATGCTGTGTCCCCACACCAAGGGGATTTCCCCATTCAAGTGAGCTCTGCTACTGGCTGGGAAGGAGCAGCTCCTCTCTCTCGGAGTCCTCCCCAACCTTGGGTGTACCAGCCTGGATAAGGCGATGAGGCTGTCTTTCTCCCTGCTGCTGCACAGCTTTCCAGACTTTACCTCCTACTTCTAGTAAATTACAAATACAGGATTAATTCAAACTTCTTGAGCGCAGGTTGATCAGATGAGCAGCCTGGAAGGACAAAATGACGGTGAGATTTTTCATAAAATTTTTCCTGATTCAAATAAAGATAAAAACAGTCCTTGAGAAAGATATTTTTTCCATGGATATTCACACACTTCCCTGCATTGTGCATCTAGGAGGTGCAGCAAATGGAACTGATCCTAATTCAGCTGAAGAGAGATGGTGGTTATAGGCCAAATGCAGAAATGAATTTACAACAGAGCAAAATCTGTCAAAGGTGATGGAGATCCTTCCTTCCATTTTAAGGTTCTTGAGAGGACACAGATTAGGTTTGTTTTAAAACCATCTATGTGATATTATGAGCTGCTATTCCACTGTGGGACTGTAGATAATACTGATAAAAAAAATAATTTTCCACTTGAACAGTTTATATGCCCGCCAGTGCACAATAAGGACAAAGATGAGGACAAATGGACCCCTATCCGTGTTATTTTGAGAAAGAGAACATTGAGTATTACACGTTTGCCTTGCCTGCAGACTAGTTATTGCTGTACCTGACCACCTCCATAAAGCACTCTTAGATATGCTGATTGAGAGCTTTATTATCTGTAGCGGTAACTGATGTTCGTATTATTATTATTTAATATTTGAGTCAAATGGGCTGATCCATAGGATAAAAACAGCATGGCCATGAACTATTCATTTATCATACGGATCCTGGTAATACGAAAATAGTTAAGAGAGATGAAGTTCCCACCAGGCTGGGAGCTGTACACATATAAAGCATGCAACTCCTGCCAAAAGAGTTCCCAAAAACAGAATGATTTTCTGTTTTTTTCTTTCTTTCTTTTTCTGTTTTGCAGGCTAGGAACTCTGACACAGAAAGGATTAAGCATTAAACTATTTGTTTAATGGTTGCAAAGCCTCCTTAGTGAAGATCAGATGAGGTAGGAACACAAACAAGAATATAGCTAGGATCTGACCTGAGAAAGGTGCCAAACCAAAACAGACATTACTGCTGTTCCTTTGGTTGGTGGTGCATGACCACCATTGCCATTTCTGACTCAACAATTACAGACATAACCAGAATTGGCAGACTGGTACCTGCTGCCTCCCCTGGAGAGTGATGGAGCCTTTCCATGGGACTCACAGCACAGGCTCGTCCCCTGTAGTCTGCGAGCTTGACTCCACACTGGAGAAGACTTTTGCAACTTCGGCTGCTTTGCATCCACTACACAATGGATAATCCATAGATTGCATCTCTTTTTTCTTCTCAAAAACTCATTTGGGTTTCCAGTAGTACCTTGATTAGACTGTACTGGACCAAGTTATACAACCAGCCCAATTGATATTCCCAAAAGAAAAGAAAGAAGTGCTCTGACTGGAGTCCATATTTTCTGTCTGATTGCTTTTCATTTCACACTTCTTTGTTTTAATTACATTTTAAGATTACATACAAGGATTGTGGTTAGTTGCACTTAATGGATGTTGTACAGATTTAAGGGTCACAGGAAAAAGAAAGGAAAAAAGGCAGCTAATACCTAATTGTTTTGTGTGGCTCCTATAACATGTGCAGTCAAGTGCTGAATAAGTTTTAATAGAAATCTGATTTGATTGTGATTAAAGGAAGAATTTGCTGAATGAATTCCTCAGCTCAAAAGTTTGGACTTTAATTTTTTCACATATATTGAGCCTAAAAAAGCTGATTCTGCAAAGCTTTCTTGACCTCACTGATTGCAACCAATTACAAGGATGGCCTGAATTTAAAGGTATCAGTATGCTGCAGCAGCTGGCCAAGTCTATCTTAGACAGCTCAACAAGGAGATAGTGGGTAGGAAGGGGATACATTACAGATTTTATGATTATTTTCATTAAGGCAGTAAAAATTCTGCTTGGCTAGACAATAAGCTCTTTTTTAAAATCAATAAATAACAAAAACAAAGCTTTCCAAGCCCTAGCACTTTCTTACTTTAATGTTATTTAATTAATATAATTATTAATTATTTAAAAGCTAGTCCTTTTATTTATTCTCATTCTCAACAGCACTGAGAAATATTTTCAGATAATAAATACGGCACCAGCAGTCACCCAACTGCCTTTTTGTTTCCCTGCTGGTACAGCTTCAAGAAAGATGCTACCCAAAATGACCAATAACATTGTGAACTGTGTTTTCACAGTTGAATTGGTGAAAAGCAGAGTGGCTAACAGTACATGGAATGGCTTTGGAAATTTTTAATATTATACTGTAATTTTCACAGCTCTTATTTTAGACTTGAATAGGTTGAGCATGTTGAAATGCTTACATGCAAGGCTGTGGAAGCATTGTCTCTTCTTTCTGAAGTCTGGAGGAGCACATGGGTACTACAAATACGTCTTGGGGCAATCTGTGGCTTCTTACATCCTTCCTGCCACAACAATCCATCAGGTGATTCCCAAGCCTATAAATTCTGAGTTTAGGTGAAGTTTTAGGAAGTGAGATTCAAATCCTTGCTATGTTAGTAATGGAAAACTCAATATCTGCACCCAGCAGAATAGATTTCAAAGACCCACAGGATGGCAGGGTGATATCCATGAGGATGTGATGATTTCCCAGTGTTCAGATCTTGTCTTGATGTCCAGCCGGTGTCATGCTAGTGATTACACAGTGAACTTTATGATCTCAGATTTTTAAAAAGAAAGCTCTGTGAAATTCCATACAAAGCGAGCGGTCTGTCCCAGAAATATGTCATGATGCAATCAAACTCCACCTTCACAAGCTTTTTTCCAAGTATGCCTCATTAAATGATACTCAAACAGGGAGAGATATGGTTGAATGAACAACAGAAGATTTGTAATTTCCTAAGTTCTTTCTGTCTAACTTTGCAATCTCAAACATTTCTGATATATCTTTTGTATTAGGAAATGGATGTAATAGATCACAGTGTCTTGTTGCTGAGTTCTCTTTAGGCATAGAGATATTGAATAATGCAAGGTAATAAACTAATCAAAACCATTTACAAAATCCAAGGGAATCTAAAACAAGAAGAGGAATAATACTAACAATTCTTGTTTCAAAATAATTGTTGACTGTGAAATCATTTCTCTGGCAGTAAACACATTTATATTTTAGAAGATCATGAACCTGCTCATATCCAGCTGAGCATTAGCATCACTGCTCACTAGGCCAGAAGTCTGTAAGCATCAGGAACCTCAAGGACGCTGAGAGTTCTCCAAATTAATTGAAATATCAATGGCTTATGTGATGAGATCCTTATTGCGAAACCTAATGAGAGTGTTTATTTAGATGCTCTTCATTTGTGTACTTGAGGGAGTACATCTCCTTTGACTGTCAAAGGAGTAAAGGTTACTAGCTGGCCAATAAACTTGTCCACTTAGCTATATGAACCCATCCACAGGGACCAAATGACTTCTGACTTTCCATGGAGGTTTCCAATTCTTCTCCCCTTTTCAACTTTAATGAACAATTAGCTGATGGAATAAAAGGGCACCTTTGCAGCTAAGGAAGGAAATGAAATATCAGGTCAAAATATATAATTATGTCATGCTAGAAGAAAAAATCAAAACCGCCTTCCGAGTTTTATGAAGAATGTAGCATAAGAAACAAGAATAAAAACAAGAAACAGAATAAAAACATTTTCACTTATCCCATCCTACTCAGGTTCTTATACCTTATTCCTCAGAATCTGAGTGTCAGCCCTCAAATCTATTTAGGCAGCTTTCACGAAAGGAAATTTGGGCTGAAGAGAATTCCAGGCACAAATTCAGTGACATGGCCAATCTCTGGAACCCTGCCAGGGTCCCCAGATGACAGAGTTGTCATGGCTTGCTCTGCAGCACTTGGAGGAGGGAGCATTTTTTACTTTCTACTCTCTGTACAAATAAAGTTCAGTAATTTAGGGTGGTTGCAGTTCACTGTTCTCACGCTCACAAAAGAGATGCACAGAATTTAATAGACAGTTGTAACCTTACCTCACAATTTTTATTCTGTACTAGCCCAGGAAAATCTTACAGAAATGTTATTTTTAATCAGTTCTACAGTTTTTAGACACTCCTACTAAACACTACTGACTCTGAACTCATAGCGAGTGACTGGAATAAAAAATGCCACTGCTTTGAGTAGTAAAGTTTCTCACTCTCCATATCTCAGCCTTAAAAAAAGACACAGAGAAAAGGGGAAATCTGACTTTCTCATCCTTTATTAGCAATCATAGAGCCATGGTAACCAGTCTATATACTCTTGTACTAAAGGGCTAAGATTCCTAAAATTACCTCCGTCTACTTGCCTCTTTCTCCACCAGAAGACTGTTGACCAGCATTAAGCCAAGTAGGAAAGCACTACCCCACTTTACAAACAGAAAAATGGAAGGACCTTTCCACTGCTCACTCAAAGATCTTTCACAGATGAAGTCTTCCAGAAGACATAATCAAGTAGATCTGATGAATAAAGTGACTCATGGCTAGTGAAGTGGTATTGGCATTAAAAACAATACAGCTGAGTAAATTTAACAAAAAAAGAGATGGAGTTGTTAGAATAGACATCAGCTTTGCAAAGCCTGAAAGGTTTCGCGGTCTTCTAAAGGTCTTTTTTATTGAAATGATAAGGAAAGCCAACTAATTTCAGGCAAAATCTCCATTTATATAAGGTTGCCAACTCTCTCTCTACTAGAACCACATGTTCCAGTAAAAGGGCTCCAAGTGCATAGGCATCAGTCCTAGTTTTAAACCACATCTAGAGGTCATGGATGAGTTGTTTTAGCCTTCCAGTGTTTAGATTTTCAATAGGGCACATGCAAGGGGAAGCTTTACTTTTTCTCCATAACTCACCTTGCTAAAGCAAGGCATATAGTACTCAACCGCGGGGAGAACACTCTGCTGTAGGTTCTGTGTTATGCATTTAAAACACAAATAGTGCTTAAACAAATGGACTCAAGTTAATTAAATCAATAGTCCAAGCAAATTACTTCTCCAAGTGTGAGTTTTATTAAGCATTATTTTACTTTACCAGGAGTCTATTACCAGGATAAAGAACTAGGTAAGGTAGTGAGCTGAACACAAAGCACAAAGCCTATTGCTCAATTAAGAGCTTTATACAGTATCTTCTCCTACTTTAATTAAACTAATATAAAACAAGATCACTAATGCTGTGCATTGCACTTAGCCCTTTGTTAGCAAAAAAAAAAAAAACAAGAGTTAGAGCATTAACAACTTGGTTTATTAAGACTGTGTAACCACATGAATACAGCATACTAGCTTAACTCAGCAAAGTGACAGACTTTCTTCCACCTCTTTCTTGTTCTCTGTCTTGAGCAAGAAGTGTAGATTAAGCTCATATTCCCTATAGGTCCCTCTCAGGAGGGTCTTGAATGGTTTCCCTGGGGAGAAAGAGGCCATCATTTCAGCTATGACTGACCAGGCGAGAAGTGCAGACCCCATACCTGTGGGGGAGAGTGTGGCTACCAGGCACCAAGACATCAGATGTCTACATCTTTCCATAACTAACGGGCACGGATGATCTGACCCATTTTGCACATCTGCTTCTGACATCATGGTAGACACTAGTGAAGATGAGAAGGATAGAAGTACAACAAGATCCATCCAGCGTGCGGGGGGTGCAGCCACTCAGAATAGGAATGCATTTCTGTGGAGAACTGGAAGGTGAAGCAAAATAGAGTTAATACTGGACCTTCTGCAAGACTTTTAGTGGGCAGCCAAATATGAGCAGAAAGGATTTCTTGAGGGTGGTGAATATTTCCTTTGAAATTACCTGTTCATGTTAACTTCTATAAATTTATCAGCCATGCATTTCTTCTCAGAAGATAAAGCAGGGAAAATAGACTGCCTTTATAGATGATTGCTTTCTTGATTTAAAGTAAGGAGCCACACAACTTTTTGTCTTATACTTCTCAGTCCTAAATCCTGCTTAAGAATTTGGGTTTGGTAATCAAGCTGTGTAGATGTAGGCAGTAAACATGCATTTTAGATCCTCTTCAATCTCCAGGCATCCACCTTGCAAGGAATTGCGAAGGTGTCCACTGCTCAAGGAGCAGGGGCCAGGCAAGCTGCCCAGATGCAAGGCTGATGCTGAATGTGACTGGCTAACAGTTCAGTCCCTGCTTCCTCTGCCAACCAGCCCCAACAGTCTTGGCCACAAGAACAACGAGCTGAAATGACTATCCTATCAGCATCATCTACTGTTTCAATACCTAGTGAGCAACTCAAGACGTGACATGCATTTAGGTCACCTACTCAACATATTGTCATGGCTGTGACATACTGCCACTGCCATACTCATTTCTTTTGGATCCTGGAATGTAGGAGGTGGGAAAAATTGAAGTCCTGTAATTGGTGGTGTCATCACCTCGGGTGGCAGCAGCAGCATCCTCTTTGATATGCGAGGCACAAGAGCCTACCAAGAGTTCTGGGAAGGGTGAAGCCATAGAGGTTTGCTGCAAGCTCCCCAGTAGTAAAAGAAAGAGGGTTTTCCAAAAGTGGAGAAGGGAAGGATGAAAATTAATTTGACAAGGGCAGGTGGATCTCTGGATTTAATACACCAGTGGTAAGGGCAAAAGTGGAACGTGGATGTGCCAAGCTGTAACCCCAAGGGTGGAAAATAAGGGGTGGGGGAGATGGATTTGGTATCCAAAAAGGAAGCTGACATCTCACAAGAGATTTTGTTGACGGAAGCTATGAATGTAAACTGCCTGTATGACTGCTTGGACTGGTGCACTAAGGAAAAATAAAACAGGCACATTAGCATTAGGAAAGGAACCCAAAAATCGTAACAATCCTGGTTAAAAAAAAAAAAAAATCCAAATGCCCTCGTAAAATTCTTTCCTGGAACGGGAGGCAAAAGGGCAGGTAGCAGTGGAAAAGGGAGTTTTCTGAGATAACTCTGACAATATAAGACCTAATTTCTTCTCCAGCTGCAGAAAAATAACTCTGCAATGAGAGGAAAGAAATTGGTTGACCATCCAGAGGTACTCACCCATCCTTATTTCTTCTCCTCCACGCATTTCTGTATTTTCTGAGCGGCAGTATATGAAATGCCTCATGTAAATAAAGTGTAAGTACTTAACTGAAATAGCCTCCAAGTCTAGTTAGTGTCACTCGTGATATGTGGCAGGGAGTTTGGCACAAACTCAGATCATTAACAAAATTTAACCCCCTACTGCAGAATGGCTTTGGGCACTCCAGTTCCCTGCAGTCATCACCATCCAATGCTGGCTGTTTGCCCATCAATAATTAAAATGCAATCTAAGAAATAATGGGAAATTACTACTTCTGGATGCTTTCCTGATAGCTGAGAATCAGCTGCCTTGTTCTGAGCAGTAGGAGCTTTCAGGCAGCTGCTAGGCTTGAGCAAGGTAACAGTAAGGTTGGGAAACAGGGCTGCAGTCACAGAGAGGAGGCACAATTCCTGCTTGCAGGATAGTCCTGTTCTGGAGGACAGGTTTTTCTTTCTACCTGAGGATGATCAAAGTTTTCTCTAAGGTTTGGTAACTTTGTGACCCATTTTTCTGGCAAAGTGGTTGCTCAGGGCTAAGGGCACCCAGGTCATCCTGTGCCATTGCCCCAGGGAGCGATGTTTGCTTGGAGCACTGGAGATAATGGCCTCAATAGCTAGAACTCAAATATCACCTGAGTTATCCCCTACAGGGGAGCAGGGACTCAGCACAGCATAGCATTGACTATGGAGGTTTACACTGAGCCTCCACAGAACGGGGAAGGGAGTTGGCTGACTCCTAAAGACGGAGGGACTGCCTCCCCATCCCACCTGGATGTGATTGAGAGAGACTTCTCTCCGGGGAGGGATGGGGCACGGGCAGAGGGAGGGTGTCTCAGCAGCAGCCAGGCATGAAGCAGGGGTTGAGTTTAATCTCAATTAATGTGTGGACTTGCTTGAAGTAAGGACCAGGGGCAGCCCTCGCTCACAACATCCTTCTATTATATTAAATGACACCTCTTCCATTTCATCGGTATTTACACTGCTCTAATGTCAGGCTGTCACAGAGACAAACTGTGCACATTTGGCGCTTAACTTTTCTTCATAAATCCTGCCATACAGCCCTTATTATTATCTGTGCTTGAATTCTATCCAGTCCATCAGTGTCTCCAAGCTACAATCTGCCTACAGAGACCAGAAGATTCAAGGCACACCAGCATGGGGAGGGCAGAGGCAATGCCTTCTTGTCCCAAGGCTCCCTGCAACAACACCCATGGTCTCGTTCCCATCCTCTTCCTACTACTCACTATGTGCTTGGTCCTTCCACTGAATCCACAGCTTGTTCCAGGATTTTCTTCTCTAAATTGCTTCTCATTTCATTTTTCTCTGTCCCATTTTCCAATCTCCCCAGTTTGCTGTCTCAGAAGTTCCACACTGAGTTGTAAAATGTCACTGTTCCCTGGGACAAGAGCAAGCAGCTTCTTCACAAAGTCATGGCAGGCATGACACAGAGTTACCTGGGGTCCAGCTGGGTTCCTCCCATGATCCCCATCATCATTCAGCACATCTCTTAACATGGAAATCTAGTGCAAGCATTCTCATGTAGAAATTCACATCATATGAAACAAATTTGCTAGAACTAGCATCCAGAATTTGCAATGGCATGTCATAGCCTCCTCCAGAAAATGTAGTCACAGCCACAGAAGAGAGAGAAAAAAATTCTTTGGCCTTCCAAAGAAAAATAAGGTGATTAAAGCATTTTCTGTGACTTCTATCTTCTTCCCCCTTAAGGCCCAGCTCTAATCAGCATCTGTTCATCCAGCCTGGAAGGACACAGCAGTTACCAGCCTCTCCTGTGAATCTCTCACCAAAATGTGGTGCCATCGGGCACCATAAATGCTTTGATAAATTTGTCTTTGGGAACAAGGAACACCAGCGTGCCTTGTTTGGGCTGTTCCTACTGTAACATGTTTTGTCCTGCTGCTGCCGCCGTAGTGCCACTGTCCTGCATGCAGTTATTTCTCAGGTTTCATCAGGTCCAAGCACTTTAAAATTCCATATTAAATTCCTAGTACAGACTTATTTAACACATGATTAAGGAACTAAAAGGAAACTGCTGTAACAAGCATTTTTTCCACTGAAGCCTCCATATAGAAAAAATTGATAAGATGTCAAGTTTTTCCTTTAACCGATTTATCTTCCCTGCACAGTTAATAGTAAGATCATCTTGAATAACTAATCCACAGCCCTAAAGCAAAAACTATCATTTATTTTAGCATTTGCATTTAAACAAAATTATATTAAAATTCAGCAAGACATGATATGTAATCCAATAACCTAAGGTAATGTAATTCTAGTTCATGTAGCAATCAATCCCACAAATAATCTGACCATACACGACCAGCACAATTTACAAGTTTTATTGTATTTACAGTAATGAAAAGAATAAACACTCTTGGCTTTAAACCACTGGTTAGCTGATCCTCAAGCATTCACTGGCCAAAATCTCATTTGCTTTAGTACATCAGCCTTGTTATATCACCAAGGCCTCTGATTTTTACTGAAACACCAATGAGTGTCTTTTAGAGCTGTTCAAGAGAATTCACTACCAAAGTTTATTTCTTAGTGAAATATAATCCCTGGAAAGTCAAACAGGGCTACCTTTACCCTCACAGAATGTGAAATCAGTATCTTACAATTCCCAGAGAGCCAGTCAATCCTATCTAGTCTTTAATTGTCTCTAAATCTAACCACTGAAGATCTCCAAATCTGGGCTATTCCTGCAGAAAGGGCATTTTATCAGTGTGGCAAGCTGGCCTAGGGAGGACTTTTCACTGACCCCAGCCCAAAGATAGCATCAGATTTTCTTATCTAAATCTAGTGTGGCTACTGAGTTCAGCACCAACATCTATGCTTGTGATGGTAAGCGAATAAACTACAAAATAAAAAGTGTATACTTATAAGGAAGCCATAGACAGCTGGCAGTAGAGAGGTCATATTGTCTGCTTGCTCTTTTGTTCTTTATTTTCCCTACGAAACATTTACTGACTGTGTCAAACACAGCCATGGATGAACTTCTGATCTAACATTGCATGGCCATTCTTATATCCTTATGAACTGTTCATTCAGTCTAGTTAATAGTATAAACTGTTTCACCTCCTTCAGATTGATAATCAGCACAGTTTTCCTTGTATTAAATGGACAAGTTAGCAAAACAAAATAGTATAAATAGGATATTTTTTCTTTTTCAGAAAGGTTTTCTCTACATTAGGCAGGTGTTTCCTCATGAAGTGATGGAGTTGTAGGGTAAGCTCTCCAGGGACCTTCATCTGCTACCGGACAGCATGAAGGCTGCAAACACCAGTACACTTTAGGAAGTTGTTAAGCAACTTTCATAAAGCGATTTTCATTAGAAGACTGCCATTGGCTCAGTGAGCTTTAGATCAGGCATCAGTATATGTGAAGGGTTTCAATCTTCTCAATCAGTCACCAGGAGGGAAAGACATCAAACTCCTCTTTCCCTGGAAACAAAAATCCTGCACACACAACCTCTGTGACTGTGTGCTGGAACCCTTTTCAGCAATGAAAAAAACTAGCACACCAGGAATATGCCAACTGCTGAAGGCAACTGGCCTTGGCTGCCCCAAGGGCACCCCAAAACAAGCCCATTTTCACATACCCATGCCTGAGCTGGGTATGGTTGAGATACAAGATGAGGAAAACAGAAATCACCAATCCATCTTCTTTGAATTGTCCATCAAAGAAAGTTTCTCTCTAATTATTAATGTCCGGAAAAGTTATGCCAACTTAATATGACAGTCTTATAGTGGGAATTGTCAAGTAGTCACAATGACAGGAATGTTACCTGTGAACACTGCAGCAGCTGCCACCTGTATCGAACAGATTATAGTTGCTTCACAAACCTAGTAGCTGAAAAAAAACTGGTACATGCTGCCTACAGCAGCTCAATAGGCCAGGCAAGCTCAGCTGGAATGTCAACCTGTCAATGTAATGTAGCCTTTTTCCTTTTTACTATTTTTTCAATCACTTGTCTCAATATGGTGGCAGCCACATGACAGCCCAGAGCAATACATTTCACAAGTTAAGCATTCATCAAACTCATTCGGCTTTCAGGTTCACGTTTTCTATCTCTGAGTTTTTCACAGTCCTGTGTTCTTGAATTACGGAGAAGGGCCTGCAATCATTTCATCAGCAGGGCAGGCTACTGCTGGTCTCATTTGGTAGGCTGGAGAAGCCCCGGAGGTGTCTCAAGGTTATCCAGGGGAATAATGGCACTCAGGTCTCTACTGATATTAGAGGACAGTCACAGACGTTGCTCCTAAACCTTAACCTCTTCAAATAATAAACTACTTTCTTTCTGCTTTATTGGCTATTTCTTACAGCCTCAGATTCTTTACCTTAGGGCAATAATTCCTCATAAAGCTTCCTGTTGAAATTGCATTTGTTCCAGCACTTTGCATTTTTTTCCTTGTCTATGAAGCTATCTTTTCTCTACCTGATTTGTTTGGCTTGTGCTTTACCTCTATAACTGCTTTGCGATTAGTCTGCACAGCAACAGTTTTCCATCCCTGTTACTTTGCTTCTTCTATTGGTTACACCTTTCAATCTTCCCACCTGACCTGGTATTATTTGCCTGTAAAAATGCCTGCCCAGTTGTAGACGTGACAATATAACAGCTCTAATTTTCCAGTGAGCTGAGAATACTACTCTCTGTTCAGTTCCAGAGAACTGCTGTGACTTAGTGAGTCTGAAAAGAATCTAGTAGTGTGTCTTCATCACACCATGATGACCAGAGCAGAAAAACCAGAGTAACCACCCAGGCTCCAGAACAGCACAGCCCTACCTCTGAGTACATGAGCTTTGCCAAGAGGCAGAGTTAGTAAGCTTTGGTTTATCACTGTGCTAAAAGCAATTTAGTGCTCTCAGGGTCTGAGCTAGTACCTCTGTGTGGCTCAGCAGCCCACATGACATGTCTGCATCAGATCACTCCATATTAACCTGCTGATAGTTGAAATCAGCTGCAAGGTGTAGCTACGACCACAGGCAGGAGAGCCCAAGTGATGGTCTTCTGGTCTAGCCTTGCACTAGGGAGGGGTGCAGGGGGTTAGGCCATTTTTGACAGGTCATGAAGCATAGGAACTATCAGTCCTCTCCTAGTCTCCTATTCCTCTCTGTGTCCCCAGCCCACTGATTGCCAGGGTAAGTGAAGGGGACTGCTGTCACACAAACCCTGTTCTGTAGAGCTGTCCCAAACGTGGCATCCAGCTCACAGCCCTGGGGAGGCCAGGCTGCATGGGCATGATGCTTTCCTTGCGCTGGTGAAAATCTTGGTAGATGCCTCTAATGGCAGAATGTCCACCAGTAACTTGGTTACTAACACTAGTAAATTGGTAAGCAAGTTTGAAGACAATATAAAATTGGGAGAAGTGGTTGATGCACCAGAGGGCTCTGCTGCCATCCATAGAGACCATGACAGGCTGGAGAGGTGGGCCAACAGGAACCTCACCCAGTTCAAGGAAAGCAAGCACCAAGCCCTGCACCTGGGGAGGAACAACTCCAGGCACCAGGACATGCTGGGGGCCAACCAGATGGAAAGCAACTCTGCAGAAAAGGGGCTGGGGGTCCAGGTGGACATCGAGTTGAACATGAGCCAGCAGTGTGCCCTTGTAGGCAAAAAGACCAATGGTACTCTGGGCTGCATTAAGAGGAGCATTGCCAGCAGGGGATGGCACAGTGCTGAATACAGGTAGTGCTGGCCTGAAATGTTGCTTGAATAGGGTAGGAACATGCTGGCTCACCCAGCAGCCGCCTAAGTAGCCTTCCTCCGTTACAGCTCCTATGTAGGCTCTAGAGTTAAATGTAACCCCTCTCTAAGCCTGGTGCAGAGCCTGTCAGGTACTGGCTACAGCAGACCTTTGGAGAAGCAAGGCTTCCCAGAACTGGCAGGAAAAGATGTAGTTTTTAAAAGAAAAAAAAAAAAAAAAGCTGTATTTGCATTTCCTGTCACTGTGAACAAGCCAAAGGTCAGTTCTCACCTCTGTCCATCTCCCCAGCCTAACACAGTCTCTCTCCCCAGGAGACGACCCAGACAGCTTTCTCCACTTAAGAATGCAGTAGGTGTACCACACCTGCCCTTTGGTCATGCATTTCTTAGGCTGATAGATTTGTAATGCAGAAGGGAACATTATGATCAGTGAGTATGACAGCACCGTAACACGGGGCATAACATTTCACCTGGTAATTCCTGAATAACTTCTGCTTGAATTAAGCATAACTTACCTAGAGAGATTCAGCAGTGATGGAGAATCCACAAGACCATTACCTGCATTATTGTCAGGGCTGTTATCCCATAAAGTTACTTTGTGTTGTTACCCTGAACACATCCAGCTTGAAGTTCCAGGCACCAGATCTCGCTGTGGCTTTACCTGCTCATTTCACCGGTCCTCTGCCGTCAATAATTTTTTCTCTACATAGGTGTTCACAGTCTGTGAGTGACATGCATCTTTAGTTTTGAGTAACATTCCTCTTGTAAGTAAACTTTTTTTCCTGAACTCAGATAATTTTTAAAAAAGTTTCCATTTATTGTAGTAGTAATTACTGTATTGTGCCTTTATTCAGACCCCAGAATCACTTCTGACAAATGGACATACTATTGCAGCAAACAGCCATAATGAAACTTTCCTCCTTCTACTTAATTTTCCCCTGGTTATACTTCTGAGGCTCCCATTGCCTCTCTTAGCACACAGTGATATTGGACAGCCATGGTACGCTGTTTATTCACCATGACCTCCCGTCCTCTCCCTGAGTCAATGCCTTCCAGGAGGCAGCCCCACATCCTCTACGCGCTATGCACAACTCCACTTCCCAGAAGCATATGCTGGCATTTGGTTGCATTGAAAGCACTTGTTATTTAAATCATTCCAGCTTACAAAATGATGTATAACTGTCCTTCCCTTACCGTCATTCACCACTGCTGGCTATTCCTCCAAACTGCAAACCTTGCTAGTAATGAGCTGATCTTTTCTTTTAGATCACTACTAAATGTACTGCACTGAGCAGCACCCTGTTTGACCACATCTCCCCAGGTAAATCTTCTCACTGACATGTCCTGGTAAGTCAGCTTTTTAAGACTTTTGGTATTCACTGTGAGGTTTAATAAATGGTTTAATGGCCATTTAATATCAGTCATTCCCCAGGCCAGATACAACAAGGATTGCTTTGGTAATCTGCATCTCAAGAAACAAATATCCCTCTCTTCCAGGAGGCCTGAGCTATGCTATAAACATCAACACAATTTTAATCTAAAGCCAAAAAGAGCAACAGTACACGGCTACGTGTGTGTGTACACACACACCTCTACATCCATCTACAGACACACAGGGCATATGCATTTGCCAGCTGTGTCAGTACATAATCCTCACCCAAGTCCCTGTGCAGATGTATTACACCAACACATCATGAGTAGAGCAGCACCCTGATTAGGACTTGCGGTGATAGATGACCGAAACCTGTCACCTGGATTGTGAACAGCTCGCAATACATCAGCAGATGGGTGTTACATGATATCCTACATTACTAGAGGAATGGTCAGCACCGGGACAGGACTAATGGAGGAGACTTTACCGATCTCTATTTTAAATATGCAGTCAAGTCTCCAGCTCTGTCTGGTACGATTACTCTGACCACTTATCAGTATTTTTTAGAATATCCCACATTTTCAGGGTGCCTCAGCGTTGTGATTCATATTAAGGATATGTTCACATGCAGTTTCTGAAAGGTCACTCATGTTATAGATGCAATTGTTGAGTGCTATGACTTGCAATAAGCATCAAGAACCCTATCTGACTTTTGCAATTTCCTTCTGAAGGTCAAAAGCCAAAACCAGCCCTTGGCAAGATATAACTCCATTGATTGCAGTGGGGTGCCATCACATCAGCTCTGCATCCAAGCCTCAATTTTATATTCAGTAGTAACATCCTTCTTGGCAGGGTCAGGTGAATATTTCAAAAACATATTGATGGGTCGAGAGCTTGAGGCCCCATGAGTTACAGGCTGAAATTTTGTGGATTTTAACAAGGGTTCCACTCCTAAATAATTTTGATGCTTTGGAAAACTTGCTCTTTCCAGCTGCCTTTTGTTTAGCAGCAGAATCCTCTGTTCCTGCAGAGGTTCTGTTTCGGTTACTGCTGATGCAGTGCTGGTGGATATGGCGGAGGGCGATAAATGGCTGGTCTGTTTATTTTGATGACTCCACTCAATGCATCTGGATAGAAAGATACAGAGAATTATTGTGTGATTATGTATTCTTTGGCATTAATCTCAGTAGCTGAAATGAAATGTTGGGCTATTATGAAGTGTGAATGAGCTTCTAATGTGATAAGGAAGGTTAAGATTTGAGCAGTGGCTTGGTTTTCTTGTCGTTCGTCTTCAGCGTGCCAGATGGTGTGTCACTGGGATTTTATTGGTTCTTTATCAATTTTATTAGCCATATGATTTGATTGATCTTATTTTGCCTGAGAAAAAATCAATTCAAAAAAATATAACTTACTAAAGCAACTCCCTATCTTAAAGAAACAGAAAATAGCCTAACAAGCATAAAAATTGTCAAAGATCAGAGTGCTTACAGGGGCTCCGAAATGCATACATACATGAACAGGCATGTCAACAGGTGACAAGGCCACCAGGAGAAGGAGGAAGAAGGACGTCCTTCATCAGATTGGAGGAGACTGATTGTTCCTGGAGATGCAGCTGAGAATGCGCATCCCAGTACACTAAGCCTGCAGAACTAGCAGCGAAGCGCGTGCACAAACGCATGTCTACATGTGAGCTCCTATTATGGCCCACAGGGAGCCAGTCCACATAGTCAGTGAAATCCAGAGGGCATTCCACTCATCCTACATTTTTGCAGAGCTAAACAACTCTCTGGACCCACTGGCTCCATGGACTGGATCTCAAGGGACTGAAATAGGAGCTCAGACACCTTGCTCACATGCAGACATCTTGACCCGAGTTTCACTATCCCAAAATCAAGTACAAGATGAATTCCACTAGTAGTTTCTGAAATTAGGACTAGAATACATCTCTTTTGCTAAAGATGAATGCTTTTTCCACCCCGTACTGGAGTACAGTTGATATAGATTTCTATAATATAGACATCCTAAATGAGAGGAGATAAACATCCTTCAGACTGATGGCTTTCCTACCACATAAAATGGGTGTAAACAGGCACCAATACCAACCCTAGAGCCAACAAAGGGATTCATAAACTGCTACATCAACCTCACTCAGTGCCAGGAGCCAGCAAGTGCTCACCTCAGTGGTTTTATGCCTCACACCCTGCCAGGTTAGTGCCACCGGGCTGGAGGTTTGTGGATGGAGTAGTTTCTTCCACATCCTAACAGGGAGAGGTTTGTCAATAGCACTTGTGTGAGCGCATATCCTTTTCATAGCCATGTGTTCCTCCGGCATTCAGGCCCTTTTGAAACACCATGTAACAGCCTCAGTCTCCTGATAAGAAAGAGTGTTTCAGAGCCAAGGTCAAAGCAGGAAATCAAAAATGAGCACTGCCCCCCTCCCCACAGTCCAAATGGAATAGGGAGAGACACAAATAAAACCTTCAGTCAAGAGGAGGGGGGAAATGCTGATGAAGAGAGAGTGTGAGTCAACATTATGAATCCCATTAAACTTCTATCTAGTGTAGCAGATTGCTGCAGGCGGGAATTTCCGACGTACAGTCTAACTTGCTGTAAAGTCTCATCACATATAAAATTGCAGTAATCATAATGCCAAGGAATGAGACAATGACAAATGGAAAAGCTTTCAGAAGTTAACGTTCACAACACACTGCCAGCAAAACACACAATCTATTTAATTAGTAAAATGCCATGAGATACTGTTCAATTCTCTGTTCAGAGAGACTGTGAGTAAATATGCAAGAGTGTTATAATACAATGAGATGGTTACATTAGAGATTGAAATATATGTGACTGGTGAGATGCAGGCACTGCACATTAAAATAAACACATTGCATCATAAATTTAGCGCACTTGACATCATAACGGGCAGTGAAAACTATGTCACCTATGAAAGCAGCTGCAGTTCTTTTAGAATTAGCGGCACTAACTGCTGCAGACTCGCGTAGACTTTCCTGGTCTCTGGTCTTGCTATTCGTGTAGTCTAAGGCCACTAGAATAGCCAGTGGTCTGAGTAGAACCACTGGGTCTTTGTTTGGACAGAGGGAATCAATCATTCCTCCATGTCATGGCATCAATTCTCCAGTCACTACTCACTGCTCCATTTTCTTGGCTCTTGACTTTGCTCCACGCCTCGGTTTAGACAGCAAATTCCACACTCTAAGCCAGACATAATCTCACCAGCCTCAGCCTTTCCGATATAGTTTTCCATCTTTTTCCTGTCATGCTTGGGGACTAAGACATGCTTTGGTCTGCTCCCAGTGGGGGTGTAACACTGGCTGCAATGTCCATCAGTTACCACCAGCAGCAATACCCTGGTTCTCCAAGCCAGGAATGGTCAGATATTCCAAGCTCCTACTTCTGTGGCTACAGACTCTTTCTAGCATCTCCCAAGCCACCTCCATTGCCAAAAGTATTCTTAAAACAACATTCACTGTTCACAAGAAGCCCTGGAAAGTAGCCTCACTGATCAAGAGCTTTTCCAATCTACAACGAGGCCAACGAGACCAACTCTGGGTAAGCTCTCCTGTGCCGATATAGAAGGCACAACTGCTTTGGTTGTGCTGGGGCCAATTTACCATGGAGGGTTCATCACAGCATTGCTGAGCTTCCCTGGAAACTGGTGCATGAGGCTGAGTTGGTGATGAAACGATCATGATAGCAGGCTTCAATGCAGCAGCCACTGTCATCGATTTAGGTCAATATGCATATTTTGGAACTTTCTGTTGCATTTTTCACATGTGGCATAGAATATTTTAATATTCATGGGACCTTGTGTGGTCCTCAGAATGTCTATCTAGTAGAGCGTGTATTCTGCCCTATAAGCAGTAACTTTGATTTAACATTGACAGTGTCTCTTCCTAAATCAGTTTTGATGTCTCCAATTCCATATCATCACATGCCTGTTTCAGCAAGTGATGGTATGATTCACAGTGAGCAATCTGGTTCATCAAGTAACCTATTCCCTTACTTCAGTAATTATTTTTAATGGGTGATTTATCCTTTTATGAGTAAAACAGATTAAAAGCACAGCACAGCATATTTCAGTGTGTGGTATATATCTACTACTTTAGGGATATGGATTTGAGTTTATGTCTTTCTCAAGTCCAGAATTGACTGACACATCACAAAATGTCACTTCATTAGGAGACAAACAGAAGTAATCCAACCAGAACAATTTTTATTGATAAAGTGGAGCTGAGAAATATCAGGGTCACTTATCATTTTGCATGTGGGGAGCAGGCAATGAAATCTTTATTGGAAAATTCTCTATGACAGGAATGCACTTAATCTTGTCAGAGATAACACAGCCACAGTAATACATTGCTTGATATTTATAATAGCTACAGTAGATAGCCCTACCCAGACATGCTGTTTCAGCAGTTCACAAGGCTTAAACGACTTTTTGTCAAATGCCTTTGAAGATTTCATTTCTCTATATTTTTTTTGCCAGGAAAATCCAGTATCCAAGCATTTGTTATGTGAATATTGCAAATTCTCAGCCAAATTTCTCTCACACAAAAGGTGTGATGTCTCATACAGTCACTAGATCACATAGGTTTTGATAGGACTCCTGCAGCTTCATAAGCTTCTTCTGCATGATACGATGGCCTACATCTTCAAAATGGTGAAGGGGGTTCCTTTCAACAGCAAAAATGCTACCAGAAATGTTCATGTCACTTGATTTTAAAGATGATTTACACTTCGTTTTATAAGTAGCTTCAGCCTTTGGAAACTGAACTGCTTTTGCATTGTTCCAGAAAGCTGTATCTTTTTTTGTTGTTATACCAGCATCTCTTTAAGAAAATGTAAGCACGGTCAGTAAGCTACAAACGGGGACCATTCCAATCTGATGACATTCTCAGTCCCAGGGTGGGGAACTCTCTCCCTAAATGAAGCCACAATTTGTGTAGTGTTTTATATAATGTCTTTCAATTATATTACAACAGTGAAGTGACCTCACATTTCAGTCACTGAACTGGAAGGAATTTAAGCCAACCTTGCCTCCTATCTCCAACAGATATTTGTCTATAACTTGTTGACAAATACCTCCAATGTTGTCAGATCTACATCCTTCTCAGTAAATCTATTCAGCGTTTCATTATCAAGTTTTTTGTGATGTCAGTCTGAAATCCTCCTTCTTGCAACTAAAATCCATCTTTTCTCATCATGTTCCCCAGAGATCTGAAAAAAGAAGTTATTCTTGGTAGCACTCCTCTGTGTATTTGAAGACTAGAACTACTTCTCTTCAACCTTTTCATATTTAGGCTGAGAAACCCTGGTTCTGTCAGTCTCCAGGCTATCTTTTCTATTCATTTATGGTAGGATTCAGGTCCCAATTAAAGGAACCTATATATGGGTGACTGCCTATAGATCTACACATGGAAGCCAGGAGTCTAAATGGCCAGTTTAGTTGATAGAGAATCCATCAACAGAGCTTATCGACAGTCTAAAGAATGATTCAATTTGCTGCAGAGCAGACAAACTACACTGACTATTTTGCCTACATCTTCATCAGCTCTGAGAGCTCAAATATCTGCTTCATTTTTAGACGCTTGCATTGTAGCCACATAAGCTTTGGTATCTAAGCCAGATAGCAAATAAACCCCCATATAATTTTCATTGTTTTCCACTGAACCAGCAGAGTCAGCCTCTGGGGTAGCTCTGAGACTTCCACCCCAGACCTTTGCCTTGTATCTTTCAACAACCGCATTCTAAAAGTTTCCCCCCAGATTAGTTATTTACATCATGGACAAAACATCTAGCAGACTCATAGCCTGGCCTGAAAACATTTACCTGACAGGAACTTTTCAGCCAGAGATTTTTAAACGGCAGAGGTCCCAGGACTGAGAATTTCAGAGAGATTAAATCTTGGGCTGTGGAGCAGTCACTTTCCAAGGCCAGAAAGTAATTATAGAGGTACTGGGAATCCCCCTGACCTCTCCACAGGGCCAGATGCATCACGATATAAGCAGGTGGGCTGTGCAGCTTCGTAACTGTGTCCTTATCAGGTGACGTTTGAATGTGCATCAGTGTGTGGTGCTGATCATGGTGGACTGTATCCTTCTTAACCTGTCCCCAGTAAATCTGTGCCTACGTATACAATCCGCAGGTGCAGCTGTGGTGAATGCTGTCAAGGCTTCTCCTATAGTAGAGCTTCCTAGGGCTGCTGCCAGTTTGCCCACTGGGACTGGCCCCAGCTCCTGGCAGCTGTGTCCATAACGGGGAGAAGTGAAAGCCAGTGCACGTTATCTGGCAGAGCATTTCTGCAAGATGAGATTGGAAGTGACTTCAGCAGCAGCTGCCAGTTGGAGCATCTTTGACTGCAGATAAGGAAGAAAATTTTGTTTTCATCTGTGTTCCCTTATAGACCAAACTGATTGATGTTCCCAAGCAGCATCTAGAAAGCAGGTCCTGTGAAAGTCACCTGAGGGACAGGAAAGGACAAACCACACCTTGCCTCTCCAGCTTGTTTAGAAGAAATATTTCAAGCTGTGATTTTTATTTGCACAGCTGAGGTGCAGTATCTCCCCTTCAAGCTGGAGCTCTGCCCGTCTGAAACTGCACCATGCAATGCTGTGCAGGAGCTGAGGCCTGGAGCTGGGCAAAAGAAAGCTCGGTTTGGCGAACTAAAATTTTTCATGAGTTTATTTGAATCATTTTGGGGAGGAAAAACGAAGCAGTTATCAAGGGCTCCAAAGTATTTTATTTTGTTATTTTTAAATTGAATTCCCTTTTTGTGTGTGTGTGTTTAAACTAAACATATTTTTCACCATGAATATATTTATTCTGAAATTGAAACATGGAAAGAATGTTTTGTCCTGCCCAGAACAAATTTTTCACCTAGAGAAAAGGCTCACGGCAATGGTGGAGTCACACAGCTGTTTCTTCGTGACCCACCATGAAGTCAGGTACTTGTCCTAATCCCCTGCCTTCGGAAGTCTTCCCAAAATCGCTGCTTCCTGCACAGACATACCCGACTGGGACATCCCGCGTGGCAGCTGGAACTGAAAGAATAACTGATTTCATCTGCACTGAAAAGTACTCCACGCTCCACTTGGTTTTAGAGGTGCTTTTGAGCAGGAGTCTTTCAGCCTTGATAGCCATCACCTCACACACAATCCTGTGTATCCTGCAACTTTCAATTACACATGCTGATAGTCCAGTTTGAAGACATATTTTTGGTTCAAGTTACCAGCTTGCTGTACGAGATGTACAGATACGAATCTGTCACACACACCTGAGACATCTCACTATTGCTCTAGATCAACAAAGCGGATTTTGAGGGATAGGGCAGTTGGGCTGGCTGTTTCATCTCTGGTGTGTTAAATAACATGGAGGTGCTGATATTCAGAAATTAAACAGCAAAAGGCTTGACCAGAAAGGAAAAGAGTCACGGGTTGCACTCTTGACACCTATGCAAAGACCTAAAAACCTGCAAGCACTGCAATCCAAGCCACACAGTAAAGGCAGGAAAACAACAAGGTTTAGGGGTACAGTGGCTTTGCCACAGAAATCCTGTGTGCCTCAGTGTGTGTTGTGGGCTCTTGCTGCACCTCAGTTCTTCCACCTGTAAACTGGGAACAGCAGCACTGCTGGGCTCATGTGCTGTTGTAGGAAATGTTTCATGAATCGTAGCAGGATGATCTGAACATGGGAAAGTGCTTGAGAAAAGGGAGAAGCTGATAAAAAAAGAAAACCTGCAGCGTCTTCACAAACTTTTAAAGAAAAGGGATACAGAAACCTTCCTTTATGAAGCTGTAACTCTCCAGCAGGAAATACTCGGCATCAAACTGCTGAAGCCATTGAGTGTCATCCCATGGACAGCAAAAAGCTTTGGTTAGGCTGTTAGGGAGCAAACCACCCCATGAGCAAGTGTGCTTCTCACTGGAAAACACCACTTACATACCGCTCTACCAACATCAGATATTAAAAAGGGGAATTTTTTTCAAACAGGTAATGAGTTATTTGCCTTTGCACTTCGTATTTTCAGGATTTTCTTCAGCACCTAAAGCTGACTTATTAATATTTCTTCCTTTCAAGCATAAGCCAAGGTTTACAAGAGAGGTTGGGATCCTGTAAATGGAGCACGGCTTTACCATAGCCTGACTGCTGATAGCACCTTCCTAGCAGGACACCTCCCGTGTAAGCAAGATTGGTGACAGATCTGGAGCCCCCACCTAAGAAAGTTGCCCTTTAGGTCTAAAAACCACGCCTATACATGAAGCCAGCATATGGTAGTTGTTCAACACTTCCCTTAGCAGGAAATCATCACAAGGGAAGCACAAAGAGTCTCCTACCAGTGTGACCAGACTTTTCCTGGAGATCAGATAAGCAAACTCAGCAAAAATCAGTTTCTTATACAGAAAACCTTTTCCAAATCTTTAAATGTCATTTTAAATAAGTTTGGAAAAGAATAGTTGTGACAGGATGGTGATATTGAAATTACTGTTTAATGATGAGAAAAAGCAGGGCTGAAAAAGCATGTATGTTAGACAAAGAGCTCCCTCTGGCTAATCAAACTGTGTTCAGTAGCACAAAGCTACTTGCACCACAGAGCTATTCTGTGCATACACAAGTCGTGCGTTTGTATTGGGTTTACGTGGTAAAGGTTTGGTAGCAGGGGGGCCACAGGGGTGGCTTCTGTGAGAAGATTCCAGAAGCTGCCCCGTGTCAGATAAGAGCCAGCTCCAGCCGGCTCCAAAAGGGACGCACCGCTGGCCAGACCTGAACCAATGAGCGATGTTGTTTGCGCCTCTGTGAGAGCAGATTTAAGAAGGGGAAAAAAACTGCTGCGCAACAGCAGCTGGGAGAGAGAGGAGTGAGGAGCAGCCCTGCAGACACCAATGGCAGTGAAGAAGGAGGGGGAGGAGGTGCTCCAGGCGCCGGAGCAGAAGTTCCCCTGCGGCCTCTGGTGAGGACCATGGTGGAGCAGGCTGTCCCCCTGCAGCCCATGGTGTACCACGGCGGAGCAGATCTCCACGCTGCAGCCCGTGGAGGAGACCACGGTGGAGCAGGTGGATGTGGCCTGAAGGAGAGCCCCCGCAGGAG
>VXAL01001529.1:289661-300449 GCA_013399475.1 Chauna torquata | reverse complement strand
CCCGTGACGATAATTAGTGAGTAACCTGCTTGTCCTTATCTCAACATTTAAGCCCTGGTCCATCATATTTTCTCCCCCTGTTTCTTTGAGGAGGGGGAGTGAGCGAGCGGTTGTGGTGGAGGTCGCCTCTTTAGCTGGGTAAAACCACCACAGCGTTGTAGAAAGTATTGCAGTAGAGTGTATATATAGTATGAATGTTTACTTCTCATCACCCCACAGGTTAGACGACAGCAGTAAAAACAAACAAGTAAGCCATTAAGTTCAGCTTCCTGAGATGTCACTTCCAAGGTTATTTCCTCCATGTTAAATCCAATCCAGTTTAAGAGAGCTTTTGCTACCTCTTGTAACTCTTCCGGCATTTTACAAAAAAAAAAAAAAAATCACAGCTCTCAATACTTTCATGTCATTCCATGTAATGCAGCCTATGTTTTCTCTCTAGGTTCACCAGGAGGACATCGCTAAGCAGAAATTGTTCAATTACCCCTGAAATGCAGCAGTTTTAGGGAGGTGGTGAAGGACCTCTTCAAATCCATCTAGCAGCGCTAGCCAGAGGATGGTTTAAACCATTAGAAAGCAAATGTGGAGATTCAGCATTCCTCCATTAACCAGCACACTGGAAACAGAGATAACTGTGATACACAGCTACTTACTGGCCAGGAGAAAGGGGCAAATACTCCTCCAGCAAAATAAATTCCTGGGAACTTAACGAGGGCAATGCCTGCGGTCACTGCAGTCACACAAATTAACATCATTCTGCATCCCAAAAAAAGGTTGGTTCCACCTATTTAAAATCCCTCTGAATGATGTTAAGTCACGCAGACTCCTGGTCCACGAGCCACACTGTTGACCAACCTGCTGCCTTGCTCCCGGCAGAGATGGGGGACAGGTCTTAAAGCAGCTCAACTGCCTCAACGCCCCTTCCTGAGCCTGCAGATTCAACACGGGGCTGAGTCACTGTCTCTGCTTCTTGAACATCCTCTTACGTGTGCCCAGCAGCAGCATCCCTGCACGTTGTATCAGGTAGCAGCAACCATCCCACCCTGCCCTGCTCTCCACAAAACACTGATCTTAATGGCTGCTGGAGGGGCAGGTGAGATGGTGGAGGAGATGAAGATGGCTGGTTTCCCAGAGGGCAAACAAGGTTACATCCCTGGAGGGAGAGATCATGGAGATGGGGTCATGCTCCTCAAATCTACCATTTGCAAAAGTTGGACCACTCTGTTGCAAACAAATAACGAGGACTCGTGGCATGCTTTTGTTCTCTGCCAAGGACCTCGGCACAGTTTATGAAGAAAATAAAGTATACCTGCCCTGGCTTTACTGAGAGAAACTGATTCCTCAATCAATTGCAACTGTGTGGGGGTGATATGTGACCAGACAGAGCTGGAGCTGGATCTCTACCAGAGCTGGATACAGACTGAGGAGGGTCCTACGCTGGGATCAGACAGCCTCCTCCTTCTGCAAGATGGAGCACAGGCAGCACCACATGAGGCCATGGTGGGAGGTGGCTGGGGTCTGTAACACCATAAACCTACACCTAGACAATGCCAGGTACTTTAGTCTCTGCCAGTTTCCACCCCTTGTTGAGTATCCCCAGATATAGACGCTGTTTCTCAGAAGCCATCATGTTTGTTCTTCTTGATTTAGGTGCCATGAAGAAAGAAATGATAAACTTTAAAATAAATGTTAAAGGAAATGTAAGTAGGGCTCAGAGTCAAATAACGTCCTCTTTGAGACAGACCTGCGTCTCTCTCCTCCCTACTCCCTTCCCCACCAGACTCAATTCAGTATTTCTCTTCACTGGGGCAACACCTAACCAAGTGATTAGAATCACCGTAAGACTTTAGTTTATACCTTTTTATAACTCTCCCTGAGGATTAAGTCACATCTAAAGAGCAGAAAGCCAGGCAGAGAAAATTTAAATATATTAATCATCCCAAGGTGTACCAAACCACATAATTTTAATTAAAGCTCACCCTTTGTACGCATGCGTACAGTGCTCAGACTTAGGCTTGCATGTTTCCTTTCCCCAAAACAAAATCCTAGTTAAATACCTACTCCTAACTTTATGTACAGAATAGCAGTCAGATTTCAACGAGTAACTGCAAAGAAGTTTCCTTCATCTAAATTTAATTAACATGTGTTCTTATCAGGGTTTATATAATTGCTAAGAAATCACAAGCACTGTACAAAAGCATTTCTAGAACTATAAAGGTCTAGGATTTCCTTTCTGGTAGAAAAAAAAAGATAAAACTTCTTGTTCCTATATACTCTCTAATAGTCTAATAAACTGCAAATGCCTGATTTTCTATTAAAGGCCAAAAGGCAAGAATTCAAATAGAAATGTCTTCTATCACTATGTACTGTACATAAAGTAACGTATAGATGCAATAAGAAAGTTAATTGCTTTCGTGTTACTTGGAGTGCACGGGGAAGAAAATTAAAAGAACCCAATTGCTATCTCTAATTAGAAGTTCTGAGGAACAACATCGTAGGGATGGATTGTCAGCTTCCTCAGGTATTTCCTACTCATGCCACTCAGATTTATGCATCCCCTTTCCAATTAATAAATTAATTGCCTTTCCATAACTAACAAACAAGAGCTGGCTGCTAGTTTACTTTAACTCACACAGTCATAGGGATGCTAACACCAATCTACCACCAAGCAGGGGCCTACTAGCATTGCGCTTATGTCCAAACACTGCTACAAGGCGAATTTCTATTATGAAATTAAATCCATAACGATCATCACCTGGGAGGCCAGGGTACTTCTGATTAGAAGAGAAAAGGAGTAGGTGGAAGATAGCAAAAATATTTTGTAAACAATATGGCTGTTGTAAAACATTCAGATGCACAAGAAGGCTGTCGTCAACACCTATGCTTTACTCTCAGGTTCACTTGACAATTTGCGTTGGCTTTGGTTACCAAATACAGTCTCCTCTGACTGCATTGAATCCAAACCAGAGGCTGCCAAGCGCAGCGTAAGCTGTGCAGAAGGGACAGCTAAAGGACTGGGCAGGATGATGTTTAATCTTAACCCTGCTAGGCTGTTGTGCACAAATGCTTTCCTGTCTGTCATCAGTCAGATCAAAAACTGAAGCTTTTTCATTATTTCGTGATAAGAAGCTTCAACTTTATATTACCATCCAGCATCAGTGTCCTCCCCAAATACCAAACTATGAAAAAGTCAAACATCTAAAAAGCAAGACATTAGAAATTATAGTATACAAACACAATTATAATGGTGTTTTCCCCTTCCCACGACTCTTCCCTCGAGCAGCCCAGCAAAATGAATGCAAAACTCCTACTGGAACTCAGCAGCTTTCCCAAAGTTAACTGTTTCAGTAAAAGATGGAGGGATTCATAGAAGGGAAGTCGGCACAGTTCTGATTGTAATGAAGAGCACCACACCTTTCTTGGGACAGAAGACCCCCCTGCCTGGGTACCTGGGTGGTAATGAGGTGTTGAATGAGTGTGGTCTGTGGCCTGACAAGTAGCATGGGATGAATATACGCACACAGCAACAAAAAGATTGTTAAACATGGTGGATGGCGTGTTCTGCATGTGGCACAGAGCGGCAGACTCTAAGGCAGGTGTAAATTGGAGCTTTTGGTCAGTACAAGCAGGCAGAACTAAAATACCTGCTGCTCTGCAGGTGTATTGGGTTATTCCTTCCTGACCATTTAGTGCTGCTCACCCTTCTTGGCTTCAGAATTTTGAATTTTTCTAAATGCGGTGTTCTGCAAAAAGCACAAGACACCACCCAGCCACCTCTACCTATTCTAATGAAGGGCTCTTCCCACATTTTTTTTTTTTTTTAACCAAAGATATAAATGTTAATTTTAGGAGCTAATAGATGCGCAGCCATCTTTGTGGTTGGGAAAACTTGCAGTCGGCTATGTGATCTGTATCATTTTGATGCAAACACACAGTATTACTGCATATGTGACCTAAACGGGATACAAATTATAGTTATGCATCAAGCAGTGAATTGTATTCTAGCTCTTCCTGATCGTACTGACCAGAAGCTATTTACACCTGCCAGATTCAGCATCCTACACAGGCAGCAGAGGGAAGAACTGAAACTCCTCTCCCCCAAATAAGCTGCAAGATCCCCATGGGTATCAAATCCTCCAGCCCCACCACCTCTCCTAAACTGTGCTCTCCTGCAGTTGGCAGCAACAGAAGATGAGGAACAAGCAGCCTTCCCATGCCTAGCTTAACTCACTGCTGAACATCATATTCTGTATTCAACCCCCAATGGGACAGCAAGGACTGCACACTGCCAGGTGGAATCATTACTAAGAGCTTGGGATCCTGTGAAGACTGATCAGAGACACATTTGGACTGTAGAAAGGGCACATCAAAATGTCAAAACCTGTCCATCAGGTTCCAAATCATCAATATTGTCTGAAAGCTCTCCTTTGCTGATTCCCACGCACATCTGAAATGGAAAAGGTAAATCAAGTCCAGGCTCTTGGGCTGCCTCCACACTTCCATCAGGTGGCCCAGTTAAATTTCAGGAAAGAGCACTGGGGTGAATGTTAGGTTTTCGGTTTTGTTTTTGTTTTATCATCTTCAAAATCCTTTAAAAAGTACACCTACTAATTAATACCTGGTCATTTTACCATTCTGTAAGGCCTTTAAAATATATCTGAGTTATGTTTTCAAAAGATACCGTTCCAGCATACAGGAATTCATAATCCTGCTGAGGGAGAGCTATAGCAGAATTAAGCTGTATGATGCATTAAATAGAAATGACCTTGAAAAAAAAGGTTGGCAGTATACTAGAAGTACTTTACCTACACAAAAATCAAAGTAATGAAAGAATTTGCTGCCCAATAGCTAAAAATTTGCTCCTTATAGGCTAACCATGCTGGTCCAATTTCCTTCTTAGCTGAAGAGTAAAATGTTTGCATCATTTAAGCCATCACGCAATGAACTGGCCAGAAGCTTGGATTTTTTTAATTAACAAGCATAATGGCAGGATCTTAATGCTGCAGGAAGGATTTAAAACTGACCAGAAAGCAGGAGCAGATGGGTTAATGGGCACTGTTCAAAACAGTGGTGGTGGATGGCAACTGGGAAATTTTTCATATAAACTTTTTTTCATCAAAAATGAAAAAAAAAATGTTTTCAAATTATTATTCGAGTTAAACACAACAACAACAACAAGTAGGCAAAAGTAAATCAGCTTTTTAACAGCATTTGAACTTCTAGCAACTTCCCTAGTGAAAATTACAGAGCAATAAAAATATTTTCCCCAGGGATCACATGGGATAAATCACCGTATCTTCTCCTACATCATGAACCTGCACAGCAACTCAGGTTCATGCTTAGGACTATCAGAAGTACTGTGGTAGTCAACAGGACAAAATGTAATACTAAGATATACCTAGCCATCTCTGACAGAAGATGCATAATATAGAATTTCACCCAATCAGTACACATATTTATTGTCAAGATCCTTCCAGCCAAGGAGGAAAGAGGTGATTTGCCCTTGCATGCACGTTGATGTATCACAAACTTTGCTCTAAAGCTGCTAAAAAATAATCAAATAAATGAACATTATTCAAGAACATTTACCAATGAAATATTGGTCTGCTACAACTGCCAACATCCAACATCACTGGTATGCTTTCAGAACATGCCATTACAGCACATAGAAAATTCCTATGACAGTCCAGATGAAGAAAAAGCTGTTGTTCTGAATAGCATCAACATAGATTGCAAGAACCGACATTTGAGCTGTGTTGCTTCTGTCAGTCAGTCAGAAATTGAGAGTGTGGGCTGAGCCACTGCACTTCCCCTGGTGCATTCACTGAGAAAATTTTCCTGTGATGAACCTAAAAGCCCCATGACATGCTCAACACTGCCAGTCCAGGCAGCTGAAATACATCTTTTACTGTAACACCCTACACCCTCAGGACAGCCAGTTTTATTAAGACACTGTGTGGGTAGTCCAGCAAATCACCCGTCTGTAAACAATTTAATTAGAAGCCTATCCTCAGAGTAACGTGGTTATACAACAGCAGCCCAGCAAGAGAATACTAACAATCTGGAGTGGAAGCAGGGGAAATTCTCCAGTCTGAGCTTGGAGAGGAATCTCTGATGCTTCAGCTGTGTTTTCACCACAGCCACCTTTGTATGCTCTACAGCAAGTCATTTACCTGTCCTCTGCCTTTGTTCCTCCATCTGTGAAAGGGCCAGAAAAATATTTAGCCACCTTGCACAAATCTTGACTTGCAAAAAGGAAACCCACGTGTAAGTAGAGGGCATTACTCTTGTGATGTGGAATCTATTTTTCTCTGTTACAATTACACCTTTTTAACCATGTTGTGGTTTGAACAGCAGCTATAATGATACAAATAGGTAACAGCACATGCCCTTTGCTTCTTCCGAGTCTTAGAGGGTTAACTTACCTTCCCAATTTGAATCACGTTGTTGCAATGAGGAACTTGGGTTGTGCCTCAAAATTCAGAGAGAGCAGACTTACAGCACACTGATGTCAATGGCAATTGCTGTTGTTCGCTACAGAACATAAGAATATCAGACAGGTAACGACCTTATGAGAAGCAAACGTGGCTGAAACAACAGGACACTTTGCAGTAATTTCCAGTGCAAGACAATCAGCTGGACAGACAAGCACTGTATAACAACAAACATCTTGTGGCAGCCTAGAGCAAGGAAAAACTGTGTTCAATGTTTTAGCAACAATGAAAACATGACCAAGCTGTAGTTGCCCAAATGTCCTGAAAAGCAAGTGCTAAGGTGACCATGGGTAATGCTTCATACTGGCTAAAAGGGATTTTTGAACTGTTGGCCAATGAATCTGGCACTAGTCATTTATTTGTTCTAAGCTTATGTGATGGGAATACTCAGGACATCCAAGTTCTTTACTTCTTCTCATGCTACACCAACAGTTAAAGGATTGCACAAGGACATCACAAGAACCGGCACACGTTTTTTTTATCAAGACCTTCAGCACCACATCATGGAAGAACATGAGAAAGAGCACTGAGCTGGGTATTGTCATTCACATCCCTGCAAATACTGCCACACTCTTCACCGTAGGCAATCAGAGATGTCAAAAAGAGCAGGCCAGCTGTTGAAAAGGACACATGCAGTGAAGTCATGGCATGGCTGTCTCAGGTCTAATAATTCCCATCATGATTAAAATAAACAAAAAAGATCAGACTCAAGGTAACAGTACCCCTTCGATCCTGTATACCTTCCGTACTAGTATTCACTCACCAAACAACACTGACAAAACAAGCTCCACAGAAGAGCTGGCTGCCCTCCTTCACCCCAAGGGCTTGCTCGGGCTTTTTGTCCCCATCTGTATTTCAGTGTGCATGTGTTTAAACTCTAATGCATTGCTCTCCTCCCTCTTCTGTCTGCTCTTTCTCAGAAGCTCTGGTTCTTCTTTTTGAAAAGGTTAAACCAATCCCAAATTATACGAAATAAATCCATAAAGCTATTTAGGAGTTTGGTCTTTGTCTTCAGTGGAAACAGATGCAGACCCAGGAATGGGAATTACAGTCACTGATGCACTATGGCTGCCTTTAGGACAATATGACAGACTCCTAGAACCTGAACTCCCTATCACTGAACTATAAAATTATAATAAATACTTTAGTTATGTCCCTATCACTTGATTAATCACAATATGGCAAGCCACCGCAGTGTGGCTTCCAGAAGGAAGAGATGTTGATAGCTCAGTGAAGATAAGCAAAATAACTTTAAAAGCAGAATCATGAAACACAAACAAAGAAGGACCCAAGAGCAGCTACAGTCCAGCAATCAGATCATTTCGAAGTTGTCAGAAGATCTTTGAACATAAGCTATACTGTCATAAATAGCAGCAACATGAAATGAACCTTCCTGGCTCTGACACCGCACATCAACCCAGTGCCTTTGAAAACTTGAAACATTCAGAGTTACACGAATTACAGCAGGCAGCTAAAATACAGGCTCATGAAGCACAACTGAATAATGCAGAAAGGATGCACAGAAAGAAGAAACACAGTTCATCTGATCATGACTGTTACACTCAATTTAGTGCTACTATAAGCTGGTAATTGGTCAATAGCTGTCTGAATCGACTCAAGTTCAGGACAACATGAAAACATTACGAGAAACATCATTAAGAAATGCAGGGTCTTTCCCTACTTATAGGAGTAAACAGGTTTTCCCAGCCTATCAGAGATTTTAGTCCTAACCTACTTTCTGATACTGTCAGACTTGGAAAAACACCTGATGTTTCTGAAGACGGGTTAGCAAATGTCTTCTTGTCACAGACTACATACACTACCAGAAAATTTGAGCCCAAGCTTCTGACACAGATTTGAGTTTCTGGGAAAAAAATCTCTTCTCACGTAAGTTCAGCTGTGCATCTTGATCTAACTTCATGAAAAGAAACAGGCGGTGCCATGGAGTCATTTGTCTGACCTATTTTAGACCTGTATGAATTACCCTCACACGCAACATACCTCTCTCCTTGGATTATAAAGGGAGCCAGAAGTGATGAACTCAGATTTAGATATCTAACTTTGAGAACCCCAAAAGTAGAGCAAATGAATTACGTCCTCAAAAATAGAGGACAAAATAGTCTCACGACTGTGATTCCATTTTCTTAACAGACAACAGTGATTTACTTGAATATCCACTAGCACTAAGGTATCAAGAAGAATACCAAACGTGAAGACCATTTTCCCCATGTGAAAGCTGACACCTTGAGAAGAAGGCTGCAAAGTAACAAGTTTATCATACTAAATCCCTTTCTATATAATTTGCTCACACGTAGCTTCAATTTGATGCCCTTCGTAAGAGCTGCCCACTGACAGCTGAAAAAGTGATGGTATATATGACAAGACCCAAAAAAAAAAAAAAGAGAGAGAAATCTAGAGCAAGAGATGCTTGTATAGACCAAGCATGCCAGGATGCCATATGTTTGCCTTCCTAGTTACTGTGATTATAGGAGATCATCTGGATTGCAGAAAATTAGTATGTGCTGTTCATTAGTACTGTGAAGGTCTCATAGCACGCCGACTGCATCTCTGACACAGTCAGTAGAATTGGTCAAAATATCAGGTTTATTGGAGTTTTGCCCACAAAAGCTAAAAGAGCACTTTGACCAATTCTTTTAAGACTTCTCATTGAAATAAAACCTTACTCACAATAGAATATGAAAAAATAAAACATTAATGTTAACGTAGCACAAGCTAACCCCAAAGACACAGCAGTTTAGGTTCTGTTTCTTTGTACTTGTCTCTGGTAAGCTCTCAGGGAGGACAGGGTTTCTCATGATACCAACAAGGCTGGTGAGAAATCTTGGAAGCACTTGCCTGTGATCCCAAAGGAAAGGTGAATCCCTACCACATCCAATCTGTAGCGGAGTACAGCATAACTGTACCTGATTTATAACACATTAGTATAATTTGGAAAAGAACAATTGTAGTTTGGGGATTGAAATGTTTTATTCTCCACGGGGATGGAGGGAAGCTCCTTTCATGAAAAAGTGCTTTATCTTATTAAAAGTGCTTACCTCTATTTACTTAAGGAGAACTCTCCTTAAGTCTTGTTCACTGAACTGGTACCACAACAGGGTTCTGCCCAAGACCAGTGCCTTTCACAGGCAAGGTACAGTCACTGTTAGGCTTTTTTTGTTGTTGTTGTTGTTATCCTTTGGTTGATCCCACTTCAGCTCTCAGTTGTGCTGATCCAAAAATCCTCCTCGCAGTTAATGTTGCTTGGGTACAGTATCGGGAATTTCAGCAGAGCCCATAATTAGGTGAATGAGTGAAATGGATTACTGTAAATGAAGCAGGTTTAAAATAAATTAAGGAAAGGCAGCTTCTACTTCTGATGTCCAAACGGTATGTGTGCTCTTGCCTGTTATGTTCATTCTCCGTGTCATCAGTACTGTGCCTTACTACACTCTGCCTGATCATAAAATACAGCCAATGAGGGGTCTTCAATGCTATTTTTTCTTACTCCAACCTGCCCTATTCTTTTTTCAGATGCATTTTAAAAACCAATTTACTGCTTAATTCAGGGCATCTAACTTCAACTGACAGCTGCTTCGAGGAGCTACACAACTCTGAAGGCAGCAGAAGCCCAAATGCAGTCCTGGAAAAAGCAGTCTGTGAGCTCCAACCCACTGGACACATTCAGAAGCAACCTGAACTATCTCAGCAGGCTGCTGATATGCCTGGTGCTGGCTGGAGCAGATAGAAAATAGCTGCAAAGAGGCAGATCTACTTCCACCTGATTTATTATTCAAGTGTAAAAGTTTAATGCGCCTATTTGAACAACTAAAGTGTGCTCTCTGGAGCATAGTTGCCTTTTTGCTTCTGAAGACACAATGGCTCATGAATCAGTAAGTACAACGGCCAGTACCCCAACATGGATTTATTCACGAGTTGCTTGTTTCTTTGTACACACCCAGGAGGAAGAAATAGCTTTAATAATAGACATCATTAAAGAAGATTTTAAGAAAATTAGGAACCTCACACAAAACTTATTGCGCCTCTGGGACAGATTTGCTCACAGTTGGAAGCCTAATATGTTTAAGGGTGGCTGATCCTACTCCGATGCAATTTTTATAAGATTTCTGCAGTCCTGCTATAAAAGCGCCTGTGGTGCAAACCATGACTGGAAGAAGCAGGACCTTCCTCTGGGAAAGAACTGAGTTGGCTTTGCTGCAATTTACTTAGGTTTGGGGTTTTTTGTTTATTGGGGGGGGGGGGGGTGGGTGATTTATTTTGATGAGGTCAAACGGGGGCT
>VXAL01001529.1:221508-240887 GCA_013399475.1 Chauna torquata | reverse complement strand
ACGAGAGAGGGGAAAACGAACGAGAGAGGGGAAAACGAACAAGAAAGCAGCAACACAGGGCAAACTATTCTTACAAAGATGTATCTGTAGAGCACACATTAACCTATTGTATATTCTTTATATCTACATAAACTTTTAAACACCTACTTCTAAGACCACTCTTCAGCAGGGTCCATCTGTAATTTAAAGCACATGAATGGTACCACTAAAAACAAAAGAATTATCAATATCTCTAAACTTATATACCACATAAATAACTGCAAATTGGGGCCTAAGCAAGCTTTAATTCCTACCAAACAGTTGACCTTAATATATTGTGGCAGAAAGCCACAACCTGCTTGTGCAAACAGAATAAAAAGTATTTGCAGTTTTTAAATTATATTGGGGTCTTCTGCTATTAGACAAGCTAAAATAGAGCGCACAGTTTGGTTGAGGGGGGACAGAGTTGTACGTCTTTTGTAGAACAGGTGACTTATGTCTGAGTGTCTTTACTAGTTGTGTATCCCACTGTTGTGGGATCCTTTAATTGCCTCATAGATATATGGGGGAACATTGCCATTTCTAGCACTTGCGTGCTCAAAAGACGTTTTTGTGACCCAGGCAGAATCTTTCTGTGCTTCTCAGGTTTCTAGAACACCTTCTGTTTCTGCTTTTTTTGTGCTAGGGTTGAACAGAATTTGAACCCAATATTCCCATTGAGATTACATTACCAGCCATGATATTACCAACTGCTTCCTACCTCCCTCTTTGTATAAACCACTCTAGATTTACTACTGGTGTATATTTTCATAAACTGTGCACAGTGACTTCCTAGCTCGCTTTCCTGAATTGCTACTGTTAATTTAGATCTACTCAGCAACATCTTGGATTCTATCTAATCTATTTTCTATTTATACCACATTCATCACCATGGTAGCTGAATGCCTTAGAAAGTATCTTTGAGGTAGAGGCTATGCAAAGCTTATTTTAAGCCTCTCCAATTCTTTGCCTTTAAAACTGAGTTCTAACAACTTCGGCTTACCCCACCTGAGAAATTACCTTTCTGCTCTTTGCAAATAACAGTCTGAAATTTGAAACCCATCCAGCATGACCTGGGACCCAGTTTTAGCTGGGAATATCAACCACAGTAACTCTGACAACTATGTTAATAATACGCTTTTATTTAGTTAGTTCTCTTACTCTAAGAGCAATGTTGTGATAGAACATTCGTAATTAATGAAAGCAGTAGTTCCTCAAACTCAAGCAAAGCAGGCAGACTTCTAGTAAACTCTTGTGCTCACTTTTACATCTTTTAACACTCCTGTCTATCTTGAAATCTGATTATTATTAACTACATGGTAAAACTGAATATGTGTATATGTATAAATACAATGTATATGTATGACAACTGCATTACATGTTTTTAAAACATAATACAAAATTTTGCTCCATGTACTCAATTCTGTGTACTTTATGATGCTGCAACATGGAACTTGCCAAATATCGCACCTTTAATTTTAGAAATAATACACCAGAAGCTATGATTTTACGTCAGGGGATTTTACAATAGCACTTCTGACAAAACCTGGAAAACAACAGAAGGTCTAGCCAGTATCCAGGGAAGGTCTGAACTACTCCATTCATCCCTGTTTCCCTAAACAATGCCAGTGATACACTTACGAATTGCAAATTTAAGGGGAAAAAAGAAGGGTACCCATATTGAACATGGGAATAGCATAAAGTCAGCTGTATTTTTCTAAGTTCTAAATTAATTGTAGTATTCACTTTCAAATTCCATCTTTGAGATTTCAATTTGATATTCTTAGGAAAAAAGCTCATATTATCTCTCTGATAGTTGCTTCCCTCCCTCCAACAAGCTCACTGGGCAACTTCAGCCAAGCTTGAGTAAAGGTTAGAGGCCTGAAAGATGTGTGAGTTCCCAGCAGATGTGTAAAGAAAACAGCCAAGAAGCTAACATAGAAAGGCTTGTACTGCCCTCACAGATAGGGAGATCACAGCACTAGCACAGCTAGATTATTATACAACCTCAAAGTAACACGGCAGACATCTTCTGAAGTGTCACTATGTAAACAACCATTTGCTTAATTTGCCTGAAACTGCTTCAGAAAGCCATCAGAACAGCACAGAACAAGGAACAGAGTGATGAATCTGTCTTCCTTGGGGCACGTATGGCCACACAAATCTTTATCTGCTTGGCAACAGATGCATTACAGCCCATTCCAGAAATGGCAATTCAGGCTGTTTAGGCACACACACACACACATACACACACACACATACACACACATACACACACACACGTACACACACACACGTACATACACACACGTACATACACACACGTACATACACACACGTACATACACACACACACACACACACATACACACACACACACACACACACACACACAAAGCTAGATTTAAATTCCTCCAGGGGTATGCCAGGATGCAAACAATATCCCAGCTCCAAACTACATAAAAACACCCCCACTATGCAAAGTGCATCATTCAAAAGCAAGTACACAAATATGTGCAAAACTTCCTATCCGATAGTTTCCACCCTTAAAATTGCCTGCGGGTTTAACTAACCCACTACTAGCTTAGAAACTGCACATCTTGTCTCCTGTGCACGGAAAGGAATATTTTCTCCTATTACTGTCTGAGTCATTAAAATATCAGTCAAATAACTTTCATGCAATGTAGTTTTTATCAAATCTCAAATATGCTCAAGTTTCATGGTTTGGTAAGTTTCCCACAACATTCTGTTCATCAAGCATAGATCTGTTTGTCACAACAATGCCATATGAGACCTCATCTGAGGCCCAGAAGAGTTGTTGGTGATACAGAACTGATTTCTTCATAAAGACCATGAAGCAAACAAGAGATCACAATGGTCTGATGAGAGCCGATCTTGACAACCTCCAGCCCAGCCTACCTCTGCAGATATGTCAGTTAGACTAGTTTGGACAGGCAAATCAGTTTGTTGTTTGGTTTTTTGGGTTTGTTTTTTTTTTTAAATACATCAAATGAGTCAACACATCAACAAAGCAGCAGCATATTTTTCCAGTTAGTAAATGCATTTGTTAATCAGCCAAACCAGAGATATCAAGAAGCCTCTGTGGAGACAAAGTCTTTGGTTCACTGAGCCACCACAAGAACTGTCACACACAACACAAACATCATTTTGATCTGATCAGGCTTTACAAAAATAGTTATTGTAGATACATATCGCTGTCCAAAATCATGGAGCTCCAAAATGCACGTGACAGGATCAACCCCAGAGGCACAAAAACAGGTCTGACCAAGCCTTGCCACAGGAATAGGATACTAGTTGGTCTGAAGCACCTTTAAAAGCAGCACGCCACTCCTCGTCTCCTAAAGCCCTGCTATTTATATTAAATATCTTCCCAAGTCTGTGTTTAACTTTCCCAAGCAGCAGAACTGTTTTTAAAAAAAAAGCTTTTGGGGAAAATCTTGTGAATATTTCAGGTTGCAACAAGTCACACACCAGAAGGGCTCCAAGGCTGGCACTGGCCACACAGTACTTTGAGGTGGAAACCCAGCCTTCCACAGAGGCCAGGGGCTAATTCTCTTCAGCAACATGAAAATACCAGCACATTTTTTTCTGCCAACAGAGGAATGGGTTTCCTCCAACAAAGGCCTTCGCACAAAAAGATTCACAAAAACTGGAGCTGGACCTTACTTCTACCTCAACCAAATAAATTTTGGGGGCATTTGCTGATGAAAACTGTAAGAATCCCAAAAAGCTCTAGTTGGACTTAACTCACAGCAAGCACTCTTCCATTTAGCAGTAAAAATGCGTTTATGGGGTGGTGTTGTGACTTGCAGTTCACAGGTCCAGCATCCAATAGCTGCCATCTACTGCAGAGCACTCAGAGCTGTGGTAGTTCTGTTGACAACTGTCCCCGGTTTAGACTTTTTTGGTTTTGTACTTCGAGCACCATAAAGATTTATGCCCGCCTTATTTTTCTAAGTTATACAAGCCCGGTTGCCATCAAAACTTAACATGTGTCTACATGAGGTATCAAAAAAACCTATCTTCCCAAATTAGCATTTTCATCTTCTGCTACATGGAAAAAACTAATTTTCTGAAATACTCTTTGCTGTTTCATCCCCCTCAGCTCCTGTGTCTCCACTAATGCTTCCCTGCATTCAGCTCCACTTTTTTTTCTTGGGCTGCTATACATATCAAGTAACAGACAAAGTAGGACTTTTCCATAAACAATAGAATTTTGCTAATGAATTACAAAATGGTTTGATACTATTGTTGTATAAAGCCAAAACCCCATGTTTCAACTCTCCTATATCTTAGCTTCAGCATTTGTGAAAACAAAGACCTTCAAATCCACGGACCCCTGGTTTCACACAATACCTTCACATACACCACAGAACAACAGCTCTGTTCTGCACCTGGAAAAAACAATTCCAGCACCTGTAAACATTTGCAAACTGTTCTTGTTCTATGTATCTCAGCTATGGGTAGCAGTGACAGCACAGCAGCACGGATCGGCCTGTGGGTGATTAACCAAGTGGGTGGCACTTCCCCTGATCACAGGGCAACACTCTGCTTGTTGCCCAAGCGAAGTAGATCAAGACTAAATCAAATGTATTTGCCCATGATACAAGCAGACCCCCAACAGAGGTAGACATGTATAGCCACTCCACTATTGTGTGAGTCCTTGCATACCAAACCTCCTCCTGCCTAAAATCCCACTCTGACAAATGTTAAGCCTTGTAGCAACTCTTCAGCGCAGCTAAGGAAGAAGCACTTCTCTGCAACTTGTGTGGGTGCTGTGACTTGCCTCGGTTATGGGTTGTTACTTTTTTTTTCTTCATAGATTCAGCTATCATTACAGTAGCTGAGACTATCACATGATGGCGTTGAAAATAAGGAAGGCTATCAGTAGATGCAAGCAATGAGGTGAAGATGCAGTACTAATAATCTCAAACTCTGACAAGAAAGTGGATATCACACACAGACAAAAGAAGCAGATGTAATCAAGCAGCTGCACCCTTTACAATAGAGCAAGTTTTCCATCTTATCTACTTGTTGCAGACCTACTATTACTTTTCCACTCAGCCAGGCACTAGAGCTCTCTCAGAAAAGGTGTGGAATTGGCATGAAAAAAATAGGAAAGAAAAATGTTTCTCACTGTTTGAAAAATGTATCTGCTTCACAGCTTTATGGATGAAACATGAGATTAATGTAAATCAGGAGCTCAGAGTTACAGAGGGTGAGGCAATAGTTTAAAGATTATCCAGCAGACACAATCTGCCCAGCACACTGCGGGAACACAGCCACTGCCTCATCACTTAGCAAATCCTTACTTTCTAAAGACAAAGTCATGGCTCATCTCTGTGCATCGCACCCCTCCTTTCCCTGCCCCCAGCCATTCCTGATGGAATGAAAAAAACATAATGCAAGGGATTTTTTCCATATTGTACTTCTCTAACACAATTTGGGAAAAAAAAAAAAAAACTGCCTAATTTAATAGCCAGAAGACCAGATCCTCCCCACCTACATTATCAGCAAATCCTGACTTTAGCAAATTTGGAGATACTCTCAGATAGTGATTCTAACCACTTACCATCGTATCAAATAGCTATCAGAGGAACTAAAAAAATTTTTTAAATAAAAACAAAATTAAAATCAGCTGTTGTCAGCAGTTTGGAATACAAACATACCTGACGTCTGGAAAAGAAGAAACACGCTGAGTCCCTAACACTATCTCAAAATTGCTGTGAAACTTTCATACTTCCTGCAAAATTCCCTGGGGAAAAAAAAAAAAAAACCTTCAGTATATCTGAGTGAATCTTACAGAAAAGCTCACTGCAGAACACATGTGGAGAAGATAATAATCTTTTGTATCATAACGGAGGAGGGTGTTTGCAGCACCCTCCTAAGATACGAAAGACCCAGATTCCTCTTTGCCACAGGTTCTAGCCATCAGAACACAAAGTGCTCAGCTCCCATCCCATACATCTCCTACTGCAGCTGGAGCACTGAGCTGCAATGAGGACAATGTTCTATGGGCCAGTGAGAAAATAAGCATGAATCTGACTCCTTACTCATCAACAGTAACATCTCTAGGAGGCGGGAATCTGGTTCTCACTCAGGGACTACTTGCATTTTTTCCATTTACTAGTCCACCTTTCATTACCTACCTTCCTAGAGCTCAGTATTCTTGACCTGTAAGGGAGAGAGACACCTACCAGGCAGTCCCAAGTCAAGCACCTCGTCTCAGATACATCTTCATCCATCACTTCCCATTGGTTAGCACAAGAGCTTCCCCCTCAGACTTCCTCATCCCAGAGGCTCATTACAGACAGAAGGACAGGTATTGCCTCAGGCTCTCTGAAATGCCCTCTGAGCTGTCTGTCTTCACTGACTACATGGAGACTCCCAGCACTTTGCTCAGCTGCTTGGAGTCACCACCCGATGGCCAGGACTTGGTTTGGAAGCATTATTTCACATCAACCCAGTGCCTGCAGCAACAGAATATACTCCAGTCCTCGGTCATGTTTTCCAAAGCACTTGTGCAACCTCAGGTCCTCTGAGTAACTTTAAAACTAACTCATTGAAAGTGCTTTGTATAGCCTTCAGATATCTTTTCAGGCCAAGAAGTAAGACTGAAAAATAAATATATATGCATATTTATATATGCATAAATGTAACAATAATATTTAACACTACAATAAAAGTTTTTGAGTGCAATTCAGGTACTCCTTGATGTAAACCAAGGAGACGTTTCCCTTTAGGTAGATGATTCTCTGACGGTCCCCTGGTTTCTCTCAGCAGCACTTTGAACTAAGAGACAGTTCCTCTTTCTGGAGGTAATGAGGTTCAAACCATGCAGGGCTTCACCAGTTTAAATCTGTCATTTTAAATTGAACTATATGCCAAACAGACAATCTAAAAGATCTTGACGGGGCACTTTCTTCTAAGTCACCCTTCAATGCACCACTCACACTCCAGCCCAAAAAATGAAGGAGTCCTGCACTAACAGCTGTGAGGTGATTTCCTCCCCGTCCTCTCCAAGCAACCTGTAATGGGGCAGTCTTGTCTCTGTGCAAGTGGCAGGAAAAAGTAATCACAAAAAGGAAATCCTATCATAGCCTGATGAGCATTATTTTCAGTGCCTCCGTCTACCTGAGGGGTCCCTGCATCATTCCTCCTTGTACCCCCTAGCTGCCTGGGTTGCAGCAGATAGATCAGACCAGGGAGCTGAGCTGGCTAGCCCCCCACCCCTTCTTTTTGAGCCAGGATTGTTTTCAGCCAGATTAGCTCTCCCGTTGCACTTCACCACATGTCCAATTGCTTGTGCCAGGATAGCAGAAGGAGGTCGAAGGGAGTGGGAAGGAGTGGCTGCACGTAGGAGGAGGTGAGAGAGCAGAAGGGACCGTTTCAGCAGGTCTGAGGCCCTAAAAAAATAAATGCCTCACTAGGATCAAGGATTCTTAGGGTTCCCCTGTGAGGATGGATGGGTGGTTCTTTCTCTGCTCTCTCCCAGCAGTGCTTCACTTGATAAACCTTTGTCTGCTGGGGGGTGTCTAATCCACTGTAATGGAGATCTACCACTGAACTACACTCACTGTTTTCCAGCAGGGACATTGCCTGCTAACAGAAGGAGGGTTTCAGGCAAACACTGCCAGCATCTCCTCCAGTGTATTAGCCTTTGGGCCTTTGTATGTCTCTGACTTTGTCTTAGGGCACTAAACAGCTTCTCACCTAAAGCAACACTGCAAGCAGGCGTACTGTTGCCTGCAGATTTCACACAGCCTACAGCGCAATCACAGAACCTGCAAGCTACTCGGATATATTTAGAATCCCACATTGTCATTACTTTCATCCTACAAAAAGGAGGGGGAAAAAGAAAAAAGAATAGAAGCAGATGATAAATGCACAGCTGGAGATATCAGCAGTCACCTCAGCAGTGACTGGGCTTGATGCACCTGTTGTTTAACTGAAAGGGAGTGGATAACCCAGAGAAAAAGAAAATCAAAATTTATTTCTCTTGCCATGGTCAACACACAGCTGCCACTGTGAAGACAGTGTTATAATAATCCACCGGCCACCGTCTTCTGGGCTGAGTCCCTGCTGCCACTGAGGATCCCCTGTGCCAGTGGAAAGGACACCAGTGTGAAGGAGAATGCGTGTTATAAAATAACTGCATGTGCATGGAGCACACGGCTGCTACCTGGCTTGCAATGTCCCCCAGGCAAAGCACGGAAATGAGGACAAAAGCACAGGCCATGAGGACAAGAGAGATGGACCACAAAAAGTGATAAAAAGAGGTAAGAAGGCAGTGGTACAGGAGTTCATCTAGCCATAAAAAGGTCAATGCATAGTCATGTGTAAGCAGAGATGCTCATAATTAATTATTTAAATCACGGCTGTTGGCCGTGATTTCTCAATCTTGGAAATGTGAAATGTGGTATTTTTTCCAAGACAGGATCCCAAAAGAAAGAGGAAAATATTGAAGATGCAGATAAAGTTGGAACTCTGCCTCCAAAAGATACTTCTGCAATCGATCAAACTTATCAGGACTGCTTCCCCTTCATTCTCCAGGCCCCTAACTTATGTCTGTGTTAAAACATTTGCAGAGCTGCTTGCAAGGAAAGCAAGCTGACCTATTTGTGTTCCCTTTCACTATTCCGGAGACTCCTCATCTGTCTAGCTTTGTTTAATTCCTCAGAGGCACTTCATTTCTTGAGAAGTTGGAGAACACTTGCTCATACACACTTTTAATAACAATAATGGGTAAAATTACGCAGATAATACTATTTTTTACCTGCACACTACCTTTTAATTTAATTTTGGGGGTTGGAGGCTACACTAGTGAAGACTTTTGTTTGCTGAGGCTTTGTTTGCCAAGAGCAAGAGGAAAAGGGGAATGGAGAGAAAGAGTCTGGGTATTTTATTTAGTTATTTTTAAAGGAACTATTAGGTTCATTTTGGAAGGGTAGGAACATATGACAGTCAGCTGATGACTCCAGATAACGGGGTGAAAAGAACTCTTCTGGGCCCCTATAACTCTCTAACTGTCTAAATCATTCAAAGCTTAATAATGTTGTCCTTAAATTCAGAAATTGCCCTTTGTAGGTTTGAATACTAGTACTGTTTTATAGTCCTTAGCATCCTCTATTTATAGACAAATGACCATAAGTTTTCAAGATTACTAAATTGGTACTTAAAAGTACATTTTATGGATTACCATAAGATGTATGTCATACTCTGTATTTTCACATGCTTCTTGCTCTGAAAAGATCTGATTTTCTAAAAATGTTCTGCACAAGCAGGCTGATCACATCTGATACGGAAGCTTACACTTCATCTTAGGGTCATTTGTATGCAACGAATGCCAAAACTAGAAAAAATTCACCAATTTTAGTGATGTTGTGCTCAATTAGAAGTTGTGGTGTTAATCTCAGATTGATGCCCACAGCAACAGAAAGATTTGATGGGAACTGCAATGGTCTCTCAGAAATCCAGTGACCTTTGTCAATGGCCAGAATGCGTCAGACACCCAGCTCTTAATACATAGGATCCTCGTAATTTTTATTATGGCCGGTAACTTGTGAAATGCAGCACAGACAGGGAGAGGCTCCCAGAAATCTATGGTCATAGCTCCCACGAGTCTGCTACAGCTTCCCAACTCACCGTGTTGTAAGACCATCTTCTTTGTTATTGACCATCTGTTTAATAAATCCAAGCTGGTGCTTACATGCAGGTCTTTGGGAGGCATTGTAACACATCTCTTACTGCAGTTGCTACCTTGGGCAAAATCACTCGTTGAAACTCTGATGGTGTCATAGGATTTATACAGAAATTATTTTAGCCTACTGTAATTCCCTCACAAATTAAAGGGTAGAAACTGCCCTGCTTTGGACCAGGCACAAATAACATTTTGGATCACTTCCGGATGGCCTAGCAACGGGGATTTTCTTCTGCACACTTCATTTTGTGCTTCAGAATTTTAAGCTTTGTTTTTGAGACAGTAAATTTCACAGAGGAGAAATCAACCTTTGAGATTAAACAGTGCTGTGAGGTCTTGCTGCAACTGGCTCTCTGGTCACTTCTGACCAACCTAAATACAGGCTGCCAGCATGAGACAGTCCTGCCCTCCCTCACCTCTGGCTTCGTGCTCCCATCTCCACATCAGGGAGCTGAGCAGCTGAAAACAAAGGCAGGCTGCTTCCCCTCGCCTCCATCAGCTCCCGTTTGGCTCACAGGGCTGATCTGGTTCACTCTCAACCACCAGTACAGCACAAAGGAGGCAGCAAGAACCTACAGCTCAGAGGGGGACCACGTCTTGCAGCAGCAGCAGCAGCAGCAGCTTGAATTTACATCATTTTGAAACATAAGGCAATTGCAGCCTTAGTCTCCACATTGAAAATCTTAAATTACTCAGATTTGGTTTAGTGAAGTGCTTCATTTTCACAGTTAATGTTTAAATATGACCTCATTCACTGCTGCACTGCTTATTAAAAATTATGGTAGCGGAAGAGGTGACCATGATTTTATGATCTACATAATCTAAGATAGTATTTCAGAAAACCCCATTTGCAGAGAAAGAACATTGTCATATACTTTTTTCTCCAGAAACTACTATTACCAGATCTCAGTTCTAACCTTGTTTCAAACTTTTCTGTAAGACCTTTTTTTCTGTAAACTGTGTCTCAGCAAGTTTGTTATAAACACACACCATCAGAAAATTCAGGCTGTGACTGCTTATGTGAGTGCACAGGTCATACAGCTGATGAAAAATCTTGTACTTTGTATATATTTAGAATTCATTTTCATTCACGATATACTTGAATGTTCACTAAAAAATTTGCCGCCTCAGTGAACATTCCTATCAGCAGCTTGCTGTCAGAACATTTGCAGAAAATCAAGTATTAAAATACGTATGAACACAAGCAAAGTGAATACATTTAAAAATTAGAGAAATGCTACTTATTCCAAAGTGACTTTTTTTCACTAGTATCACGATGCAGCAAATATAGAAAATCAAAATACAGGATGATGTTCTCAAGCGACAAGGTTATTTTGTGCTACCCTAATGTAATATAACCTTAGATTGCTATTCAGTTTTACATACGCTAGGAAGAGGTTTCCATCCTAGGGGGGTTTCAAAATTTCAAAACCAAAAGAGCAAAGTCTTGTACTCTAACCACCAGTGAGTGAACAAAAACATTCTTTAAATGTTTTGTTTCAGCCATGGCCTTTTTCATTCAAATATTTCAGTATAATTAACTTCTGTAAGAAAAATTGTTCCACAAGACAATTTTCACATTGAAATTGCTAACTGATGATGCCTCCAAAACTTCCAAAAAAACCTTCCCCTGAAGTTTTGAAGATGAGAATTCCCTCCAACCCATTTTCATTCCATCACAAGAGAGTCCACAAGAACTTTTTGTTTACCACCAGCCTGTATTCTCTGATAGAAAAACTACTGATCAGTGAACTCGACTGATTTTATTCTATACCACTCCTGTGACCATCTTCCATCATCGTGACAGAACCATGAGCACGCCAGATGAACATGGACAGGGCTGGCTCTCTTTGCAACACTCCACATGTGCAATTACCTCACGAGAGTTACTGCAAGTTGCCTTACACAAGAGAATCTCAGGCTAATGAAACCTATGTCGTGGATGATATAGCTTCCCATAGCACCAGAAGTCAGAACAGCTTCTGACAAAACCAGTGCAAGGCCATCTTTGGCCTTGATATATATATGCCTCTGGTCACAGATGTCTGATTTGCACAGATGCAAGAATCTTCTAAACAAGACAAACCTAACAGATGTGGGGAGGTCACAAGGAAACACACTTGTGAGTCTTCTAGCTGCTGTGTGGAAGCAAAGATTACAGAATCAGAGAAACACTGACAGCAAGAAGCTCCTGAAGGCCATCTGAACCAACCTCCCACTCAAATCCAGGCTATCACCAACTCTAGATCAAGTCAGCCATAGCTTTATCTGGCTGATGCTTGAAAATCTCCAAGGATTGATATTCCACAACTTGAAATAATGTATTCCAGTGCTGTTCTGTCCTCCTACTTAAGAAATTTTGCTAATATCCAGTTTGAATCTCCCAAGTTGAAAGCTGTAGCTTTTGCCCTCAAACTTGCCCTCAGTTTCCAGTTCTAGTAGTAAGGTCCCAGTCCATAGCGCTGCATGGTTATTCTGCTCCGGATACGAAGCTTCACACACCTTACTGAATTTCGTAAGGTCCAATCCACAAGTTTTTCAGGACCCCTCTGGACTGAAGGGGTTCAGTGTGCATGTCATTTCCCCTAATTTAGAATCACACACAAGTTTTCTGAGGGTGCATTCTCACTGATAACAATTAAAACACTGAATAATATCAGCCCCAGTATTAACCCTGGGGTACACAACTACTTACCAGTCACCAGCTGGGCATCAGCTATTGATTACTGTTCATCAAGTCTCGAGGTCCAGGCAATTTTCAACTAATGTAACATTCTGCTCATCCAACCTATACTTCCTTAGCTTCCAGATAAGAACACTATGTTGTCAAAAACCTTACTAAAGGTGAGATATATTACATTTATCACTCTTCCTTCATGTTTGTAGCCAGTTATTTCACCATAAAAAAGCAACCAGGTTCGTCAAGCATGATTTACCATTGGTAAATACTCTTGGTGTTCACTCTTCCTTCTCATTGTCTTCCTGTCATTTGTGTGTTTGGAAATGGATTCCAAGAGGATGTGCTCCATGAAAAGCATATTGAGCTTCAGTTGCAGTGGCAAAGGCAACATCATACAACATCTAAATTTGTTCTACAGACATTCAGATGTGGGGCTTGTCTGCATTGCAAGCATAGCACTATAGGTATACTCACGTTAGCTCAGACCCTGAAAATAGTCTAGCCACAGGAGCACAGACTATAGCTTTACTAACAAAGCTCATGCTGGGGCTTGTAGCCATGGTGCAATAAGACTGCCATAGTAAATCTGTCATCCATACCAAAGGTGGCCAGTCATGGCAGTAGATACACCCCAGTTCTTTCTGATAGATTTATTTCACAGACAATTCAGATAACGTTGCAGGTATCTCCCGGGTAAGCTCACTATCAAGCCCCACTTTCAAGACAACGGCCAACAAACAAGGCGTTCCCTGAGTAAGGTCTGGAGTGTCATTACTGAGGTGAGAGTGGTCTAGCTTAAACAAAGGTTTATAGCCTTCTATAAAAACATACCTTTTTCTATTACTACCAGTAGCAGATCTGACAGCTGTTATCTCTCTACTTATATTTTACACTTCCTAATTCTAACATACGATGGCACTTCACTTCCCAATATCCAATTGACATTCTTTTGATGTATCTTTTGGGCTGGTGCCTAAGCATATTTGCAAATAGTTTAGTGCTCAATTTAAGGCTGAATATATTCCCAGAATTCCTTTGGCAATCAATTATTTATTACTTACAAGTGTTAAGATCAAAAAGAAAAGAAATAGATGTATATTTCACACTGACAGGAGGTCCATGGGGATTACAGAAAACAGAAACTTTAATGCTAAATTTGTGTAAAAAGGGTAAAACAGGGATTCCCTAGTCAGTTCTTTTTAAAAAAAAAAAAAAAAAAAAGGAAATGGCCTGGATTATTCAGTTATTCTTCCTGGGCTTCATTTCATAGTTACAAACGCACTTTTTAACTGCACCATTAGTTCTCTGTACCACATGGGCAAGGTCTGGTCTGCTTTCGTTAAGGAATACCAGTCGGCTTAGACTCGGTGTCAACTACCGGGATGCACCTTTTAGCAGCATACGCAGTGTAGCATACATAGCTAATTAATTAATGTACTAATTCATTCCTATTGATAAGCCTAGGTTTTGCATTAATTTTCCAACAAGGTCATACTGCCTGTATGGCTTCTTTGTCATGTTTGTAAAACCTGGGGTTTGCAAGGGCATCAACATTCAAATAAAGGGGAACTTGCAAGAGCAGAATTTAGAAAGATCATCCATACTTCATCGAACAGCTTTGTAGAAGCCCGAGAACATTTTCACAAGCATGTTTGACTGGGGCAAAATTTGCATTATTCCTGTCTGTGGGGTATGAGCAGTGATGGGGGTTCACAAGGGAAAACACAAAATCTCTCCCTCAGTGGGCTGCAGGTCAGAGCTAGAGCACTCAGAACGAAACTTGGTCTGTAGTCACCACTGACTACAAAGCTGTCTATAAATTGCATGCTCTCCTCTGAAAGTTTTTTATTTATTTATTGCTAACCTTACACTAGGTCCCAGATCAGGCTCCAAATAAAGACAGTTTTTGTAAAAGAAAGAAAATATCCCTCACCAGGTCACTGATACAAAACCAGTCCTTATCTATGTGGTTAACTGCTGCGTAAGGCGTATCTGGCAGTTTCACAACGAACCAGCACAGAATTATTCAAACAGGACGGAAGCGGCAGCAGGAAAAGAACAACCTGGTGCTAATAAACAAAGAGTAATTCAACTCAGGAATACAAGCTGATAAAAAGCAAACTCCAGAAATAAGAAGTCTAGTCATAAGTATATGTGAATGGCTACACAGACCAAGTTTATTCATGATGTAGCTCTGCAAGCTGAAATGTAAAGCAGAATATCCAGCAACCAGCTCTGAAACTTTATCACAGATGCCAGAATTTAGTAATGACTTGGGCTGTTTTTTCATGGCGAGCAGTCCATCCACCAATGGACTAAATTCTTTTCTCTCTTTTTTTTTTTTTTCCAGGTTATACAGCAAATCTATCACCTTCTCTGAGGTCAGTGAAATTATAACACCCTTGTAATTTAACCTGCTTATTTGTCAAGTAAACAGATAACTTATACTACCGTAAAACTGAGATGCATGTAAAGAAAGTGGCAGCTCTCCAGGTAAAAAGAATCAGCCATCTGCTCTAAGAAAATCTAATAAAGCCCAGTGACAGATCACTTCAGTTATTGAGAGAAACTTGGAACAGTGGGGCAGAAATCAGCCGCATGAAACTGGAGGAGCCACACAACAGACAGGTTGCACATAATCCGAGAGGCAGCTCATCATTTGCTTTGCCACCTGCAGATTCATCGTGTACCTTAAGTCATAACTTTCAAAATTGTCATTACTATTATTAATCCTTGCTGAGATTTACTTACAACTTTGAGACAGTCTTTAGCTCATAAACCTTTTGGGTTTTGAGCATTACTAGACAAAGGAGTAGATAAGACAGACTGAGAAAATAAGACCTTTCTATTTTGTCTTTTCGAGTGATTCTTCCGCTTAATGAATATTCGGATAGCCAATTTGTCACGTTTGGAGCAAAGGTATTTAAGAGTCTACAGGTTAATTAGAAAAACAACAGCTGACTTTACTGAAAGAGTTTAATTCAACTATATGAACAGAGACAAAGTGTTTTCAACCTAGAAGATCTGTTTGGAGCCGGTTTGTGCTGGAATGTCACCCACACAAATCTTGCAAGAGAACATTAAGTGACAATACATTGAAAAAGATGAAGCTCATGTTGGAACAAAATCTCTGTGGTTGAAAAAAAATCGCTTAGAGGAAGAAACATTTAAATTCCAGTTTCTAATTTAGCTATTACCTAATTAAATATAAAAGCTTGATATATTTTAACCTTTTTGCAAACACAATCTAAATTTCTTGTCACCACATTGGTTTTCTTCAAGCATTTCCCTTTTGTTTAGCTCTTACCTCAGGCCATGTTCCAGGACAGGGTGTTAATTCTTTAGGCTGGCTCTGTATTGTAGACCAACTAGCAATTTAAGGTTAGGACTGTGTCTTTAAAAAAAAATGTTAATATTTATATAAACAGTAGACTCAGGTCTCCACAGCCCTGGGGCACCTGTGCAAGTCCTTCCTTCCCCAGAATCCAACCCAGTTTCCTTCTGTTGGCTGAAATTAGCAACGATGAACACATAAATGAACAAATACCAAAATAATAATAATTTTGTTTAGGGCTGCAACTCCACTTTAAATACCTTCCTTGCTAGCACCGTCATTTTCTCTCCCTACAGTGAATGTCTTAAACACATGCAGTGGAAAACATGATCTATGGAAGATGTTCAAAATCTAGACTGCAAAGAGGAATTTTCTCCACAACACACACTTTACACAGACAGAGATGCATACCCCTAGAGTCTGATCTTTCTGCTATTAGAAAAGTCATTGCTCTTGCTACTGAATTGCTACATAAACAGTGCCTATGCTATGGCTCAAGGGGCACCCTCAGGCTCCCCACATGCCAAACAAAGGAAGACTAATTTTCTGCCTGTGGAAACAGGAGTGCTGGGGCATAGAGTCCCTGGATACTATGATCTACTTACAGCTATATTGCATTAAGGAAGATTCTGCATTAAGGAGGTTACTGCTGTTTAGGAGAAAAATTGAATAAGGAGCAGGTAGGATCCTGTACTCCTGGTGCTCACTATCACTCAGGAATGCTGCAGAGAAATATGAAAGAATGTAAACAGAACCAAAAAGTGTGTAGGGGGGGAGGCTGGTAAAATCCTGGCTCTGGTGAAGCCAATGCTGAAGAGTTTTCTTGCTTACCTACGTTAATGTTTTTCTCTAAAGGAGCAAGGTAAATGCAGAGATTTACTCTTCACATAGAGAAAAAAAAAAGGCAAATGGATGAGAAATACATATGCAGCTTTGAAAAAAAATGTAGTAATACTGAATTTGGTAATATGCCAGTGGTGGTGACTGCTGAAATGCAGGGAGCAGGGGTTTAGGTAGATGAAGATCTTTGTAAGGTTTGGGGTTAAAGGTTGAAGTATATATCATTGCCAAAACCTAGTTTTTTATCTGCAGAGAAAAGAAGTAATTGTACTGACAAAAAAATGTAAAAAGCGCAAATGTGGTTCTTTATTAAGGCAGAGTGCTGTCCAAGTAAATATCAATTTTCTAACTTCATAATGCCAGCCACACTGTTTTAAGCAAATGAATGCAAAGGTAACATATGAGAGGTGGTTACAGCAATCTGCCCTTCAAGATGACCACTGTATTTAATTTACACGTCTAACTGTTATGCACTAAATATATCAAGCCATTAAATAGCTACTTTTTTACTGTTCTGGTGAATTCAATTCTTTTACCTTCTCTTTCTGGAATCTTTGTCACTTGATCTCCATTCAACTGTGATACTTCATCTTGCATTAGCTTGTAATACCAAAACTGTGTTCACCCATGCAGTAGAAGAGTTCCCATAGGACCCTACCAGGATACAGACAGTGGTAAGTGCTGAGGCAGGAGTGGGTTTCATTCAACTAGCATTTATATGTACTATATATTTTATGTTTCTGAATTCAAGCAGCAATCACTTTTTTACAATTAGTGCAACGGCTTTAATTAGAGGAGAACAGCAACAAAGAGGCTATAATTAAAAAAAAAAAAAATCATGTGGTTGATGCAATGAGTAGTGTCTTTGTCATAATTCACAATGAATCCACTCTACTGTTGGGTTAGATTCAATCATCAGTCAGCTTCAAGGGCAATCACTTCTAATTAGCAAGCCTTTTGAACTCTTCTGGAGAACATGGTCCAGACCTCTAAGGTACTGTAACAACAGTCAGACGCACAGCTCTTAAGGTTGTCTGTCCTTTATATTGGCTTTTCTCAAAATGTGAGGCAGAGACTTCCTTCAGTAAAATTAAACTAAGAGTACTGTAGTTGCATTTTGTGCCATGTGTCCCCATGCAGCGATCCAAGTCTTTCTTACTGGAGAACTAACCACCTTCCTTGGTTGTGATAATTTTGCATATGTATCCATACACAGACAATAAGAAAGGCCACAACAGCTGTCCAAAACAGACCATCTCCTTTCCATGATTTAATGAGAGATATTAGGACTTGACACTACAAATACTGTTTGGAATTAGGTTAAATCTGACTGTCTTTGTGGAGGCAGGTGGCATCCATCTAAAAACTTGAATTAAGTGGCAACAACAGGGTGTTTTGAATTAGGGGGAGTATATTTTGGGCTGAAAGAGGGTTGAAAGAGTAAACAAAGCCTACGCCTTTCATTTGAGGTTAGGTTTTTCTGATTCGTGGTGTATTCAGGCTCAAGCTAGCAGAGACTCTTTTTATGTAGACAAACTTGATTTCTTTGAAGAAACAAAGAACTCCACCACCAGTTTCTCCTCCTAACTGTAAGAACGTGCAGTATCGCTGATAACCTTGCTAAACCCAAAGGCATGATATCACTCCTGCTCTTTGATATGCAGATACAGGGAGTGGGATTGCTATTCTTATCCTGCTGGTTTAGCATTTAGCCTATGGAAAACACAAACAGGTTCTCCACGTTTTCCCCTGCGTGTCATCCCTCTCGCTGCTGCCTTGCACAATGGCAGCGGACAGGCCGCGCTCCCCGGCAGATCCCACTGCTGACCGCGGGCACGACACCGCCTACGCCAGAGACTCGCCAGGCGTTCGTATTCTGCCCCGGAGCATCACACGCCATGCGAGCCTGGCTTGCTTAGATGTATGTACATAAAATATTCCAGACCCCTTTTAATCTAAGCCATAATTGATAGCTGGCTTCTGTGGGAGTAATTTTGCAGGCGTCAGAGTTTAATGGAGGCCACACGGATGAGTTTCCTGTGAGTCACTTCAGCCCCTGATGGCCGTTTCCATACACAGCTGCCTGCGTTCCTCATGTTTCGGCTGTAAAACCCGGGAAGTGGGACTTCTCCCAGAGGCCACGAGGCTTACACGGGTGATGCCCGCAGTGCATTTGGGGCTCAGCACAACCCGCCGTGGCAGCGCAGCTCAGAGCTGCAGACCTCCCGCCCCTCAGGAGGCTGATCTGTGCCATGCCTGAGGTAGCTCCCCACAGGTGCAAGCCCTGCTCAGGGCCCGCAGGCCCACCTGGCCGCCTACCCCTATTTCAGGATCAAAAACAAAAACCAAACCAACAACCTATAAAAAGGCAAGCTCGTAAAAACAAACGAAAAAAAACCACCACATCTGCCTCCCTACAGTGACCCGTCCCTAGGGAACGCCAAGCGGCGCAGGGCCGGCGGGCACACCAAAACCCCGAGGCGGGACTCGAACCCGAAAACCAGCAGCACATTGAACACTCCCCTTCCCCCGCCCCGGCGCTGAGCCACGCATGCGCACAGCCGCCGACCAGCCGAGCGCGGAGCGCTGCGGGGCGCAAGCGCCGGGAGGAAAACGCCGGCGGTAGCGCGCTTGCGCAGTCGCTGCTGCCGGCCGGGCCGGGGCCGGAGCTGCGGCCCCCTCCCCCAGCCGCGCCATGGGTGACGCGCTCCGGAGGGCGGAGTCGGGCACTCAGGTGAGGCGCTGCCCCCCCCCCCCCCGCGGCCCCCCCCCCCCCCACCCCCCCC
>VXAL01001529.1:169701-221493 GCA_013399475.1 Chauna torquata | reverse complement strand
ACAGACCCCGGCCTGGGGCCGCCGCCGCTGCCTTCTTCCGGCGGCCGCTCGGCCCCAGGACGTCGGAGCGGCGAGGCGAGGCCAGACCGACGGCGCCCTCTCCTTCCTCAGCCCGGCGAAGGCAGCGCCTGGCTCCATCCCCCATCCCCCTTGGGGCGGGCGGGTGCAGGGGAGCGGCTGGTGCGGTCTCGCCCAGCCCCTCCGTGAGCCCCGGTGCTGTGTAAACAAGCCGTCCCCCGGGCGGGTAGGGCAGGGCAGGGCATCCCCGGCTGGCGGCCCTGCCCCCCTGTTTGCCTGGCCCCGGGCTGCGGAGCCTCCCGCGGGGGCGGTGTGTGACGGGAGGGGAAGCCGNGCCCCCGCTCTTCCCCCGCGCCCGCCCTGCGAGCGGGGGAAGCGGGGCCCCGGCGGCCATCCGGCTCGGCCCGGCCCCGGGGGAGAGAAGCGAGCCGCAGGGGGGGGCCGCGGGAGCGCCTCACGCTGAGGGGAGCGGCGGGAGGCCCCGCTGGGGCGGTGAGGTCGCGCCTTGAACGTTCCGCGCCTGCTCGAGGGCGGCCGGCTTCAGCCAGAGTAAGCGCGGCGTGGGTTTCTGTCACGGCTTTGTATCCCCGGAGGTTGCTCCGACCCGCTGGCTGTGGCGTCTCTTGGCAGTTTAACGAGGGGAGCTCTCTGAGGTGTGGCAATAACACCTTTGTAAGTGTTTTCTTCGCTCTCCCCCCTTCCAAACGGTGGAGTGGATGTTGTGAGGAAGAAGAGCTGTGAAAACAAATGAGGAAGATTTGGTTTAAATCTCCGTGTGGAAGGTGGAATTACTTTCCTGTTCTTCAGAGAAAAGAGTCTTGAGTTTTGCAGTTTGGTGGTTTTTTGCTACCCTTAAATGTTTACTTGTTAGTTGTTTCGACTTGCAATCAGCAAGCTAATTACTTGGAGATGTGTGTTACTATATCGTGATACGCTGAGTAGAGCACCTAAAAGCATAGAAACATGCCTGAAAATAAATACTTATTTCCTTGTAAAGCTCCATTTTCTATTAAGGGACTTAAGTTCTTAAGCCCTTTCAACACTTAAAATACTCGCAGCTGCCCAGTATCAGCAAATGCACGCAAATTAAGGATGTGAGTTCTGCACGGTGCCCAAGTGGGTAAATGCATTTGCCCTCGTGAGCAGCACCAGCTGGGAATTCACATGGCAAAACTAGCTATGATGGAACGGATGACCAAACCTGAACAAGGGAAGAACTGACAACCAATGCATTAAGAAAGAGTAATGTACGTTGTCGAGGAAAATATTTAAAGCCCTTGAAACAGAATTTCATTTAAAACAAACTTCCTCAAATAGCCTAATGCATAAGATCTGACTTTAGTGAGGGTTGTACTGAGACCGCAGTCTTACAATTTTATTCTTCGGTGTAATTAATGCAACAAATTAGAACTTCTCACAAAACACCTTTGGTATATCACAATAAAATAAATGATAAATTGCTAGCATACATCTTTGTGCCCAAAGTTTAGAAAAGCTCAGTTAGAGTGGTTATAGTGGTTGAAAATTAAATTTTGTCTCATACTTGAGATAGATTTGTGTTTATAAATAGCCTGTAGGTTAGTTCACAGCCTCTAGCAGAGCTCAAGTATTTAATTTGAATTTCTTTAACATTTTAATTAAGTAATATTTCTGACAAGACCTACATGTATGCTTACATTTATGCATAGCTTCGTTGAAACCAATATAGTGTAAGCATGTAATATATTAGTCAATGGGACTGCCCATATGCATATTTCTTCATTAAAAAGATGGAATTGATAAAAGACATTGCTGAAATATTTGAGTCTCATCAGCCTTGTTGGCATTAATGAAATTTAACCCAACTGTTGCCCAACTCATGCTGGATAGCTTATTCTCTACTGCATGTACCTAGGCGCACGGTTTCTTGCTCGCATAATTGCGCTTTCCAGGAACACGTATGAGCGAAGACCTACCACTAGCATGTTGCTAGAGGGTGGTGTTTTGTATGAAAGAAGATGAAAGCATTATAAAGGAAGAAACAAGCATCTACAGTTAAATTATAGAATCAGAAGTCTCTAATACATGATTTGAAATTGTGGGGGTTTTTTTCCTCGCTTTTCCCATTCTAGGGCTTTATCCAGCAGTAGGATGTCCACAACAAAGCGCAAGACGCCTGAGCTCCACCATCGAGATTACCCTTTAATTGCCATAGATTTTTCCCTCCCCCCACCTTTTATAGAAGACAGTGTAAGAGAGCACCATGGAAATTCCTTCCCTGGAACAGAGCCAAGGCAGCTTCTGCTGATTTGGGAAAACCCGTGTTGTCACTGTCTTCAGTGTCTGCAGAGGTGAGGGATTCCTGTCTGGTGCCTCAGTTCAATACAGCTTTGCTGCCGTCACTTCTGTTGTAGTGTGGACAAACCTTTGTGAGATTTGAAGGGAAATTGTTCGCTGTTTCTGCCAGAAACCCCATTGCTCACAGCATGACACTAATGAGGCAAGTGCCTTTGGAGATTCTGCTTCAGAACTCGGAAGTAAATACAAGTTTGATAAAAACACAGGTGCACTATCATCAGCGAATTACCATAAATTACCTACATGAGCAGTGCTCAGAGTAAGCACCTGTAGTTATATAAAATGAACGTGTAAGCTCATCATTTAAACAACCACAGCTTCATATTTAAACGATAGTGATCAATCTATTGTGTGTTTCCAAAGCTGTAGCAGTAAGCTTAAAGAGGCGGTAGTCTGGGAAAAGTGCTCTTAGTTTCCAGGAAAAAAAAAATCTGCAGGGAATGTGTTTGTTAATGTAGAAATAGACTTGGGAGCAGGAGGCTGCAGAAACATGTTTCAGCCATCCCTTAGGGCCTTGTGTCCCAGCCAGCAGCGCCTGTAATCGAGCCCCCATCATTGCAGCAGTGCTTCCTATTGCTGAGAACCGAAGGGCATCAGAGAGCAGCAGCCTGTGGTGGTTTTCCTGTTTCTCTTGACTTCCACTGCCGGATGAGGGGGGTGAGATTCCCGGCCCTTCTCTGGGAGGGGAAGCTTCTCCTCCCCATGGCCTTGGGCTGGCGCTGGGGTCCAGGCACAGGCTGCTGCTTTTGGAGGGGGGTAGCGCATGTCGGGTCTGTGGCAGCACATTTGATAGTCGCAAGCTCCTAGTTTGTGCTCTCAGAGACATTCCTGTATTCTTGTGTACATACGTCCATCTGGATTTTTGCTTTGTCCAGGTCACAGAATGCTGCTGGTTCCCAAAACACTCAAGAGTTCTGCACTTGAGTGTTTTGTGCACTGCACAAACATGGGAACTGTAACAGGAGGCTCTGCAGATCCAGAGCGAGGTCAGTTCAAGTGTTTTATGGCCCTTCAGTGGACATGTCAGAAAACTCTCCTGAAAGTGTGTGAACAGGCAAACAAAGGCAAACACGTTGACATTTTGTTAATGGAGGGGAATGTTAAAATGTCAATGAAAATGTCACACTTAAATTCCCATCATGACCACTTCAAGTAAATCCAGGGCTATTTAATGGGGTTTTATTCTACTATTAAAGGCAAACACATGCACAACTGTTTAAACAACTTTTAAGACAATTCAGAGCAAATGCTCCTCATCAATATGGCAGGGAGGAAGATAAGGCAGTGTGTGTTTAAAGGTTTGTGCTCACTGCTTGTTTCATGACTGGCTTTAAGGGAGATGTAATAAAACCAACCAGGATTTTTTTTGTTTTGCTTAAATCTTTAAATGGCAGCTGGTTATCTTGGAGAATGAAATATTCAGCACTAGAATGGATTCTCTGGCAGTGCTCTGAGCATCCTGATAGTGTCCTTTCTCATGTGTGTTAACACATGCATGGAATAACAGCTCTTGCACTGGGTGAAGTGCTAATTCTTGTATGCCAAAACTGCAAGTAATACAAGTTAGGTGAATACCTGTCTGCTTGTTATGCAAATACCTGTCAGTTTAAGAAATTGTCTGTGAACTTTGGACTAACTTGTTTTACAGTGGGTTTACTTTATAGTGGGCTTTGGAGTAACTCGATTTACAAATATGGACTTGCTTTACACAGGTTCTTGAAGAGCCACTGGTAGCTAATTACTTTGGATCATTCTTAGTCCATACTATGTTTGAACAAGTAAATATAACATGATAGGATTGGTAGTCTGTAAGAGTCCTGCATAACTTTTCAAATTAAATGTACGTCTTTTTACCTATAAATGTGCGGAGAGGCTGACTCAGGAGACTAGTGATGGGTAATACTCCACCTCTCAACCGGTAGTTTGTTGTGGAGGTGTTGGTTTTTACAAATGCTCTTCTATCCTTTTGTTCTGTCAAATGCCAGCACTGCTCTATACCAGAGGCAATCCCTCTTGCTAGATTACCTGTGCAGCTTCTTCTGTCTTTTTTTTTTTAAGCTGTATTTCCCCTAGTGTATATCTACACCTCATTGCCACTGATTCTGTGTTATGGAAACTGCTGCTGCTATACTCTAGACTGTGGGTTTGCTTATGTGTTTATGAAAATGTTTTAAAATCAAGCCACTCTTTTGATAGGACTGTCATTGAAGACTCCCAGTTCTTGGAATCCTTTAAATGTGATTCCCAAGATCCATTATTTTCAGCTGACAGTATGTCTCTTCTATCTTTTTTAAAAGCTACTTGCACGCCTTGAGGGCAGAAGTTCTCTGAAAAATCTTGAACCTTATCTGTTTGCTGAGGAAGGATCTCCTGTTCATGGTAAAAATGTATCTTTATCCTATTCACACAAAAATGTCAATGTAAAAGTGTTCTCAGAGCAGTATGACAGAGAGAAGCATTCAAATAGATCTTTTTACCCCGGATTCAGAATTTTAACTCTTGATGTCATTTTAGGCAAACCAAATAAAATGAAATAATGCAAAGTCACCCTTATTAACGTTTTTCTACTTTAAAATGTTTTATGGGTGTCAAAACACGGAGGTGAGTAAATACTAACCATGTTCATGTGTTTATAGGGGAGTTTTGCAGATATTTGTTTTAGATTGTCATTTACTTTTTTTTTTAATCAGTGGTATAAAAAGCTCCATAAAGTCATTAGTGCAAAAATTTGCAGAGGACTTGAGCTGCAATAAATAGTTAAGAGTTCAGCGATGTGGAATGTTCTGGAACAGTTAGGAGAAGGGGCATGAGCAAACAGTATGTTTTAATAAAGCCAAGTCATCAAGCCATTTAGTCTTGGCCTGAAAAATCGTGCTTGTACTTAGATGATGGAACTTTGGAAACAATTCTGTTACAAACATAGGTACTAATCAGCTGAATGCGTTCACAGATGACATTACGATCAAAATGGCTTATATAGTCCTTAAGTGAATAACTGAGAATTTCAGATTAGAAAAGTTGCACTACCTCTATTTGACACCAGAGCAAGTTTAAGGTAGAGTCTGCTAGCAAGAAGTTTTAAAATCAAGATTGGATGCTGTAATGAAAGATATTACTGAGCTAAATAAAATATAGCACATTTAGTAATTCCTTGATTATCCAGGAAGTCAGCCTGTTTTTCCAGATTATGTGAAGTTGCATGGATTTTACAGTGGAAAAGACTACTCTGATTATACAGAACTAGAAATGCATAATAAAAAAGGGACACGAATGGCCGACTGAAAGGCTCATGCTGTGAGGTACCACAGTTGTTGAATATGTATGTATATGAATGAATGAATGGACTTCATATGAAAAGTATGTGGCTGCAGTGGTTATCAACATACTTGTCTGCAATTTGAATTTCCACAAATTATAAAAGGTTCAGAAGAAATAGCAGAAAAAGCAATAAAAAGAATCAAGATAATTGGATGAGAGATGATGCTTAGTCTACAAATGCAGTCTCTGTGAGACCATTCGCATATTATTTTGCAGCACTTGGGAATATATTAAGGGTTTAGCAATATATGATTCCTGCCCCTAGAACTTTCAAATGTGATATAACAAAGATAAAGGGCAGAGCAGTGCTGGTAAGTCATTGCGAATGGAGCAGAGTATAGAAGATTATTTAAATACTCACAATTCAGAATTGCTTTGTTGCCCACAAGAAGAATTAAGAACCAGTAGTGAAACTGGTGTATGCTTCAAAGGGCTCCTGAAGATGTAATGTTTTTTGTTTTGTTTTTTTTTAAAGATGAGATATTTTTCATCTAGAAAATGTTGATATTTCAGTCTATTTTTATGTACTTTACATACAAGAAACAAATGTTTGAGACTGAACTGGGCATTTTCTGGTAGGACAGACTATAAGAAGCCTTCCTGGGGGTCAGCAATTGCCCTTGCTGTCGCAGCCAAAAGGGTTACATAATTCCATTCAAAAAACTATCAACTTTGATCTTAAAGCTGTGTAGGTTGTTCATGTCTGTCCAAAGACTATTCCAGAACTTTGCTTCTGAGATGGCTGGAAACTTTCTAATTTCATCACTGGTTTCTCCTTGTGCCAACACATTCATTGAGCTTATAAAGCACTTCTGTTTTTCTTCTGCTTTTAACAAATGGCATCAATTATTATCTGTATTGGTCATGCTTCTTGGCTGGCACTAATGGAGTTGCATAATGTTAGCAGAGATCTTTATGTATATAAATGGTCTTCACCTTTAATTTTATTTTTGCTTTGTCTTTTAATACCACAGTATATCTATTTATGTGAGTCCATGTGTTATTTTGATGTGCGTTCTCGTTATTCAGTCTTAAATCCCTGTTGAAGATCTACCTCTCCATTTGTAGAGAACTTGACTTTTAGTGGGTCATTATGGAATACTGTAACACATTGCCCACAAAGAAATGGTATGATTAAAGCAATGCAATGACCTAAATTTTTCTTTTTCCTGATGGTATTTGAAACAAAGCAACATAAAGTTTCAATAAACCTTATAAAGGTTACATCATCGTTAAGTGTTCATAACATGTATGTCAGAATACTGTAAGAACAGTTATTATATAGGTACTGCTGTGATATTCCAGTCACCACTTCTAATTATGATGGAATTGTATATTTAAGAAGAAGTAAGTGTATTAGGTACATACCATTTGAGCTCTTCTGGAATGGAGCAAAAGTGACATGAACTTTAAATAAGCTTCCGCTATTGCCAGTCGTATTTCTTCTGTGGCACTGGCATGAAGGTATGGGTGTCCATGTAAAGCTCTAATGTTCAGCAGTAGTATGACACCCAAAATGAATTTGGAATAGATGTTATGCCTTTATACCCCACTTAAAAGTGGTGCAAATATTAGTGACAGCTTCTGCAAAGTATTATAAATTACTAGCCCAGTAACTTCAAGGTATTTTGATGGTATGAAACATGCGTGCAAAGCTATTGCTGACTATTCTAATAGCCTGCTTTTAACCACAGCATCAGAAAATAGTTTTACTGACATTCCCTAGTGTAATGATTACAGAAGAAACTTAAGACTCTTCTAGTTCAAACAGTAACACATGTTCAAACAGTCCCGATGACCGGGACTGACACTAAACACAACGTTTTAGTTAGAAATATATTAGCGTTATATGAATATTGAAGTTTATGCAACATCATTAAGTTTATCCTGCATACCATTGCTTAGCAGTGGACCGTTGTGCTCTGTAGTCTGTCCAGAGTGGGCCAGTTCCATTTAGTCTCTAGTTCGAGCTATTACAAGATAAGTGATGTGTTGGGTTAATCCTTAAAACATACTTCTTGAATTTGTCAGTGCTGAATTTCATATTAAATCGTTCTGATAATGTCTTGATGCATTAAAACTTCACAACCATAAGTCTTTATTAACCCAATTAGTTCATCTTCTACACGTTTTGCCAAGCTAATGGAACATCTACTGATGCTATTAATGTTGGGCAACACCAGTTCTAATACAAAAATTTCCCCTTAACTTGCTTCCCTGTTAAAGTGTCTATTCCTACTTGGCCTCACAGACTGTTTCCATCCTTTGACAGTATCTCTTTACTAATCCTCTTCTCAAAGTATTTTGACATTAATGGATGATGCTAGTACTGATCACTTAGTCTCTTCCATGACCTAATGTGAGAGATAGTGTCAGTGGCTTTTTGAAAACACTGCTGGCCACACTTCCTCCTCTGCTGTGTCATGGTTTGTCCACTCTGAACCAGAAGGTTGAATTTCCTCTCTTTATCTTGCTGTAACAGCCTGGTTGCTAATTTAATGAAACCCTGCATTTATAGTTGTTGCTATAAACGGCTTCTGTTTTGCACCAGTTCTTTTTGTGGGCAGTCTCTTTAATAATCATGAAGGCACAGAAATCCCCTGCTCCCTTGAGATTTTCTTACAGTCCGAACTGTTATTCTTTTCAGAGTGTCGGCATAATGTAAGTGTTTTGGTCAAACTACAACCCGGGCGTGTGTCTTTTTTAGCAATGTGGAACAAACTTTGACAGGTGCTTAGCTGTTGTGCTGTTAAAATTTATAAAGCACCACCACAAAAACTTTTAAGAATGATTTTTCATTGAGCTTACAATTTTTACTTAAATAAATGTGTTAGTTTTGCCAGTTACCACCCCCACCCCCCGGTGTTGTTCTGTGCATTGCAGGAGGTTTTACAGAGCTCTTGATAAAACATCTTCAAATGGGTAAAGTATGGATAAAGTCATGCACTTCACAGAATAATTTCTTTGCATCGTTACCAAATAGTCAGATTTGCCCACTGCTGCTTCTGAAAGGGCATAGGGTTGCTATGTTTTCTTTAAACAATATATTTTGCTGTGAAGGTGGGTCTAGAAATCTGTATTGCATATTGGCCCGATCCAGTCATTGATCTGGATTCAGAAATGCCATTCAGGGTGGCGGAAGTCTTGTGCAGAAGCCAGTGGCAGACAGAATGTACAGTTCGTTCTTTAAGGGGAGGTGCTTTACACAATTGTTCTGAAGTATTTCGATAGACTTGAGATACGAGGGCATGACCTACCCAGCATGTTTGGAAGGATTTCTCCCAAGCTGGTGTCATATCGTAACAGGGTTCTGTTATGTCACCAGCACAATATATGTAACGCAGCAGAGCAGCCACTGGCTGCAAGCGGCGGAGTTGGATATTTCAACTTCTGAACAGGAAGAGGAAATGAAGATTTATGTCATAGGAAGTGTAGTCATCTTTCAACTCAACACTGGGGAGAGCCAGTCAGAACAGATAGGTAAGGGTTTGAGAGGCAATCGAGCTTTTTAAATAAATTTCAAAGTATCAGAAATTCGGGAAATTCAGGATTGCAGTTTTGGAAAAGCAGGGAATTTGAATATGGAGAGGCGGGCAGTCTGAGTGCCACTGACATGGGTGAATTGTCCCATCAGGTGTAAATTGCTTTCAATACTCGCAGTGAGTGAAGAGCTTAGTTCTTCCCCACCACCCTCTGCCCCTTGTCCCAAGCTGCATCTTGACATTGTATGCACTTGCAAACAAGGGCATCCTCTGTAAGTTGAGTAATGACTTGAAAAACCCTGTTAACTCAGGCAGGCACAAACATGTCTGAGTAAAGTTGCAGTTAATTCTCTACACTTGCATCCTGCTATAGAGAGCTGTTATGCCATTTGCACTTGCCAAGGCTAAAGAAGTCTATGACCTTCATGCGATTACAGTTGTGTGATTCTCCTTACTTGCTTGTATTTATCCTGCTGCCTAAAATCCAGAATGGCATAAATAAATAATCCAGTTTCCTAAATTAGAAATAATTAATTTTTTTTTTTTTAAGAGTCTTGCTCTGATTTTAAGACGTAAGAAGCCTTTGGAAAAGGCCTTATATTACCTTGCATTCACATCTGACAAAAGAACTGTTTTCCTTGTAGTGGGTAATGCTTTTTTAATTAACATTTTAAATTCACGTGATACCTATTTTATTGACATACATGGATCTGGCAGTTAGGCTGAGTGTATGCATGAACAGAGAACCTCTGCTTCAGACAGTAGAGTCATTGCCAGGAGTTCACGTAATCTCTGAGTCCCCCTTTTTTTGACAAAGAAGCAGCTTCAAGTATTATGATTGCATAAAAGAATGTGTTAAATATTCTGGCATTTTCTTTATCAATCACATATTCCTGTTGGTTTGTTGTGACATGCGCAGGTACCAGACAAGTGCATAGCAGACATGAAATGAAGAACAGTCTGTGCTGTAAAAACAGATATGCCAACATGATTTGGACCTCTAACATCAACTTTTTTTTTTGCTTGTCCCCCGCTTTTTAATTTTTAATTTTGTGTACCTACTGTAAATAGATGGTTTCTTAGCCACTTTTGTGTAGCAGTTTCGTTTTCAGCCTTCATCTACCTGTAATGATAAATGAAATCCAGTTGCCAACCTTTTATTGACATTCTTGTCCTAGATGCTATTGGCAGGGTTTTGTTTTGTTTTTCCAACCTTTGTTCCCAGTTGTTTTCTTCACTTCAAAGGCCTTCTTTGAAAATTAGAATTTCTCTTGGTAGATGCTAACCAGGATTTAAACAATTTTTATGGCTCTCAAAGCTTTCAGAAATGCATTTTCCACTTAGTGGAATAGTGAATATTGGTTGGGTAAACACTGAAAATTGACTCTGAGCTATAAATGCACTCACCTGACAGCTTGCTTCTTTGTTTTTGAACAGGAGATGTCATTGAATTCCATGGTCCAGAAGGAACAGGAAAAACTGAAATGCTTTATCACCTAATAGCCCGCTGCATCATTCCAAAGTCAGGAGGAGGACTGGAAGTGGAAGTCATGTTCGTTGATACAGACTACCATTTTGATATGCTTCGTCTAGTTACCATTCTGGAGCACAGATTGGTGCAAAGCACCGAAGAAATGATAAAGCTGTGCCTGGGAAGGCTTTTTCTTGTGAACTGTAATAGCAGCACCCAGTTACTTCTCACTCTTTACTCTCTAGAGAACATGTTTTGCACTCACCCTGCTCTCTGCCTTTTGATTTTAGATAGCATATCAGCTTTTTATTGGATAGACAGAAGCAACGGAGGGGAGAGTCTTAACTTGCAGGAGATGAATCTGAAGAAATGTGCTAACTTTCTTGAAAAGCTTGTGAGAGAGCACCACTTAGTCCTCTTTGCAACAACACAGACAATTATGCAGAAATCTACAAACTCTGCAGAAAGCTTTTTCCCTTTAAAACTTCAACATGAAATTGATACAGACTATAGGCCTTATCTTTGTAAATCATGGCAACAAATGGTAACCCACAGGATATTTTTCTCCAAGCAATTTAATTCTGGCAACAGCAAAGGTTTTACCATCACTTCTTGCCACCTCAAAAAAAACCATGTAGCAAAACGTTCATTTACTGTTGCAGAATGTGGAGTTCAGTTTTAATTTCAGTTTGTTTTTTAAACATCTAGCAAAGCTTGGTGCTGAAGGCCTGATAAGATCTAGGTAGTTTTAAATACCTTTTAAACAAGCTGTTTGTTGCTGGATGATGAAGAATTTTTGTCACCATTATCTTAAAATTTAGCAAAGGGCAACCTTAACATTTTTGAATTACTGTGGACATTTCAGTCCCAACTAGCGAGGAATGTTGCAATTATTTGTTTGTGCTTAATGCAAAAAGAGATTAAATCAAGAAATTATAACCAAAGTCATTTTAAACTCCTAGCATCCTTCACTAATGTAACCTCTGTGATATGCAGTCAAATGCACTGACTTCATTTCTGGGTCTTAGTGCTTTTCACTCCTCTTTTAACAAGGTACGCAAATAGAAGCCTAGTTTTCCGTGGGGTAGACTACGAGAAGGCCAACTGTTCACTTTTCATAAGTACTGGTCTTGGTTCATTCACAGTAGCCTAGGGCATATGAAATGCATTCACAATTCTGCCTGAAGAGGAGGATTCATTTTCACAGCCTGTTAAATAATAGTAATGCTCACCATGGTCCTCCAGCCTCACGGTCACTCTGCTTATGTTATCATGTGCTCGGAGAAGCAAGGATGGCAGCTGTTTTGACCTTTAGAAGTTTCTGGGTTTGAAGAATCTAAAGTTATCACAAAAATGGAGGCCCGATTTCAATAACCGAAAGAAAAACTGAAGACCCAGCTCTGGGTACCTGTGGGTTTGTGCTGCATGCAGCAAACAGTGTAGTCTTTGAAAATAATGAAGTATGGGTTACGGGTTGTTTTGGGTGTTGTTGTTTGTTTGTTTTTTTAAAGATGTATGCACAGACAAATTTCTTCCCTGCCTTCCTTCATTATTCCCTCCCACTTCTTTCCCTTCCCCCGCTCTCCATAAGAAATCCAGGAATGCCATGCCTCTGGTCTTTACCAATATGTATTTGCCACATGTAGAACATTTGTGTGCAGGATTTGGCATGCAACATGTTGCAATTTTGGCAAAGAAGATTCAGAACTTATGGGAAATGCCCTACAGTTCTGGCAAAGGATACCATATTATTTATTAAACTAGAGTGCCCTTTGAAAGCTTCAAAGTGCTTTACAAGAAAGAAAATTGCACACAGTACGTTTAATACAAAAACTTACATTAGCTTACAAATTTAAATTAATCAAACAAGGGGAAAATATTTCTCACAGCAATATTCGTTCAGTCATGTTGCCCAACACGTTTTATAGTTTAGATTGAACAGATTATTAATAAAAATGCATATTTACTAAGTATCTAGCTCAGTATCTTTTTGAGGAAGATGCCTAAGAAACTCTCATTAGATGCTTACGTTTTGATTTCCTGACTTCTGAAGCCAGCCTTTCCAAGCTGGATGAATACCTGAATTCCCAGCAATCCATAGGTGGGCGTGGGTACCCAGACTTCTGTGTAGGGAGCTAGGAGCGGATGTCCATACTCTTGGTTACGGAGTTAGGCATCTGCGTGATTTGGCTGGATTTTTGCAAAGATGCTGAGCGGCTGTGCGTCCCTCCAGCCCAGTGCCCTACCTGAAGCAGGAGCCGTTACCAAGGGCGTTGGGAGGAGTGTCAGAAAAGTCAGTCCTCCCTGGCAGGTGCTCCCAGCTTCCAACAGTGTTTGATGGCCAACGATCAAACCTGTCCTCCATGCACTCCGATCTTTAACTTACCCGCTTGGACTCCACCGTGTCTTTTCACAATGAATTCAGTTTAATTATTCTGTCTGTGGGAAAACTTCCTCTTTTTTTTTCTCATTTTAAACTCACCATCTGATCACTTCTTCGTGGCTTCAGTTCTTGTGAGACGTAGTGAGTGAACGTTCCCTTTTTAACATCTCTGCAGAGGTGGTGATTTTATCGACTTCGTTATTTCATTTGTGCTTTCTCTTCCATCACCACCAGTACTTATTTCAGAACTTGCATAACTACACAAATACACAAGAAACGTAAAACTTAACCACTCAGTCTAGTCTGGACCAGAGTTAGATGGTTTAATATGAGTGGACACATCCACTGGGAATTATTATAGGGACATACCTGCGTTTTTTGAAAATAAATAAAGAACTGGGAAGATGCAAATAGAACTACAGAACTTTTAAAAGTGAAAATTACAGGGCTACGTAATTTCTACTTTAAAAAATTGATAATCCCCTTTTCTATCAGAGTGCAACTGTGCTGAAGACAAACTGCTTCATAAAATCATACTTGCTAAAATATGTTTGAGAAAAAAAACAATGGAGATTTTCTGGTATTCCCATCTGGGGAAAAAAAAAAAAAAAGCTTTTATGTTATTCACAATGTAGTTCATATTTTGCATTGTACTATAAAATAAATGCATAAATTGAAATTAAGCCAAAGTTCTAGTTCATCAAAAAGAGTTTACCTCAGGAAATTTTGAAAATTCACAGTATATTTTCAATTGGAATGCAGATGGATTTTTTTAGTTCTCTGTTAATCGTGATGTTCATGCTCTGCACATTTGTTTTGGATACACAGCAAGTCTTGCTTTCAGAGATGCAGGGCATCTGCATATCCCTGTAAGGTTGCAGGAGGGATAGGCAGTGTGCAATCTGGGAGTGCACTGACCTTAACCTCTGCCAGAATTATGCTGTTTGGAAAAATGAACCTTTAGGATATGTCTGAAACAGATGCAGCGATAAAGAACCTGGGAAGCAGCAATTTTGTATCTTAATTAACAGTGGGTATTAAAAATGGTGTTTACCATGTTCTTAATGGAGAACTTTCTCCTCCGAAGTCTCCTTTTTCACCCCGACCTGCTACTGCCCAGGCTCCAGCCCCCGTGTAGCCCGCAGTGGCCTGTGCTGCCGCAGCTCAGTCTCCCGGGGAGGAAGAACATTTTGGGTGAGCAGGTCTGTGTCGCTGGGCATCAGCCCTGCAAAAGGTAAGTGCCGCCATGTGTTAAGTATGAGAAAAGAATGCGTATGTACCTAAACTCTAATTTAGCCAAGTATTTCTTAGAAATGGAAATCCTTTCATCTCGGTGTCATTGTGCTTCAGCTGAATGTTCTATTATTAAGGCTTTTGTAGGCATAGGAACTTTTTATGTTCCTTAGAATTTTTGTTGGTTGCTTCATATGCAACACTGAATTAAAGCAGCAAACATGAAATAAAGAGGAACTAGTTCACCCTTTTATCCGCATCCTTTTATAATGAGAGAGCTTTTTAGCAAAAACAAATTAAGGTGTTTTGCAGGTTTTATATTTATTTTCCAGATAAACAAGTATTTTTACAGACACCTGGAAAAAAAATGTCATTTTTATATTCAGCAAAATCTTTTTTTGTATTCCTAGACTTTTTAATAGAGCAAATAAAATACAAATAACAGTTTTCTTGGTTTAAGTTTCTACTTGCACATAAAATTGGAGTTTTCTTTTTCTTACATAACTGATGCCAGCCACTTAGTTTTCCGCAGTCTGGAAATGGCGGAAGGTAAAGGTTCTCGTGTCGAAACATGCCCATAGTTGTGCTTTTACTGGAGACTAATGGACAAAGGCAGAAAGCAATACCGTCCTGATGGCTGCTGGACACAAGGCTTGGACCACGTCCTGGAGAGGAACGTGACATTTTGGTTATTTTCTTATGAAAGAATGCTTCGGACTGGGAAAGGAGCATCAGTACAATGCATCTGCATGATCTTCTGGGTAGAGAACTCTCATGCCCTGCAGCAGCCTCTGAAATTATAAGTCTGGCCATCTCTGTGCCTGAAAGAGGACAGCAGAATGGCACCGGGCTATGAATAATGTGTAATAAGACAAAAGGATTCTTGAACTGTTAACTAACGTGTCTAGCATGGTAATGCTCTAAAGTACAAAGTTGGCCATAGTTGACCTGCAGGTTCTTCCAACTAAGAGATGAAACTGGTGATGGATTCAGCTTTGTAGGTGCTGCATAGTTTGTTTATAATGAAGGTAAAAAACCCTGCTGCTCTGGACCCAGGAGGAATTAAATGTTAAAACAGATGTATTTTATGGTTTTGGTTGTTTTTTTTTCCCCTGCAGCTCTAGGCACCTTTTCCAACAATCAGCACTTAGCTCCAAAAGCACTCTCACAGCTTTCTGTGTCAGGACCGTGCTTTACTGGGAGCAGATACTTTATGTACACACCCTTCATTGCCAGTGCACACTGGGACTGGACACATATGACACATCACTGTAACTGGTGGATAGCTTTGGAGACTTTATTTTATTTGCGATCAGGAATAATTTCACATCGGAGTAGAGGCTTTTGAAGAAACATGGCTGCGACTTTCCTTGGGAGAAGTCTGGCAGGCTGCCCTCTGCTTTCCCACACTGCTTTGCATCCTGCCCCAACCAACTGGTCTGTGTACCTGTGCGGCCCTCAGTGCTCGCGGGGAGCAGTGACGAGGTGTCGCCGCCATGCCAAACGCTGGTGAACAGCCATATCCCCGATCCCGGCACTCTCGTGCTGCGGGACTTGGCACAGCCACTAGACTTTATAATTTAAACCATTTGCCAGGCTTGTTTCTCATGCATCTTACTGGGCCCGTACCAAAGACCTCCTAGCCCTCTGGGGAGAGATGAAAGAGAAGAAATCTTGGTTTCTGAGTATAAGACATGGTTTTTAGACTGTTGCTGTAAAAAGAGGGCAAGCAATGCCATGGGATTCCTGGCAGTGGCAGGTAAACATCAAGGCCTCGGAGGCAAAGGTCAGTGGACAGACTCTACGTCACCCTTACCAGCCGTCCGTATTACGAAGAGGTGAATAGGATTTTTGACTTAGAATATCTGCATGTTCTCACACTTCAGCATACTGCTGAGAGAGAGGACCGTGCCACAGTGGGCAGTACGGTCTCTGAAGTGCATCTCAAAAGCTCCACTCAGAGCCTGTCGCTGACAGATCTGTCTCCGGCCCAGCATCTCCGTGGACTCCCACCCTCCTCCTCCGTAATATGAACAGCAGTGCTGCAAAGGAGATGAGTGAACGTCTTTGCCTTTGCCTTTACGTACGTGACCGATACTGTGTGCACTGGTAGGTGGTGCTGGGCACTGTCATCTGGGGCAGGTCTGAGCCACACTTTTCTACTTAAACAGTCCTTTGCACATCCAGTGTAAAGGTGCTAGTCAGTGAAAATGCAATAGCAAGTCCCCATCCTTTGAACGGCCAGACTGCCAGCTGCAACCCCATCCTCCAGGTTGAAGCCAACGCTTCAGCAGCAGCATCTTGTAGCCCCCAGGGGGACCTCAGTCTCTTGTGCTGTGCATTTGGCCAATGCGGACACCACGTTCAATGAAGAATCCTTTTTTATGGAACTGCACGACTGGAAGTGTCATCCCACAGTCACGTTACAAATCTGTGCTGTATTTGGACCATGCAATGAATGGGTTTAGAAAATCAGTGCATGTTAGTGGAGATCTCATCAAAGCAGGTTTCTGCTCAGTAAAATCTCAGGTGGTTTTGTTAGCTCTAAAGCTGCTTTTGGCTTGCAAAATTTCAGCAGAGTGTTTTTCTGATGTTAAAAAGTGATTACAGAAGTAAGTAAACAAGGCACCACAATTCACAAGGCACAAATAAGATTAGTCCCAGAGAGACCCACAACATGATATAAAACAGCATGAACAGCACCAAAATATTGAGCATCTTCCCAGGGAATATAAAATAGGATTTTTAGGTTCAGGAATTGGTATGTCCCCAACACGATGAGGCCTGGAAAACCTTCTCACTGCTTTGCACAGTGGCAGTCGTGCCAGCCCAGCTACACAGCATCATGAGGTGTTAGTTGAGCGAGTACCAGCAACACGTAGCGGGCTGTGTTGCCCTTAGCCTTCCTCAAAAAGCAACATACCCTTACTATTTCGGTTCAAAGGTAGGGACGCATCTTCCAATGCACATACTGGCTTTTGCAGTGCCTGTATGATGACATTTCCTAACTGGACCTCAGGAGGTTCCCTACACAGTTAATCTGAAGGCTGGCCACATACTGTCTCGCTGACGTGAAATGTAGTCCAGTGGAGGAGCGACCCAGCTTGTCCCAGGCAGTGTCACCCCAAGTCCATCCTGACGTGATGGAGGTCTCTTCTCCTCCAGGTTCAAAACACATGGTAGGGCAGCTGGGAAACAGTCTCCAAGCCATAACTGGTAAGAGCCTCTGGGATATGAAACTGGAAAAAGGATTTTACAACAATTGTCTGTTGCAAGGCTGAATAATGAGTAAGAACTTCTTACCTTCTCACCCAGCGAGCTTATCACCTCGCACGGCCACACCATCCGGAAGTTAACTACTGCCCAACTAAGGAGGGGAGCAGGATGGGAAGGGGTAGAGAGGAAGAGAGGCTGTTTGGGGCAGCAGCTGTAGGCTTAGCTAAAGTATGGGAGAAAGGAAAGCCGCGTGATCATCAAAAGCTGGCAGGCAAGGGGCTCAGTCACACTCAAGAGCTTGTAGAAAATGCCCACAAAGACAAGGAATGGCTTTGCTACAAATGGCAGACAGACTCTAAAATGGTCAGGAGGCTGCGGGAGCAGCCAATGATCACCATGAAGAGGAAGTTCTGGCTGGAGAAGACATACCACCAGAGCTGTTGTTCAGCTCCTCTGAACCCTGCTGAGCTTTTCCTGGTGGGAACAGCAGGTTGCCACTGGAAGCCCCTGTCACAGCTCCTTCCAGCTGGAGACGGGACACAGTTCAACCCCTTCTGGCCGGTGGGAGGCTGGTGGGAGACCTCCACCACCAAGGCTGCTGAGCAGTCTTGCCCCGCAATGGGGAGCTTTTGCTTACAGGATCATCACATAACTTCCCCTTATCCTTTATTTTGACTCAACCTCTCATTTCTGCAGTGAGACTACTGCCACTGCTTGCACTTCAGTTACAGTGCGCATTAGTGGCACTTATCTGACAATAAAGTCACATTTTGTGAAATTATACAGATGTTTGCATTTTCACCCATCAGAAAAAGGGAAGCTGTTAATAAAAATAGTGAAAAAACCTAAGCAAATGATACAGACCGATTGTGCAGGCAATGAAGCTGCAGAAACCAGTAGACCCAGGTATTGAAATAGGCCATGCAGTTAGAGAAAGGGGCTCACTGTCTTTAAAATCCATTCAAAATGTGATTATTCTTCAAATCTTCATCGACCTCCTGAAGGCACCACCGACTGCTAAATGCTCAGCAAAGGTTTCATCTCCCACCGTGGCAGGGGAATAAGTGGGACACCCCCAGGCTCAGAAGGTAAATCTGGATGCACCTAATTTTCACCACATTTGATGGAATAGCAAACCAGCCTTTCTCAGTGGTGGAAACAGGAATTTCTGACACTTCTCAGATCTTTGCTGCCTACAGATCAACACACACTGATGTCAGTAAACACCCCAGTGACCCACCAGCAGCACAGCCCCAAAGGAGCGCTTAGCCCCGAGGCACCTGCTGGTAGGTCCTGCACAGCTCCCAGAGGGACACTCCTCCTGGCTGGGTGAAAGCAGACTCCTCCTCTCCTCTCCTCTCCTCAGCACTGTGCCCCAACGTGGTTGTGGTGACTCCTAACCTCTGTCGCTTGTCCCCTCTTCCCCCAGGCCAGCCCTGCAGTGCAGCAGGCCTGGCAGTACCATGGTACAAAAAGCACTGAGTAAACCCCTTTCTCTGCTACTTTCCTTAGCTCTACGCATGGCTCTGGTTTGGTGGGATCAGGTGCCTGGGATTTGCTTTGGAGTCACTTTTCGTTTGTAAAGAAGCTCAAGTGTTTTTGCTGATTGAAGGGCAGAGGTTGTGTCTATCAGTTTCAGTGACATTTTACCCAACCCTACCAGTATCAGCAAAGGACTGATTGCTAAGAAATCAGAGCAGCGTAACAATGCCAAGATTTCAAAACAGCCTTTTCTTTTCTTCTTTGTGAGGGTTTTATTGCCACTACTAGTATCTCTTCCAGGAAACAAAATTTCCCAATACTTCCTTTTCTGGTAAGTCATAGTTTGTGTGGTATCCTACCCACAGGGGATTTAAGAGGCAAAGGGAAAGAAAGGGGCACAGCCCCTGGACCTATCTCCTGGACTGAATCCATAGTCCAGTTTGGAGTGTGCGTTACACAGCAGTGTTGTTCCGCTCCTGGGTTGATCAAAGATATCATGGACAATGGGAGAAGTAGGAGGGAGCACTAAAGGACAGTGCAGGCAGAGCTACAGGTAGATAGAGAGAGATTTAAATAAGCACAGTGGATATCAAGAGAACAAAATGCTGCAGCATCTGAAAGCCAAGAGTAAAACTTTGAACTGTTCCTTCTGAATTTGCACTTTTACATACACAGCACGGCTGAATTAGAGCCTGCAGATGGAAACATGCAGGCACAGAGCACCAAGGCTGGTTCTCGAGATCTCTTTTGATCCTACAATCTGTTTTCTCCAGGAGCGAGGTCTAGCTGCTAGGAAAACAAAGGTAACACAAGTGAAAATGCTTGCTGTTAGGATAAGAAATCACAAAATACCAGCACTGAAGTTCAACATGTGCCGAGTTCCCAATATTTGTAATTGGTGACTGGCTAATCTCTGCTCTGGAGGATTTCAGTGTCACTGTCATCCTGCCATTTATTTGAGGCCAAAATCATTACTCTTGGGAACTAGGTAGGTTTTCAGACTCTCTTTCCAAAAACCATTCTGTATAATTATGGGGTAGGATGTACTAAAACTAAAATGCTAATTCATCCTCAGACTAAAACACACATTTTGCTGACTCCAATATTGTGGGTGTGAATGACAGCAACACACAGATAGGACAGAAGGCATTTCATCTTGCAAAGTCATCATCACACAAAACAAGACATTCAAAGGGAATGGAGAAACCATTTAGCTCAAGCAAATTTAATGAAAACTGAGTGTAAGGTAAATACTCTTACGCTGTGGTCTCCCATCCCAGACTTCCTCCATGTCTGAAGCAGTGTGCCAAAGCTCAGTGCAGCGAATCTGCCTGTGCCAAAAGAAGTCCATTGTAAAGCAGAGTAAATACAAGTACAGACTGGCACAGAGACGAGCCTCACCTCATTTCACATTTGTCTTGTTTGCCTACAGGTCTCACTAGTTCCATAGTTTTGATGCTCAAAAGAAGGCCCTGATAATCCTGGGTAGGGTGACATTAGGTTTTGAATATGGAAGGAGAGAGATCAGGATGTAGCCTTGATATAAAGAACCAGCAACCCCTCCCCTCCCAGTCCTACGCAATTGTCTAAAAGCCTTAAGTGCTCCTGATAAGGAGATGGCTTTTTGTAGGCTTATGGATAATGGCCTTGCTCAAATCAAGTATCCATTTTTAATGCACAAAAGGAAAAGCAGAAACTAGTTGAGAATGCAGCTTGCTGAAAGTTCTGCCATGAAACGGCAAAGCTTAAAGGTCTGTGTTAAGATGATTTAGCAAACACAGGCTCTACAAGGTGAACACAGTGCAGCTTTGCATAAGTGAGCGGCCTTCAGCCACGAAGTGGATTAGATAGTGCTGTAGGTGGGGTCCACGTTCATCTCCAACCACTAGCTCAAGTCACAACGTTGCTGTTTTGCTGGAAGTTTGCGTAGCTACCATTCACAAGCATAAGCCACAGTAACTCCACAACAACCTATATATTTAACTGCTAATGACTACAGCATAAACTAAATAATAAACCTATCAGGAAAAACACACCTACGACAATGTGAAGAGGTAGATACAGACAGAAAAAAATGGAAACATTTCCCATGTGAATATAGAAAAAACACAGGCTAATAACTAATAGAAGTCTTAATGGTCTGCAGAAGCTACCACCTGCATGATAACTCTATACCTATCACCGGACTCTGGATATCTTGCCCACAACAGAATGCTTAAATAATGTAGATCTTGATCGTTTTTACCAGTTCTCTTTGTCAGGTCATAATTTAAGTTTGACTTTGCACAAAAGCCATCAACACCAATGCATTACCGTGCTGGTCTATTGGCATGACTCGGGGTCGTCAACGTAATGAAAGGATCGCAGCTTGCAGAACCCAACTTAAAGTTGCCTCCTGCCAATCCGCCACATGCTAAATTCCAGCAAATTGCTTAATTAACGTAATGAATGCAAACTACTCTCTAGTCTGCACTATGGGTAGCTGGAAACACCCTCTCAAACATGAGCAACAATGCCTTGTCCTTTAACAATGTGGCCTAGATTTTATCTAGTCTTTTCTGTCAGGGATCACTAGGAGCTCATATGCACACACCCCTTGTAAATTTTCCTATTTCACTGTACAGAAAGTATTTCTGGTTAACTATTTTGGTAGTCTCATTTATATTCTCTATTTCTAGAAAGGCTCATGCATATGTTTAATGCATGAATAGTTCCAGGGAGGTCAATGGGAAAATTTTAATGCTTAAAGTTAAGGGTGCGCATACATCTTTACGAAGTCAGACTGGACTTTGCATCTATGCCCAAAGCTTTTCTCCAGCTGTGTCTGCCTGCACATACCTAACTGCACCAGCTTTCTAACACTAGTCCATTATTCCTCCAGCTGGAAAGTTGAAATCCACCATTTACTGTACAAGCATGGTACATGACTGGCTTCTTTTTTCCTGCTTCCATCCCAAAATACTCAGAAAATGGGGTATGAAAAAATTAGCGTGGTGGCTGGAAAAGAGCACGCACATGCAGAGCCAGCTCTTGCTGGCTGGAGAAGGGAAGCGGCCGTGCTGGTCGCTGGTGTCCTGCACTGCGAGCCAGGGCCTGCAGCGGCACCCACGGGCTCACAGGTACCGGACTGAAATGACTTGTGCTCACTTCCACCTTGTTCTGGCTCAAAATCCATGATCTAAACATGAAGAGCTCTGTCATCTCTTGCCAGTCTCCTGTACTATTCATACCCTGGTTGCCCATAGCCCTTTCCCGTCAAACACATCAGTCATCATGTTGACTGTTTAACATCACACTAGTGTTTTGGCATAAATGTTCCACTTAAAATAANAAATAAAACAAAGACAAAATAAAATTATATAAACATATATTTTAAAAAATCTGTACCACAGAAAAAAAGTAGCTGTGTTTTTCCTCTCTTGGTTTCATTTTCTCTACTGCTAAGGGTGGGCCAGTCTAAGACTCCATAGATTAGAAAAGTATGCTCAGTAGAAAAGCATAATTGCTGCCTACGTAACGTTAAGCTGTCAAGTAGAAACATTTTTTTGCTCAGCGATTGCATTCCCTCCCATTCTCACACAAGCCAAGAGGAGTCTTTTGTGGTTACAGCCAGGGAATGGGAGACAAGCACTGGGCTGCTCTTGGCTCAGCGCGTTTTTTTGTTTGTGTTGGACACATGGTGACACTCCCCTCTTCAGATCAAGGGTCCTGAAAGCCATTTGTTTTCATTTAAGAGCAGACAAGGCAGTGCATTCTTACCAGCACACACACTGGGGAGTGCTGCCCTGCTGACAAAGCAGCCGTCTGTCCTTCTGCTTCAGCCTAGGTGCTTCAGGTCCCATTGCTCCCATCCAAATCTCAGGCGCATTCGGAAAAGTCTAACCAGAAATTTTCCAAGCTTGTGCTATTGAGCCAGCTACATCGCCAGTTTGGCAACTGCAAGAGCCAGTTCTGAGCCCTGCTGGGCCCTGTCAGAGCCACGTGGATGCACAGGTCTGCTCACACAGACCAACCTGCAAGACTGGTGCCTCAATTTGTCATGCTCTTGTCGTAAATCAATTCCTCTCCTTTAAGTAGGGGTTAGTCAGCAAACTCTTACTCATGCGTTTCTCACACAGTAAGTCACGCTTCCTGGTAGTATCTGTGTGAACGCGGTTTCTGTGTCCTTACCTCCGCTTTAGGAGAAGCAGCGAGATGAGGCTGGTTTTCCGGAGATATCATTTCTCTTGTAAACCCACATAACCAATAAAAACCTGATTTTTTTCTACCCGTGGTGAACTGTTATTGGACATTCATCCCACTCCGTGTCCCATACACTGCGGTGCAGCGAAGCGATGATGTCCTCCAAGCAATTGGCCTCACCCGGTGCGAGCAGCCGTGCAGCGGAGCTGCGTTCCCCTGGCACCCCCCCCGCCACCACCCCGGTACACGACCCGGGGACGTTTGCAGAGGCTCTTGGTGCTGGAGCAGTGTGGGATGCTTTCCCACTGAGTTGTGGGAGATCCGTCTGTCCTTCTGGGCAAACAGGTTGTTGCGGTAGGCAGAGAAGGTCTATCAGCGATCGCATCTCTCACTCGGCACCAGCATGGCTGCGTGGGAGGGCGACCGCTGGTGATCAGCATCAGCCCCTCTGTGGCTCCCCACAGCCCCCGTAGCCCCGTTGGAAACTGCTGAACGTGGGCGAGAGCTTGTGCGTGGTCTGGGCTGGGGCTGAGAGTGGGAGGACAGCGGTGGAAGGTCCCCTCAGCACCACTCCTCCAACAGCTCTGGTGATCCACTGCGAAATCTCTGGCCCATGTGCTTAGCCTGCCGCATCCAGCCACGGGAGGACTTTCAGCTGTGGAATCATTTCTCAGAGGAAGTGTTTGCCCATGAATTGATGTGTCTAGTTTGGGGTAAATGGTATAAACAGCCCCTGGAGTGCCCTTCCAGCATTCAGCTTTTGGATTTGAATCAGGCCAAGCAGGCAAGAAGATTTCCAAAGGGCAGGCTGTCCGGGCCAGGAGTGATGTAGGTGACTCCATGGTTTTATCCCTCACAGACTAAAAAGACAACAAGGTTCATGGTGGTCATTTGGGGTGAAAATTTATAGCTTATTAATTAAGAAAGGGAAAAAAAAGGCCCCTTCTAGGCCAGAGCATAGATTTTAGGCTGCCTTCCAATGTCAGGAAGCGTTCCCCTCCCAGCGAGGGATCCAGGCTACAAGGTTATTTAATACTTTCTGGTTGATTTTGTATTTGGAATAACTGCTGTAAATGATTGCTTTTGGCCTGAGAAACAGTTTGCTTACCTGGCACCTGAACTCCAGTGATAGACTTTCATGTCCTCCTCTGAATATTCCCCCAGCACACTGAGGAGGCTCAGCGCAGCCCCACTAGCTATAAATCTGACCTTTAAAAAAAAAAAATTAAAATCAGATGTTGCTCATTATCTCTTCCAATTTCTATCTATCTGTCAACATCCAAAAGTTTTAAAAGCCCTGCTTAAGCATGTCTCCATTCCATTGATGGAATATCCTTTAATATTTTATAGCTCTGACTTGCACTTCTAAAAGTACTGATTAATCTCACTAGATAAAAACTGGCACAAAATGGCACAAGTGAGAATAGCTCCATCCTTCCTCCCAGCAATCATATGCCAGTTCATCTTGGAGCATGTAATGATTTACTGTAATAGTTTTAGGCCCGTAATGGGGCCAATAACTGGCATCTGGAAGCTGTGAGGCTCTTTCCCAATGGATGCCATTCACATACAGTTATTTAATTAATTAACAGCTCCACTAGCATAAGCCAGTAAAGGGTCTATTAAAGTTTTTTTTTTTTTTAAATATCTTCCAAAGTAAGAACATATGCTGCACACTGCTTTTCCCTTGGAGAACGCTTAACGTTGCAACCTGTTTATCCTATGACTGATTTTCAAATTCCACCTTAACCAGCTGCTTTTTGCTCGACTTTAGGATTCAGCAGAGAGCTAACTGCAGCGTGCTCAGCAGGAGCGGCGAAATAACATTCTACCTGCATGTGCTCATTCCTGCGCGAGGTGCCAAACCCCTGCAACGGCCGCCTGGCTGCCTCTGCACCGTTCCCAGACGTTACACGTGATGCACTTCCACTTGCCCGTTTCCCTGCTGGGAAAATACATATATATAAATAAATAAAGGTAGGGGAGCTCATGTAGAATAAGCAAAATATCAGAACCCTGTCAGACACTGGAAGGAGTTGGTCAAGGTTGTAGAAGGCATCTGAGAGCCCAGTCCCACGTGAAACATGGAAAAGCTATCAGGGGCTGTAAAGGTAGCAAAGATGGGTTTGGTCTGGTTACGGTGCCAAAACATTTTGCTTCTGAAACCATGAGGATTCCTACACCTTAGGTTTAATTAAATGCAAACCAGGTCTTCGTGCAGCCTGGTGGGCACAGGCCTGTGGCAGGGTGAAGGGCTTCTCCGTGAGCCTCCGTCCTTCCGCCAGGGGACTGAAGCAGAAGACGCGAGTGACTTCCCTGCCCCTGCCCAGGCGCGCGCACACGCAGCTCTGGCTTGGTGCCGCACAGCAGGTGTCATCTGAGCTGCCCCACCAGGACAGAGCAGGCACGAATTTGGAGAACCTCTGACAAGATGGTAATGTCATTGAGCAACAACAGTCTAAAGTAAGCACTGCTAACAGCACGGCACAGTGCTAGCTCCCTGGTGCTGGGTCTTGATATATAGGACAAGTCAAAAATTACAATGCAAAGTCCTTTTCTCTGGCTGCAATGTGTGGTGTCGTTCCCCCTCCTGCTCTCCCTCCCTCCGGCCCTCAGCACAGCCTTCTGCCCGCAAGGCTTTGGAAAAACGGCGGTGCCCTGGAGCAGCCATCACCTTGAGCCCTTCAGCCAGAGCCTGGTCCTTGTGAGCCGCCACAGCTCGTCGAGAGGATGTCAGAAACCCAGGGGAAGGCCAGCAAGAGCTCGGTTTGATACCCTTGAGAGAGAGACGTCAGATGTGCTTTGCCTAGATGTCAGGTGTAGATGAACAAAAAAGGCATCATTTCAACTTTGACGTCTCGTTCTCCTGCCGAGGTGGAGCCTCACCCCTGATAAGCCTGAAAAGTTTTGCAGCACGTTCACTTTCAAGTCCAGCTGGGCCTCTGAAATTGCTCTTCAGCCCAAAAGCCCTAAAGCAAGCAGTCCGTCAGGGCTTCTGGGTCACGGCGAGAGCTCCGTGGTAGAGCCTACCTCCTCACAGGAGGCAACGGTCGTCGCTACAGCCTCGTAGACGACGCGGGGCCTGTAGAAGAGGTCCCACTTTCAGGCAATCGCCCAATGGTCAGAGCAGTCTCCAGGACGTGGCATGCGGGCTGAGCTCCTCCCGCGGGTGACGTTCAGACCGACATCTCCCACCTTCCTCGGCAATGCCTCACCCACTGTGATGACACGCTGTGCTGGGCAGGAGGAAGGAGGGCGGCTGTGCTTTCCTTATGGCTTGGAGGAATGTGGCTGTAGGACCTGCAGTCTGCACAAGCTCTGTCAGCACTCCCTGGAGCACCAGCCAGAGCTCAAGCTCCCTCCTCTCGGATAAGTGCCACAGCCAATAGGCCATGCAGGGGCATCTCAGCGAACTTCATGTATCTAGGAGCTAGACACCTAGATGTCTCATACAGGCAGCAGGGATCAGGCATTTCCTGTCCTGAAGGGACAAGTATCTCTCTGGAGTTCCTTTTCCTCTCCACTGACTGCATGGAGCCTGGGGTGACTAACACAGTCTTTGAAGTCCAATCGTTCAACATCTAAATCAGGGCAGATAAGTTCCCCCTCTCATTCCTCCACCCCTTTCCAGTGTTCCCCTTCTGTCCCAGTAAACTTTTCATGATGCTGCAGCTGTGACAAGAAGACCTGGGAGCATGCAATTACCCTAATCCCCTGCAGAACAACCAGGAGTTAGGGGCTAGGAGGCTCATCATGGAGCTATGGGCTCGAACCATCTCCAGAAGTTCTCCTGTGACCAAGCAAATGTGCAGAGGAAGTTTACGAGATATAGTTTCCTTTCCCAGCTCATTTTAATAGACAAGACTGACCACGTCCTGGTTCTTCGCAATAGATGCTGTAGACACCTATCTTCTACAAAGAACTGTAAAAAAAATTGTTAATTAATATGGTAATGAATACCCTGCGGGTGCTTTGTGCTTTTGTGGAAAACAAAGCAGCTATAAACTCAGCTTAACTGGCTGTTCTGTTTTGCTGATTTGTACTGCTCTAGTACTCCAATCAATATAATCTTTAAAGATGATTTAGGCTTAGTATTAATCATCTTCAAAATATTAGAAGGATCTCGCAGTAGCCATGACTTCGGGTTTCTTGGTTAGTGTTCATTTACAGATAAATCATCTCAAGGTGGAATGAAGGTTGAGTACATATATGGGGAATTTAAAGTAAAACATCTCTAACATTTTGCAACTAAATCAAACCCAAGCAGCAGAAAATCCAAAACATTCATATCTAAAGTTACACTTAAAAATCCAAGGAGATTAAGAATTGAAAGTGCATTCTGTAACAAATACATTCACTAGTAGATTTTATTTCACGAGAAAAAAATCCATATTCTGTCGTAAGTCTCAAGACAAACATTTGACCAGCTACAGCCATAGATTTTGATCTCTGCAAGGTCACAGACAAGCCCAAGGACCCAGTGTGGGACCTTTGTGTGCTGGCTTCCTACCTCCAACATCCAACCTTCTAGACCATCCTTCCATATCTTTTCTGAGTTTTCATGCACATTAGACCGAACTGAAAATATTAAGAGGTTCTCTGATTCTCTGCTGTGGAAGAAAACCTAATTCACAGTCTGAGAGCTTCCTGGGATGGAAACAGGATGGTGCAACTTTCTGTTTTCAGTACTGTCGCTGGAGAATCAGTGAGTATCCTTAAAACCTTAAGGCAGAACTTTCACTGGACTTCTGCTGTATAATGTAAAAACACTCAAAGGATTAACAGCTATCAGTGGATATACCTCTAGCTGTGCACATACGGCAAATCTACAAAGGGATTATAGATATGTGATATGAGCCTGCAAGGAAAAAAATACAGTACAGCCAAAAAAGAAATCATAAGACAAAGTTATTCTTATATTTATAAAATTTTATGCAAATTCTTGTGTTACATGATGGCTTATTTGTACTGCAGCAATATGTAGAGATCCTGCAATAAGAGATCAGTCACAAGATGCTGCATTTTGTACACATTGATCATGAAAAAGAGTATCTGCCCTGAAGCCTGCAGTACAAGAGATATTTCTTGCAAGCGCACCCACATGGCTGTACTGTGGCTGTGTAGAAATCCAGTCCCAGGCTTTAGCCCAAAATAGTCATTCAAACAAAAAACATCCTTATTCTTCCAATGTTTGTTATTAAAATAAAACACACTTATTATGAATTTTAACAAGACCCGTGCATTCCCTAGCTGTCTTTACCTCATTGTCCTCCTATCTAGAAAGTTTTTCCTAATGTCAGGCCTAAATTTTCTTAGCTGCAAATGAAGCTGCTTCCTTCTTTCCTTGTCCTGCAGTGGCCATGGGAAAACGTTTATCACCATCCTCCTTACAACAATCTTTAACATATTGCAAGATTTTTATCATGTCTCTTCTTCAGACTCTGCTGTTCCCAGACTAAACAAACAATCCTTTCAACGTTTCCTCCTAGGTTGTTCTTTCTATGCCTCTGATATTTCCAGTGTCTCTCTCCTGGACTCTCTCCACTTCGTCTACATTTTTCTTACAGTGCAGTGCCCAGAACTGGACACTGTATTCCAGCTGAGGCCTTACCGGTGCCAAGTGGAGTAGAATAATTATCTCCTATGTCTTAGGTTGCAGCCACACATCCTGTTTTTGGCTGCAGCTGAGCTGGGTGAAAAGTTTATTTCTTCTCGCCCACTCCAGCTGCTTATCACCACCCCTCAGCTGCCGGCTCCCCCCCTCCCAGGTCAACCAGCACAACTGCCGTCTAACCGCTCCCTGACACAATCTAGGTACGTGACCCAGGTTAGAGCCAGTGATCCAAGCAGCAGGCCTTTTCTCATCCTCAGTTGAACAGAACCGGGTAAGGCTGAGGCATAAGTGGGTATGGAGAAGCCCAAGCCTCAGGTGGGAGGAGATGATGAGCAACGGGGCTGTGGAGAGTGGCTTTTGCTGCTGGAGGAAATGCAGCCAGAAAAGGGAGTCCGGTCTTAGAATCAATGGAAAAGTTCAATGGAAAACACTGCCCACCTTTGCTTTACGAAGACAGAGAATCACAGAATCAATCACAGAATCACAGAATGGGCAGGGTTGGAAGGGACCTCTGAAGACCATCTAGTCCATCTCATCCCTACAGTCAGACTTCGGTCCGCCCAGAGCCCCAGCCCCACCTCGCTATGCTGCTGTTCAGCCAGGAGGTCCTCTTTTGGCATTTCTCCTCCAAAAATGCAGTAGTTCGCACTTCATCATCATGCTGATTTTATTACACTTTTTCCAATTATCAGTGCCATTCTAAATTCACATTTTATTGTCCCAAGTTAAGACCACCCAAACAGAGATATTTTATAAGCACATTCACTGCTTTGACACCCCAGGTGATTATGAAAAGGCTGAAGGCAGCAGCGAAGCCTGGCTGACATGCCCTCCTAGTGTGTCAGCAATGCCTTCACTCCCGTCACCTACAGGTTTTCATCCACTTCTGCAGCCAACCTAGAGTGACAATGTTTTCTATCTGCTCACAACATTGCACAAAACTGAGTCATGAGGCTTACTAGTGTCACAATGCAAATTTCTAACACTTTCCTCCATTTAGGGTCTGTAGAGAATGACTTGCAGGATACCATGCAAGCTTCTCGTGCTGGTAGGAGAAACACAACCCAACAGTTTGGAGATACTTAACTGACTAGACTGGAGATGAGTATTTTTTTCTTACTCTGTGGCTCCTGCAAAGACATGATGGAGAAGTGAGCTGGCTGCTGATCAGTCGTGCAGATCCTCTGCTCGCCTGCAGAACAGAGTGTTTCATGCTCTGAGGAACGAAGACTTGGGAGAACAACCATGCTAAGATGCTCTTGTCACAAAGCATTTAGCACAAGCTGAGGACTCAGGGCATCTCTACACCAACCAGGACCTCCAGACACAGTGAGACCATTCAGGGAGCTTATTCTGAGAGACTCCCTCCTACAGCTGTTTTCTTCTGCAATTTAGGTGGAGTTATACTTGTTTTGTTTTATTGCCTTCAGCTCTCAATATACCTGCATCCTGCCTTTCGCATACCCACACGTCCTCTCCCTGTCCATCCTCATTCCCTATTTTTCCCTTTCTCCTCCCCTTTCCCTTTTCCTCCATGAAAAAGTTCCTCCACCAGCTTGCTTCTTGTTTTCCCAGGCTCTCCTCTGCCACTTCCCCGGCCTCCCCCTGGCACCTCCGCAGCCCTATTAGCCGCGTGCCTGCACCGCTCTGCCTGCGCACAGCTGCACGACTCCGCTTACGCTGCAAACCCTGCCTCTTTTCTCAGGCTCTTTGGAAGTGGAGGGTTAGGTAGTGAGAGCTGATGGCGGGATGAAGTAATAGGAGTAGAGCTGAGGTGAAGTTCTTGTTGTGTCTTGAACACAGACTGCCAATCACACCATAATAGATGGTGGTTCTAGGCAGGGAACAGCTTTTCAGCTCACCAAAATTAGACCATTAAATGGAATTTCCTCTATGGGCTAATCAGGATCTGAACCCATTTCTCTGGAGATAAAAGGCACAGCTCAATCTCCTGATTTGCGAGGTCATCTGGAATACAGATCGATTTTCATTTGAAATGTTTTTATGCAAGGGTTTTGTTTTTTTTTTTAAATCTGCTTGTTAGTGCCTTGTGCCTAAACTGGAGCTGTGAAGTGACTTTTTCTCACTCGAGGCTAAATAAAGTACTGTACTGTTTTTATAAATGTCCCCGGCTTTGCCAGAAGGCTGGCAGTGAAAGAGGCTGGCAGGAGACAGGCCTCGTCTCTGTTCCGTGTCACGGAAGTGAGCCCGAGGACGCTGGCCAGTGCCTCCCCGCCGCCCCAGTGCCACCAATTACCGCACAGGTGATGTCATGGGATGGCAAAAGCACTTCCCTCGCCGCTCCCCTGCCCTGCCAGCTCCCACCTTCAGTGTATTTTCCTTGCTCTGGTCCATGTACTGTAATAACTAAGTCAACTGGAAAAAATATTGAAGAAAAGGCTGAGGAAAAACAGAGCGTAGGGGCAGCTGGAGCCAGCAAAGAAGGCACACTGAGAGCTATAAAGAAGCTTTGTGCAGCAGCTTCTCTCAACTTCAGGATATTTAGTTCCACAGGAGTTGGAGAAGATGGGTAATAAGCTGGCCTTTATTTTAAGGGATATCCCTTGTAGTCTCAGCTGCATAAAGATCAGGCTTCGGGTACGTGGAAACAGTGCTAACAGTATCTCTCTTTCAAAACCTCCTGCTGCTCACTCCGTTGAATGGCCTTGGTCCAGCTAGAGGGGAAAAAAAAAAGCCTTCCATCCCCAAACAGTCATCAGTCTGGAGGAAAAGAGGTGATGAAAAGAGGTTGCAAGTGATGAAGTGAAGTAATAATTTACAGAAAGATCCATTACCCCAGCACTCAGGTGCCTGCTCAGGAACTGCTAACGCTCAACACGAAGAACACATCCTGTGCCCCCCGCCCCAGGCACCCCCGTGTCCCGACCCGGCGCAGGGAGCCTGCAGCACCCGCAGCCGAGCCTCAGGAGGGGGATGAGGGTCTGCAGAGGCTGTCGGTGAGCCCAGGGTCTGGACATATGTACGGAACTGCTTATAGGATCAGCCCGCGGAGGTGGCTGCTGCATGCAAACTATGAGTCGAGCCATCCAAATGGCTATGCACAATTCACAAGTGCATGCATATTTGCAAATCGGTTTTGTGTTATTGTGAATCGATACCTGCAGTGCTGATTATGCATATGCACAAATTCAAATCGGTTCTGTGCCATTGTGAATCGATACGTGCAATGCTGATTACGCATATGTCCAAATTTGTATTGGTTTTGCATTATCATGAATCAATATACGTAATGCCGATTACACGTACCCAATTTTTTTATGTTGTATAGCTGACAGGGGAGAGCTGAGTTTTGAGGATAAACGGGAAGATGAAGCAGTCTTACAGGCATCGAGCAGAATGTCCCAGGGACCAATGTGTTAAACTGATCAAAAAATACATTTAAAATTATACTTGGATAGAAACTCAAAATAAAATTGCCTTGAATGTATCATAAGGGAAGGCCGTTCAAAGTGCTCTGCTGTGCTAGGCAAGCCAACAAACGTTCACACTTCCTTCTAACCACAGTCACCTGCACACAGTTAGTGAACATTTTACTGCCCTCATCATTTTGCTCCCAAGCCTATGCTGTTCTGTTCCACCTCCATTACAAAACTGGCTTCAAGTCATGTCTCAAGTCTGATGTGACAGAGATGAAGAGCAAAAAATGCCAGGATGCTGGTGAGGGCTGTGACTGGGACACTGCTGGTAGCTTTGCTCCAGCAAAGGAGCTCAGGCTTCCCAGGTGCAGCTGGGAGGGTCCGGAGGACTCCTTTCTGCCTTGCGAAAGGCTTTGCAGAGCTTCCAACCCATAAAATGTAAAGTGACACTACGTGAAATAAGCCACTCTATAATTCAGCTGTATCTTCAAGCACCATACGACTGATTTATAAATTGTTTAATAAAATAAAAGTTCTTCTTCTTCTAGAAGGGTTTCATTTCTAATGGCTACTTCAGATTTTCAGTTAAATGTATTGTGACCAATGTAATTATCATTCGCCTGCATCTCGAAGTTGTCTAATCAAGCCCCAGGGGCTATTTCATATGCACAAATACAGTGATACTGAACTCCTCTTGTGGAATTCATCTTCCTTTTCCACCCACCAGAAACATAAAAATGTGGAGGCAAAGGCTAGACATAAGAATATAACAGGCAAAACTGGCCTGGAATAAACACAGGTTGAAAAATAAAAAGAAAGGTTGGGCATAACTTTACTGCAGGAGAACAGGAGAGCAAAACAAGTGGAGAGAAAAAGGAAAACAAGCAGAACTAACTACTTTTAGAATGGGATTTTTTTATTTTTTTATTTTTAGAATGGGAATTTTTTTCATTGTTCATGCAATGAAAGCGATTACATCATGTTTGTCTGCAGTAGCAAGGGCTGAACTGGGTGACCTCAGGTGTCCCTGCCAGCTTCTTGGGCGGCAGATACTGTTTCACTGAGCACGAAAGAAAGAAATGACCCTGCTTCCTTCTGCCACAGAACCAAACAACGTGGGCTGGCGGTGGGTAGCAGAAGCAATTTATGTATTGACTGCTATTTTAGGAAGGTACTCAGTGTAATCCATGCTCCTGAACATCTGGATTTAGGCCACATTCAGGCACCTCTGTTCAGGGGTGCCAAAGGGAGCGCTGCCTAACCACCGTCATCGTCTGAGCCCCAAGGGGTCCTTCTGGTCACCTTGAAAGCCTAGTTGGTCACAGAGGTACAGAATCACAGAGTGGGTGAGGTCGACAGGACCTCCGGGTCCATCTGGTCCAACCCCTGCTCAAGCAGGGCCACCCACAGCAGGGTGCCCAGGACCACGTCCAGGCGGCTTTTGAAGATCTCCAGGGAGGAGACCCCACTGCCTCTCTGGGCAGCCTGTGCCAGTGCCCCGTCACCCGCACAGCACAGAAGTGCTGCCTGGTGCTCAGGGGAACCTCCTGTGTGCCAGGCTGTGTCCACTGCCTCTTGTCCTGGCACTGGGCACCACTGAAAAGAACCCGGCTCCATCTTCTCTGCACCCTCCCTTCAGGTACTATGCTCCTGTGACCCAGCTTTAGGCCAAGTCCTTTAGGTCACTCAAGGGATCACTGCAAGGACAGACTCAGAGGACCCTGACTCATGCTGACAGAAACACAGTGATGACGGCAAAATCCCTCCCCATCTTCGTGATAGCGATTTGGACCCTGCCCAGGAAGCAGGGAAGGTGCGTGGTGGGCTCTCCTCAGCCTGGAGCCACTGATTGTTTCTTAAAAAACAGTGAACCTGGCTGGGTTTGGCACCAAAGAGAAGAGCTTCCAAGAGCCCACAGCTGCCACAAGGCAGCCCTGGGGCAAAGGCTGGACCTTCAGGGAGGGGAGTGAATGCAAATGCAGCACTTAGCACTGGTTAAATCCCACCAGTGCTTCCTTCACTTGGGAAAACAGTATGGCTTTTTGACTCACTCTCTGCATATGAAGCCTAAGTGTCTAACCTGGGTGACCTGGCTTGTCCTGCTGGAGTCAGTCACCTAATTTTAGCTATGGCAATGACTAATGGGGACCTAAATTAGGTGGTCTTTTTCCTGAGCTCTTCCTTAACCCAACTTCGCCGGTATAAGGTGACTGTTGCAATTAGCAGCACTGTGACTAAACAGATAATAATAGTTTCAGGTTGCGCTGCACAGATTTTACAAGTATTTCAAAATGCCATAGAGCTTTACAGTGCATCGTTTTTCCCTGCAAATTGATGGAACAGCATCCACCAGCCCCGTATGCCAGGTATGTCTGTCAGCAGTGTTAATTCAACATAAATATTGTTTCCCCTTTTGTGGACGCTGTCACCGTCTCTCTCCTTCAGGATGCAACGATCACGCTGTGTTGCCCAGTCCCCAGAGTAGCTGGTATTCAGCAGAACACAATATCCTTTCTTTGCTATTTTTTATTGCTACTTTTGTATTGCCGTTTTGGGAAGACATGGGTGTACGGACTGCCCGCAGAAGCTCGGCGAGAGCTGTTGTTCCTGCTGAGCTCCTGCGGCGATGTGGAAGAAGCAGGCTCCAGAGCCCCTCTCTCTCGCAGGGGCAGGATCCGACCCCACGGCTCCTGCCGTGCTGTGGCTGCACCCCAGCAGCCCCCCGACTTCAAGCGCCAGGCGCACTCGGAGGTACTCCTTTAGGTTTTCTCCTCTTTCTTTTTCCGCCCTGGTTTTTAACTCGGTCAGCACAGGCAGGTGCAGGCAGATGTGAGCTCACCCTGCCCCGACTCCAAGCCAGCCGGACCCGTGCCAGCCCCTGCCCAGGAGCCACAGGGCTGTGTTAGCCTGGCTCAGTGCCCAAGCTAATACGCCTGCTGAGAAGAAGCTCGTGTCTGTCTGCACAGCGCCTAACAGGCCTGTCCTGGAAAGCTGAGGGCCAGCTGTCTCTGCTGAATAACATCAGATAATTTTTTATTAAATATGAATACAGGCATGCAAGCAAAGGACTCCAATCAGACGATGGTTTCAGGAAAGGCCCTCTTATCTTTCTCTGAAACTACCATGGATCAGTCCAGCAGAGACCCTAGGAGGAGGACAGTAAAAGCCAAGACGCTGGGGAGCTGGCCGCCTCCTTACCTCCGTTCTGGCCCTTCCAGTCCAGATTGCCTGTGTTTACCTCCCTTTCCTGGAGGGAAATGGAGCATAACATGCACTTTCCTAATGTAATTTTGGCCAGCAGCTATTGCTTGAAAGCTTTGTGGTGGTCTGACATTAAAAAATTATAAATCTGTAAAAAAAGTAACACTTTTCTAGAACAGTCACACATTATATCCTGCCTTGATAGGAAGAAACTGTACCAGCATCCTTCAGCACATATGTAGGGATGTCAAAGAAAAAGAATCATTTTCAAAAGAAATTCCTGGCTGCTAATAAAAAGTTTACTATCTGATCCTTTGTGTATCAATATGGTGATTCAAGGCTGTCTCTGTTGCAATACACAGATGCATTCAGTGTTTCTTTGTGCAACAGCTACTTGGCTTATCCTGCTAAGACAGAACTTCCAATGTTTGTGACCAGGTGGAAAATGTCCAGAAAAAAAGCCCAGTGCCAATGTGCCCAGATTTTACAGAAAGATAAGGGAAATTAGTAAGGGAGCTGTTCTTATTTTGGGCTACCTTCAGATAAAAAGTTTCCAACTGAATTTGTATTTAGTAATCAAAGGTCAGCAGCCAAATCTACTTCCCTATTTTAAAACTCCAATGAGCTTCAAACCCCAAACCCATCTCTCTCTCTTTTTTTTTTTTGTTCTGTCTCTGTTATAATCCATTAGTGGCATTTGGTGGAATGGGAATAAGACACCGTTCTCATAAATTAAATGGACTTCATGAAGAAGTTCTTAAGACTATTTTGAAAAGCGGTATGTCATCCTGAGAACTGGCCATACCTAATAGATTTGTTAATTGGAGGAGTCTTTCTATTGTAATGTTTCCATGCAAACCTGTAGAGAGATTAAGAAGATCAAAAAGAAATAGCTGAAATCTTCAGGTCCTTGAAAAAAATCAGGAGTAGAAATTGCAGTTGCTGGGTGTTTTCTTTCTTCATCTGAGTGGATCAGCGCAGAAGAAGGAGCACCTGGAAAAAAAACAGCCATTATATTATTGTGAATCCAGAGGCTGCAGCTATCATCCTATTGCATATCCTTGGGAAAGTCCATGCTGAAAAGATTGAGATGCCTGAAAAATTGTTTGGGTTGTGGCATGCAACAAACATCTATTCATTTAAGTCTTGCAATTGTGACCCAGCCCTTCATCTTGCACAAGATCTATAAAAAAGGCTGAGTGACTATAAATGTGTCCCTTGAAGCAAATTATGGAAGACATTATAGGAAGACTGGTTTCTAGCCAGCTTTTCCAGCTTAATGAATTCCTTTCAAGGATGTGTGAAAGCTCCATCGAGACCGATGGTGAGTATCCTTGGACTCCTCTAGTAAGATTTTATAAGGAGTCCTGACTATTGTATTCTTATTTTTCTTCTATTTTCAGAGAGCAGCTAGAAAATAATTTGAAATGAAAATGCTTCAGTTCAAGCACTTTTCACTGTGACAACGGACCTAACTGATCCAGGAGCAGTCAGCAAAAGGCTCCAGGACAGGTTCAGCTGTATCATGATAACAATCAGCAGGCAAATTATTGCAATTTGTGTGCTGCCTGTTCTGGAAGAGATCAAAAAAAAAAAAAAAATCTGTATCTTCCACAGTAAAAACCCATTAATTTCATTAATGCACAGATCTGGACTATCAGTGTGTTCCTACAGATATAATCTACACATAAATATGGAACAAGGATACTAAGAGTCAAGAAGTCAAGAAAGACTTTGCTCAGACAAAATACCTGTAGGTACCTTATATTTATGATACCTCTCACAGCAAAAGCACTTTCAGCTACATATTTACTATGTTATCAACTGACTCTACACACTTTCTGTCTCTCCATTAAGAGAGAGAGCAAAAGAATGATCTGTAGTGTTTGTCTACATTCTATGTAGAGAATGGTTTGCTCTTTCAGCAAACCATTGCTTCAATCAATGCTTCACAAGACGTCAGGATGAGGAGAGGGAGTGAGGGAGAGAAATTATGAACGATACGGAGGGATAAATCCGAGGGCAACAAATGGGAGGGAACAGGAGGGATGTTCCATCCGGGAAGGAAGAAGTAGAGGGCATTGGGAAAAAAGATGGTAAAGAGGGTATATTAAGCAGACAGAAAGGATGGGAGATGCATGAGTGGAATCACAAACAAAGAAAAATGAATGAAGTTTTAGCTGAAAAGTTCATTGTGTGTTCTTTATTTGTGTGTCCTTCTACCTAGTTGTACTAGAATATCCTGATACTTGGCTTTTTGTTTAGGCAGTAGAACAAGTCACAAGGCACACAAGAGTTAACAAAATATTATACACACCAGTGCACATCAGACCAACTGTCTATACCCTGCTGGCAATTGCCAGATTAGTTCCTGCAAATGCTGTTTGCATGCTTCTTGGTAAAGTGCTACATAAATGCTAAGTATTGTTATTACCCGAAGAGATAAACATACAAAAATAGGTGTCATCACATGCAGCAGAAATTACACACATCCTAAAATAGATGCCATTACATGTAACAAATAACTGCACGGCTCTGCTGGCTGACTCTCGACTGAGTTGCCAGCTTGAGGTGCTCACGTCTTTAACAATAAGGCCTAATAGGTTATAAGTCTGTGCAGAAGGACATGCCCATCAGGAGTATCTTGCTGCAGTCTACATTAACGGGTGACATGTGAGAACCAGTCTTTCAACCAGTTTGGAAATCCAAGCCATAGATTCTAAGCATTTCCCTATTTTATTGTTTTTCAGACTACAGACAGAGGAAAATTAATTCCCCATGTAATTCCATTGAAATCTAGTACATTAGCTGAGGGACTACATTTATTTAAGCCTGTACCAATATTTATGAGATGAATTTAGGCCCAGAATGTGTTGGCTGATGGCCCTTTATTGGGAGATGAACTGGACTGCTGTACTGGGAAGACTCCCCAGTCACTGGGAGTGACAGTGGGGAGTGGGGAGGAGGACAGAGAAGAAAAGGGCAGAACAGAGTGTCAAGACCACAATAACTAATGCTTAGTCAGGCAGAAAAGGAGACAGACTCACAGGATGACAATTCTAGCATTTTAATTCATATGTGGTGGAGTTTCAAAGTCAAATCAATGGCTTGAATGCAGCTTTAGCTCCCCAGAGCTGTACTGCAAGGAGTTTATACACTTCCCATTATTTAAAAAGCAACAACAACTAGCATTAAATTGTCCTGCAGTAGAAGTCCTACCGCAGAATGCCATGGAAGCAAAACAATACAGGCTGGAGAAGTCTTCTCAACCTTACTCATTTCAGATTTAAGAAATACATCTGACTGGTATCACAGCAGCAGAGGCCTGCATAGCTGAGAATAAGAGACAGTTTCCTGGAGATGAATTTTCAGTCTACTTTTCCAAGTTATTTAAAAGTTCCTAAGGCTGAAGAATATACCTCTTGCAAGACACAGATCTGCCGCAGCTCTTTAATGTAGAGATAAAACCCATAACTCCATAGCCTTAAACAAGGTGATGATGCAAAAAAAAACAAAAAAAGTACATGCTCTTCGAGACACTCAGCAAAGTGATCAAGATTCTGTAAAGGTTTCTTCAGCTTTCTAAGGGGTAAGCAGTTCAGAAGCAATGTGGCAGTCTTGTGTAAATTACGACATGGAAAGTACTGCTGAATTCACAGTCAAAATTAATAACAGAGTCAGTATAGGTTCACTTGAGCTTCTTTATTTCAGTATTATATACTACTTATTTTAAAATACTATTAAATTTTAGTTTGTCATATATGTCTGCATTGGTGAAACATAACATCCCCATGTATTCTGTTTACTCATGTAGAAGTTTGGTTTCAGAGACCTCCAACTTTCATTTGCAATTAGACTTCACAACAAAGTCTGCAATTTATCTGTAATTTTGTCATGTCCAAAATGAATTACACAATAATTTAGAGCAAGCTGTGAGGGACCTTTGGGACCACCAGTCTGTGGACTGCAGAGAACTTTTCACCAATGTGCCCATACAACGCTCAGGCTCCACTCGCTGCTTTGCATACCTCTTCAGTTCTAGATATAATTCACATCTTTAGTGACGTACTGTTAAGCCTTCAATCACTTGGAACTCCATTTAAATATTGTGTCTTCTTCAAATCTGGTTGTTGCTGCTGGGAGCTTGGTTTTCCAAAAACTGACAGCTGAGTATTTCTGGTCTGTACATCAAAACCTGCGCTTGGTACGTTTGGGGCTTCTTATGTCAACCCAGCCATTTCAGATGTTATATTAACATATTTGCATTTGCCTGGTTGGGTTGCTCCTTTGTTGCTGGATTGGCAGGGGTGGGGTGTTCTAGTTTCTTGCTGGACCTTTACAAAAGGCAGATCACCTTCTGAGGCTGGAGCTCAGAACATTCCTGGTTTTACAGGTGTTGAGCATAGATGTGCCAGGGGTCTAAGGAAAGAGGCAAATCTTTTCCTCTGTGTTGGTAGAAGCAAGCAGTATGAGCCCTCTGATACTAAGCAATATGCTTATGCATCAGCACAATCCCTCCAGCCCAGTCAGTCTGGGGCTGAACCCAGATATGCTGCATACCAAAGTAAATAGGAGAACTTGTATGTCTGAAAAGAGAATTTTCACTCTTGGTATAATAACTACTATGCTTCCTTGGAAAATGCAACATATTGTGGTACTTTGTTCAGACACTTTTTTTTTCAAGCTGTATTGCCATCTCCAAATGTTCAAAAACTACAGTTTGACCCTCAAAATCATAAGTCTGTCTGTAAAATGATAAATGTAGAGATCTTTTACTTTGCTTTCTGGTTTTTGAGCCGTTAGGGTGCACCTGGGTCACATTTGCAAGCTTTATACTCTAACCATTAGGACTAGAAACTGACTTTAATTTAAAGAAAGAGGAAAGCTGAGTTTCTAACCTCATTACACAACTCTAGTAGCTGGAGTGTAAGTGAAACATCAAACATCACAAGACTTGTGATAAAATCATGAGTGCTGACAACATCAATTTAGAGTAGGAGGTGGGATAGCAGGGGAAATTCGGGGCACATGGGTTTACTTTTTATCTTAATGTTTTTATAGGCTGTCTACTTTTATCTTTAATCAGAAGTTTTCAGTGGCAGTTCTTTCTTCATATACCTGTGCATGACATGAAAAGGTCACTTCTGCATTAATACCTGATGCCGTTTGCTAACTGCATCTTTCTGCCAGAGATAACATGAAAAGGGAGGTGTACACCGGTGGTACACCTGGTGCTAATATCACAGCAAAGAGGTATTATGGAAGTACAGGACATAAGTGCACGGCTGTAACAGTGTTGAGAGGGACTCCAGGTCCCTGTTGTGTGAGTGAAGAATACAGGATGTTTCTCATGGCTACAGTATTTACTGCCTGATTGAAGAATATTTTATTGAAAATTTACCAGTAAAGGTCAACATTCTTTGTGAAAGAGGTGCTTATAAGGCATTGCTTGCTGTATCTTTTATGCTTTAAAATGATCCCAGTGAAGAATAACACGGGAACTTAAAAACCTACATACAGGTAAACCTTTCACTAGAATAAATTAGCTGTAATTAAGCCAAGTAGTTAAAGGATCATTATGATCATTATGATTATAGATCAACAGATGGGCCAGACCAAGAATTCAGGTCAGTCTTAAGTAATGCCAAAGTGGCATTGGTGACAAAGCAGTTGGCTGTCCCTTCACTACTAGTTTGCAAATCATGCTTTTAGTTTGATTTGATTTTCATTTTGAGAAAGTGAAATTCTCCAGTTAGGGGGAATTGTGTACCCACCAGTCCAGCCAGCCATGTGCGAAGTGTGGTCATGGGTAGGTTTCCTGGTCACCCACTTGCTGTCACTGGCCCGATCTGTCTCTGATCTGAAAATTGCCAGGGCTGCAGAGTGGCCATTTAGGAGGCAGCTCCAGCACAATGAATACTCCTGCTCCTTCATGATAATCCTGTGCTTTAAAGCAGGAGTTAAGCCTGGTCCAAATGGCCGGTTCACTTCGGCTGCTTTGCACAGCTCCGGTGGTACAAGGCAAGTCGAGCGTATGAGCGAACATCATGGTGACAAGCCAAAGTTTTTAAATGACATAATGCTGATGTTATATATCTTCCACCTTTAAACAGGCTCCAGTCCCATCTAGGTGGGACTGAGTTCTTTAGTTCACAGGTGATTATGTTGCTAATTGGAAGGAGAGGCACAACCCCTGCGTGAACTGAGAGGAGGTGCTGAGGGTCTGCGTTGTGTCCCTTGTCACAGCAGAACTGGCTCGCCCCAGTGCTGCCCCAGCTGTCCAGGCCCTCTACAAGGAGCCTTTGTGCCCACCTTTCACCCCTGTCTCCTCCTGTTCAGCCACAACACTGGTGCTGCTCACGTGAAGCTGTAACTGCACTCTGAGCTAGCACCAGCACTAGAATGGGAGAGGAAGGCAGAGGTTAATAATAATTATCCCCCTCAAGACACTGCACAGTCAGGAAATTCAAGATAGGTACATATGCACAATCTTGAAGCACAGAAATGCAGAATTCAGCAATCCAAATAGCCTCAAGTTTGCTCCAAAGTGCTACATAGCCATGTGACACTCACAAGCATGACAGAATTTCTCAGATCGTAGTCTGAATTTAGCAAAATAAAATCTTTAAAGATAAGTTAGATTTTAAAATATGTATCGGTATATTTTTGTTCCACTTATTGCCACAGGAACAGGGTTTGACCCTTTCATCTTCATGCAGGTGACGTGGCGTTCAGTCTAATTTGATAGATTCCATCTTTCTGTAAAGCCCTACTACAGAGGTCAAAGAAGGAAATGCATTGTCATCTCTGCCTGCTTTCTTGGGGGAGCATTGAGGTTAGCCTTCTGGATTTAAAATCTTACCACAAAGACAGAAAACAAGATTGGCTAACCACAATGACTTGACTCAAAGAATTAGCAACACTGACATAATGCAGGCATTCCTGAAAATCTAAAGTCAGAGTGCTGCCTACATTTTAAATAAATAGCAATCCAAAAATCTAGGGCAAGAAAACTCCATAGGCATCTCAGAATTTTACTGCAGCCAACATCAGTCTTCCTTCTTTTCAGACAAGCTGAATTACGCTGGTAAATCAGCAATGCTAGCACACTCAAACAAGCTGAATGCAAAAGCTGAGGAGGCAGACGAAATTTGTACTGTGTATATGAATTACTGAGATAAAGGAAAACCGCTCATAAAGTTACATCTTACATAAACATGAACGCTTAGCAAGAGTATGCAGGGAAGAGGAAATACTACAGTCCAAAACTGCTGAGGGGCCTCTGATTAAATGTACAGCCAAGTGGCAAATGGACCTGGCTTTCTCCATACTTCAGAGGCTGCCGCTCACATACAGCTTCAGAGAAGCAAAGTCAGACTTACTGAGAGGACAGCAACAGAGCCACAGAGCACTGGGGCTAAGCACCAGGAGCTTACCCGGTTAGATGGATCGTGTAGCTCACACTGCTGGAATGACGCTGCTAGAGGCACATGAGCTAGCTTGTTCAAAGCCTCTGCATAAAGCAGGCCAGGGCAGCGCAGACACTGCTGGCACTCATGTCACTGCCCCCGGGGGTTCTGTTGCAGGGGCTGAAGACGTGGCGTCCCTACCTTTCTGGCGGAGGACCCCTTCATAGCAGAGATGGCAGAAGCAAACGTGTGCCAGCTCCTGAGCCACTGACGTGGCTATGAAACTTCTGTGTTAGTTTAAACTGCTTTGTGTTAAAGATACCAGACTGGGAGCTGCTGAGCTTCAGGAGCGGTATGTGCTTGCTCCTGCTGATCATAGCATAGTTTCGGTAAAAGCTGGGGGCTGGAAGCTCTGGCAGATGGGAATCTGGTACCCATGGAAATACTAACCACGTCGCAGGCTCCGTGAGACCCTAGAGGCTTAGGCACTCTTTTCACCATGCTGCATGCCAAGGACCTCCTGCCTCACATCAGACACGTCTCTTCCACAGAGACCTCTACATTTGCAGCACCCAAACCACACAGGGCACAGGTTTTCAATGCTCCAGTACAACCTCCTTCAAGTTTGCCACATCTGTAGGAATAGAATATCTCGCGCATTGTAGATACCCCTGGAAAAACCTTTAATGAAAGCATATATTGAGGTAAGAGTAAAGAAAATAATGTATATGCATATTTACTAGATTTGGAGAACCTAGTAAGAAAATCATGCTTTTCTCCTCCTGTAATGCAGACCAGTTCTAGGAGGCCAGTCTCTGTGAACTGATCATGGCTAGGATCCACCATCCCCATACAATGATTTTGGTTCAGGTTTTCTCAAGTAGTGCCCAGAGATGAAAAACTGTACCTCCCTTAATGCAGAGCTAGCTCACAACACATCTCCCTCCACTCTACTATAAAGCAAGGGACATCTGAACTTGTCTGTGGAAAGGAGCTGAAAAAGAATGTAGAAAGGGGATAAGAAGGACTCAAGATTACCATCCTTTCACTTGGGACTTGTTCGATTTCCTTTCACAGTATCATGCAGTAGAAGTGGAACGGATCTATTAGATCAATGAGTATATCTTACTCAAAGAGTAGGATTAATATCTTCCCACAGCCATCCACAATGAAGAATGCTTCAGTTGCCAAAATAATCCTGTGTTGAATAGTGAAATCCACAGGTGGCAAGCAACTCTCTGTGAATTCACTTTCTGGGGTGCTTAATAACTGCACATATTTAACATCCGCACCATTCTTTCAAAGAAACCAGGGCATTTTTTCTATGGTGCCCTCCTGCCTGTTGGCCAAAGGAATCAGAATCCTGAGTTCTGTCCCTAAAGGCTGGATCCATGCTACCAAGTGGTGGGTTGATCTTTGCCAAGACATTTTTGGAGGAATTATAAAAATCCCTCTTACAGAAGGGAATTATATGTGTTACTTAGGCAAAACAGACATTCCATTTATAAATATAATTACTTTTGCTATTCCACCAGAGAAAGAAAAAGAATTTAGTAGTGAGGGATACAACAGAGAAAATTATTTATGTGTTGACACTTACAATATAAATAGAAACTAGATCTGGATGAAACTAAGAGGAAAATGAAAAACATGCAAAAATACGTAAGTGAGATTACCAGTCGAGGGGATAACTTATGACCACTCTAGTGCATTCTTTCCAATGGAAATACAGTCCCTCTTTTCACTTTATGTTGGGTTTTAACTACGGGCACACTTATTTGACAATAAATGTGCACGTTTACTTTGCATTAATCGGCAAATTATTTTCTTTTGACTGATGACCTTGAACACTGCAAAGCAGCCACTCTTCTGCGGTCCAACGTAGGGAACAGGATGTGGCTTGCACACTCCCTCTGCCTCAGCGTGTTGTAGGTTAGGGAAGAAAGGAGTGAATATGCCATTCAAACTCACATACGGTGGCTGGACGCAACACTACCACCGAAGGGAAGATTTTGACCCCATCTCTTGTTTTCATACATGTACTTCTTTCACTCGGGCTGCTTGTCTGGGTATGGCCATAGCTGCATGCCTTCTGCTTTAGATTTGTGAAGAATATTTTTAACCAGCATCTTCATTCTTAATGATATTAATGATTTATCACATATGGTACACTATATTTTTATAAAGCTGTAAGATACCATGGTGATTAACACCATATGAGAACCTAAATAGAAGGGAACAGAATAACATAAATGTCCTCCCAGCAGATACAAGGCTTTGGTGTGTTTGTAGGGAAAGTATCTCAGCTTCATGATTTTACTCTGTACATAAGAATTGTAGGAGTTCCGTAATAGAAGACTGTACTGTACTTGACAATGTTGCAGAGAGAATAAGAAACCTTATGTTTAATTTCTCTGTAGCTTTTATTAGGATTCTCAGATCAATTATGTAAGGAGAGATTGATTATTCTCTCTCTGTTGATCATACAGATTTATTACTATGATTTAAGAAGGCAGGAGAAAAAAATGTAAGAAAGAACCACAAGTATCCCCGTGTGTTTATATGTATACATATATACCTCACCATATTTCTGGTAGGAAAAGATCCCAGCTTCAAACATCCTTGCAAACCTGTCCTATCGATATCCCAGTCCACATGCAAAATCTACTCACTGAATCAATATGTTAGCGAGAAACTAATCACATTTTACTTACCCATTCAAACACTGTGAAAGCCTGGAGACACTGCACGGCTGCTTTAAATGAACGCATTACTGCTGGGCACGCTGCAGGCTGCTCGAGTATGCCCGCAGCTCTTTTTTTCAAACAGCTATCCTCATCCACTTGGATTAGGACTGCCACTGGCAGAGCAGCTCCCCCCTGCATTACTGGATCCAAAGCAAGGATTTTTTTGATACGTGGCAGGCCAGGAAAAAAAGGAGATTGTTTCTGGACACTGACATACACAAAGCAGCTAGCTTGGGGACTGCTGGGAAGAGTCAGGGTGAAGTCCATGTGGTACAAAGGGGCCGAACCTAAAGTTTTGGCTTCTTGGGAGACAGGCAGAGAGGCTGTAGGGATGCCAGCACCAGGCTGCAGGCTGGAAACCCCCAGTGCCCTTCGCTCCTGTAGGCTCAGAGCTGCAGGGAGGGCCAGCAGGGCCACAAGGAGTGTGGGGAGTTGAGCACTAGCACCGCCCCATGCATCTCCCCAGCGGCAGTACAGCAGAGGTTAAATTAAAACAAAACAAAACAAAACAAAACATTGGGGAAAAGGCGGTTTCTGCAAAACTGGTCACTAGCAAAGAAAGGCAGCCAGGCCCCTAGGGATGCTCTCCTTGCCTAAGGAGGAAATGGGAATGTTTGCTGCACTGTAATTAAGGTGGTGTCAGGACTTTCATTAAAAAGTGTTTTTGTTGAGGGGCTATGGCTTGGAGAAAATTTTTGCTTGAGGCTGAAATATAACATTGATCTCTGCCAGAAAATGCATGCACAGCCTTTATTATATACGTAATTTAGAATCTCAGAGCAGTCTTGACAGCGAAGGTTCTACTATTGTTTCCATATGGGTATGTAGGTAATTGGTTTAAAACATTAGTGATTAAGAAAGTAAAGGACTGAATTCTGGCTGGACCTCATGTAGGTGACATCCCCATAAATTGTCTGCAACTAACTTCAAAAACCAAAGGACAAATTCTGCTGTTGTTACTCAGACACGTAGTTTTCTTGAAGTAAACAGCTGCAAATAGGACTGCGTTCCTACTGTTCACCTGACTTCAACCCCAGGCACCTCTCTCTCCCATATTAGAGTTCCCTTAAAAGTCTGGGACAGAGATTATTTTCTGGCAAAACTGGAAGTATATGACAAGGTTATCTCTACTAATAGCATCTAAATTCCTATTATAATAGTACCCAAGATCTCCTATCAGGAACCAGGACCGCCAGGCACTAGGAACTGTACAAAACAGAACAAAAACAGTCCTAACTCACAACAATGTTTGAATGAGTGCACATAAACAAATCCTTTCCCCTGTTTCATGGCCAGGTTCTTATTATTTCTGTTAAGTAATCTGAGAGTAAAGCACCACTCCTGCAAACAGCAAACACTGCTCAGATATTTATTTAACCTTCTGTGTGATAAAGCCCTACCTTCACACCAATCAGTCTATAGTCTTTCTCCACAGGTGCACGCAAAGTGGCCAGCTACTGCCCTGTCTGCTTGCTACTGGCTGTGGGTTTTTTCCTGGCCTGCCTATACCTGCAACGCAGCCAGCATTTAACCCAAGAGATGTCCTGCTTTCTGATACTAATTAGATTTTACTCAAACCATTGGCATTCTACTCTTCTGGATTGAAAACAAAACAAAACAAAACAAAAACAAACAAACAAACATATGCAACTAGTGATATTTCATAAAAGTTTATTTCTTGGCTGCCCACCACCACCGATATGTCAAAACTAAAATTCAGAATATTAATGATTATAAAATTACAGTTTTGTAAAGTTGTAAACAAGGTATGAATTGCCACAAATTAGACAAGTAACAAAAAATGGAGCAGAGTGAAGTTCTTAAGTAACTTGTGGATGTTTTACGAACTTCACAGAGATGCTAACAAAATACAACATAACATAGCATTGTCCATTGTTCCTTATAAGAACAAATATATAAACTGCTGGTTTAGGAAGAATTTAAGCATTTCTGCAAATGCCTAAACACAGAACAAACTTTTATCAGGAAGCAGTTGTCTTCAGTGAAACTATTCATGCATTTACTTACTTATCTGCCCAGTTTAGCATACCTAGGATCATGACCTTGGTATGGAATAACTGAATGAACTTCAGTACAGTGCATCAGCTAGAACTTTTCAAGATGGCAAGCATTATTAATAAGACTACCATACCAGGCAAGTGTAATTCCCCATGTGGACAAACTTACTCTGATACGAGTACCTTTTTTGATTTAATTTAAGTTACTTGGAAGAAGTTAGAGTTAATCTGAAAAAAGCCAGAAGATGCCAGAATGAATGAGTCTGCATGAGGGTTATAGTATAACCACTAGTTTTAAACTCACGCTTTGGCGTGCACAAAAAGAACATTTTCTTATGAAGATAAAAGTCTCCACGTGTAATAACTCGATACATAGACAAGCCCTGGGGGCTTGCATCTTGAGCACTTAACATTTTTGGCCCTATTTTAATGGATAAAATAGGTGTGTTTCTCAGTCACATTAGCCCAGTCAAAGTAACTTAATATGATGAAAAGGCCTCAGGCTTTGGCGAGACTAAGGTGTAAAGGTGTGATGTTAGCACATATATCACAGCATAGGCAAGGCTGCCTTTAACACATACTAAACTAATCAAGTTAAAGCAGGCAGGGGATGGGGAGCCCAGACTTTAACATGACTGTATTAGCCTATGTTCATACGCTTACTCTAGATTAGTTTGTGTGGGGAGTTGTAGAATCCACGATATTTCATGGTGGGAAGCAGGTGAGAATGAAGAATGAGAATGAAATATGTTTTTTTTGTTTGTTTTGTTTGTTTGTTTGTTTTGTTGTTGTTTGTTTGTTTTTGCTTAGACAGTGAACCATACTGCCTCCCAAGAGAGCAGTTAGATTGATTTCAGGGGGACTGGACCTCCTCACTATCTGACCCTTGCTCTGGCGCACCTGATGACTGAAATTCTCCAGCTGGCTGGGAATACTGGTCAGGACGAGAAGCAAGGCGTATCCCCCAACATCTGCAGCAACAAGCATCTCACCAAACTGCTGGGAAAGTCACCTCTGCTCAAGGGTATGTCGTACCTAATATACAGGCTGTGCTGTTGCCTAAAGTAAGACAGATCTACAAGATGACAAGCAAGCAAAACTGATGAAAAGGAGAAACAAACATTTCAAGTTTAAAACTAGACTTCTACAACACATTCGTTAGCATATGACAATTAACATATGCTAACTTTTTTTTAGTCCAGCCAACTTCAGTACAAATAAACTGAGAGTCACGTATTTATATGATGTAATCCTGATTTTGCCACTTGACTTAGGCCTTGTCTCTCTCTCTCTATATGTATTTTTAAATACTGGAAAAAAAAACAACAGTTATTCAGCTATTTCTGGACTACTTGGATGAATACTAATGCATATGTGGAAAAGTACCATGGGCAGCTAACATGGTCACTACCCTCAACTGCCCACTGCACCTTTTTCCTGCAGTTTGCCACTCTTGCACCAAGGATACGCACTGGCACCAGATTCTCCTCAGTTTTCAGAGCAGCAAATTGAAGTAAGCTGATGTTGACTACAGCTTACAATTATCAGTTCAGCGCAGGTTAAAGACAGTGGTTTAATACACCAAACATTTAAAATGATAGCACGTTGCTGATGTATCTTAAATGAAGCCTTTGTGATAACTTGATCTTTTCTGCAATTGAAACACATGCACAAACAGAACAAAAATTAAACTTTTTTTAATATATATCTAGTGATAAATAATAAAGTGAACGATCATTAAACTGTGAGAGTTCTGAACTAATGTCATAAAAGAGAAAGTATCTGGATCCCATTCCAGACAGACTCTGGAATAACCTTATTTCTCATTATTTTAGTTACTTAGACTCTTTTAGGTGTATAATAGTACAACTGCTATTCACATACCAAGCATATTTACATACCAGTTGTCATTTTCCTTTAATGATTTCCATAACAAGATCCTTCTCCTTAGCTAGATGATTTAAGACAGTGTCCTATCTTCAACTTGTTCTATTATTGTGCATGAAAATATCGCTCTTTGCCATTAAGCACACTGAGACAACTTAAGATGTTTTAAGTCAAAACTATAAGCAGGCCTTGTTTAAATCAGTAGTGCAAGGGTCTCACATATTTCAGAAACCTTACCAGGAACATAGAAATGTTTATTTCAAGAAAGATTACAATATAAAATTCTAGTTGAACGTTTCAAAGCTGTCCACTCTTGAAAGTTAAAAAAAAAATAGGTGTGTCAGTTCAGCTGACAGAACAGCAAAGAACCTGTTCATTTAATATTATGTCTTTGTTGTAAAAATGTGTGTTTTCCAGACAGAGATAATTTATAATAGACAGGTTGCGTGGGCCAGGTATAAACCTAATTTTCCTGACAAAGTTGTTCAAATGTCTTTAACCAACAAAGCACTCCTACACAGGATTTAGGTTTGGTGACACCACTTCTCCTAGCTTGTCCCCCTGCCTTCAGAGTGATATAAATAATGCTAGCAAATACACACGTTCCTCCAATTCCATCTCCGCTTCGGGTTCCAGCTCACAAGTCTCTCTCAGTCCTTCACACCTTTGATTGCCACAGCAATGGCAGCAGCAGTTTACAGAGCAGACCTGCCCAGCTTTGTTCTGACATGTAACAAGATAATACACATTAGTATGACTAATGGGCATAAGTCCCTTAACATGCTCTTGTCCTAGACCACACTACACCAAAGCTGGCTTTGTCCTGCCTCCACGAGGATTTTGTACTGTGATAAGTACATAAACGTAGTTAATACAAGAAACAACAGAGAAAAAGTTAAATGCCGCTTAAACACACATCCGCTTTTACAAAAAAAAAGCTCAAAAGTTGCCCAAAGGTCAACTACTTACAGGTGATCTAGAGGTATTAAACAACATTTACTTGAAAGGACTGGATGAACCATGTACATACAAGTGAATCCAGCGATTTCATTGAATGTATTTCTGCTGAGGGCTGTGACAGTTATTCCTCACACACCTAGCAGCTGAGCTGAGCCCACAGCGTGCTCACGTGTCTAAGCTCAGATCAATTTGCACATGCATAGTAGCTCTGACACATCCTAGACTCATCCAAGCCCTTGCGCATGTGCAGTAGATCTGCACATGCACAGTCATTATTTCAGGAGATGGCCATTTTTTTAACAGACCAGATGGCAACCTGGCAACTCCCGCAAATACCACACCAGTGATCCTACTGTGTGGAGGCTGTGGCCTTTCCTTTCCCTCTCCCTACCCTTCCCTTCCACCCAAGTCTGGGCCTGTGTAGTACTAAATGTTTTCAGTTAAATTATGTTAACTTGCCTGAATTAACAAAATTAAAAGGCACTTTATTATGTGTTAGACAACATGTAAACCTGCAAGTTCCCGTATCTGAAGTCACATGAGCAGTACACCTTTGTAGTCATTTAGAGACTTTGTAATACAAACATTTAGCTCAGAATGCATTTTTTAATTGGGCAGAAATTAGAACATTTTCATTAATAGGGCCAAGGAAGTCACGCCAACAATCCAGCTGTTGTCTTTGCATGGCTGAGAAATGGGGTGGCTTTATATAATTATGTATATGTGTTTGTATAGATGGAGATAAATGTATCTATCACCTTTACGTCCACAGATAGATATGAAAATACCACGAAGATCTTAGGTAATTTCCTAGGGAATGAACCAATGAAGGTTTTTTGTTATGAAATAGTTCCCAGGAAAGCAGGCCAGCAAAAGGTGTATTTGCCACAGCATGTCATTTTTAATTTGGTATTTCTGAAGCTGACAAGTGAAAATTTTGGAGAGGAAGAACAGTGTAAGGTCTGGATTACTCTGTGTTTATTTTTACATCAAAAAAATTGTGCCTAACAGTAGCTCACCCTTTGCTCCCTTCCCTGCTGTACCTGTGTGCTACCTTTGGCCATTTTTATCAACTGGGATTCACACAAAGCGTAAAAACCTACATGACAAAAGGGAGAAGCATGCCGCGTAGGGCTCTCAAAGCTTTATTTGTATTTACGCGGAGTCTTGGCGGTATCACTCCCCACGATCTCCGGGAGTCCGGCGAAGTTCTTAAACACGCCCGCACAAGGCGTGAGTCACCTACGCACGCTCCAGGTCCGCGGAGTTCACCTCCCCTCGGTCCACACGGCCCGTTTCATGATTCAGCACCCAGGCACCGCGTTACTCCCTCCGCACTCGCGGCTCCAGGTGCGGCCGGAGGGAGGGAGGGAAGGAGGGGCCGCAGGAGGGAGGGAGGGAGGCCCGGCCCCGGGCGAGGGGCCCCGCGGCGCTGCCCGCCTCGGCAGGCGGGGGGA
>VXAL01001529.1:150433-166869 GCA_013399475.1 Chauna torquata | reverse complement strand
GGGGGAAGCTGCGCGCACGGCTGCCCCCCGGCCGCCGCTGCTACGTGCGAGGTGTCAAGGCAGGCAGCGCTCGGCAGGGCCTGGTGCCCGCCTCCCTGGGAGCGCCGCTTCGGTACTGGCTGTACGCGGTTGGGGCTCTTTCTGAGCGGGATGGATCGTGCCCTGACAGAGCTGATGGCAGCGGCAATAGGACAAAGCCGGACGAGAGCGTTTTGCGAAGGAGCGTAATTGTTAGCGAAATAGAATGTCCGTGTTGGAGAGTTTGGTGGAGCCTCGGGGATTTCGAGTTTGTTTCCCTTTGTGTTAAAGGGACGCTTTCAGTTTGCCAGCAGTTGAGTACATTTAAACAGGTGAGGTGCACGTCGCTAAACGCCCACCCCGGGCCTCCCGGCCCGTTTCTGAATTTTATTGTGACATTCCTCAACACTAGAAAGGGATTCTGCTGTGCGGGAAACACACACACCAAAGACAATATTTTCCTCTGCAGTAATTTGTTTTTACAAATACATACTGCGTAAATACTCTAGGATGGAACTGTCATTAGTTTGGGTTATATGGATTTTTTTCATGTTGATGAAAGTTTTTCCCTTGAAAGATTCTAACATTCACCCCCTGGTTTTGGCGTTGGTGCATTGCTCGCAGCTCTCTCTTGATAGCTGTACATGTTTGCTTGATACAAATTTTCTTGTAACCATAGTTGAAAGTAGTTGCCAAAGGTAGGTATGCGGTAAAGTTGTGAGGTTCATCAGCTTTACGCTTAGTTTTATATACTTTCGGTTTATTTCCACGTAGAGAAGCCAAACCTTACGAAACTTTGAGTGTTTTATTTTAGAAGAAGTTTTAGGAAGAAAAACGCAAATACCTCGGAAATGTACCAATCTGTACAAAAAGCAGAATAGTAGTATCTGTGAAAAATGGCGTATATTATGTGCCAGCTCGAGGTTGAGTACATATTCTTGACAAAAAGTGGGTTTTAAAGACGTAATTCTTTTTTTTTTCAGTTAGGTGTTTGGTGTCATGGGAATACTGACAACTAGTTTTAGGAGGAAATTAAATTTTCCTGTAAAAATATGTGCTTACGCTGATATGAGTACAAGTGTCTGTGTAAGAGCCAGAAATGAAACTAGCTGAGACAAAAATTAAAATTCATCAATACTCTTTTTCTTCACGTTATGATTATTCCTGCCTGGTGTGGTGCTAAGCATGGCTGGTGTCCTGTGTCTTTATGGAGGACCTGTAGTATTGGTAAAGGTGTTACAAGTCATAAGTGCTATTGAAACTAGAGCTTTATTAAAATAGCAATTTTGTAACTTTTTCACAAAGTAGATACAGACAGGTCTTTTTTAATTGCATCAGTTCTGGGGAAAAATAGTTTTATGTCCTATGTTTTACTATTTACAAAATACTGATTACAACTAGCTAAGCAAATGTAGAAATAAAGTAAGTATAATTTCTGTTGTTTTCATATGACTGCTTAGGCATGTCTTCCTTTTCACTTCTGTGCTTTCCAGTTGGGTTTATGTGCCTCATGTAAACCAGATAAAAGAGCATATGTCAGATCATTTTCTGTACTGTAATCACATGTCTAAATCACTATTAGCCAGTCAAATTGTTCAACTTCTTTATCCCATTATAGGAAATGTTCCACTGAATGTTCAGGCTAAGTGCAGTCTAAGTAATGATAAAACTAAGAGCCCTGCATTAAGACAACGTAGCCAAAAAAAGAATAATTCCTCAGCTATGGAAGCCTCCCTTAAAAAACAATACGATGTTTGAGGATGCTGCTGGTTGGTATTTTTCCTTCTTGAAGGCCATGTTTTTACGCAAATTTGATGAGTTTAAGTAGACAGATGGAAAACTGCCTTGAATCTGTTTCTGTGAGATGCCAGGGATTCTTAATGCTTCACAGAATTAGGCTTATATGTTAAGAGATCATAGGGTTCTTCCAGCAGGACAGTTCTCTGCGAGTCATCGTCCTGCATTTTATTTGGTTATCAATAAGAATTCCAGTGGCAGTGGGGACACAGGTATGTATAGGGAACAGCGGAGGTTTCCTGTAGGTGATGGGCCAGGAATCGGTCTTGTTGTGGTGTCAGTGCCTGGAGAGTTACTGATGGTAGAGCATGGCGCAAGGACGGCTCTTGTCACCATTTGAAGGATACAGCTTTATGAATAGCATTGTCAGGAGACTTAATCTTAGGTGAGCAGTTCATTTTTATTGTTTATATTGTAATTGTGCCTAGAGGCCAAGGCACCATTATACTACATACGGTCCAAATGCATAAGCAAAGATTACTTCTGCACAAACAATTTCTTAATTTAAATGTAAAAATAAGACAGCATGTAAATGTAAGCGATGTATTGGGAAAGCACAAGGGAGCTGTGAGAATGCTATGAGCAAAAGAACGTGCAGAAGTTCAAGTACCCTGGCTACCTCAGCAGCAATGAATGATTCACAGGCATCAGACTTGGAGGATATATTTAAAGGAGGGTAGTGTTGTCATCCTGAGGATTTTCACAGATAACTTGTTTCCTGCCTCAAGTGCTAGACAAACACTCGTATTTTTCTTCCTTACGTTTTGACAACAGGGTATCTGTATAGAGCAGAGGTACAAATTTAACAGGTAAAGCTAGAACAGGCCATGCATAGCCTTGAAATTGAGAGCAAGTAGGTTGTTCTTGACATGGTTCATAAGGAAGAAGGAAGAACACAAAGAGCTGTAATCAAGGCAATGAATGAGGAAAATATTTTTTAAATACTGGCTTTCAAATGAATTTAAGAGGTGGCAAGATTGCGATTCCAAAGCAAAAAATAAAAAAAGAGAGAGAAGTTGCATTACTGAAGGTACAAAATGATGTAGGAGAAAGAAAAAGGAATCTGAGTCTTGTTGGTATTGTATAGGAGAAAATGGAAATAATTAGAGACCATCTTATCTCATGACCTGAAATCTTGGAAACTTAACTCCTGTACTTGGATTATACCTCAACTTCCAGGCTATGGACCTGAATGATAGGAATGTGATCAAAAAGAAGTTGCAGGGGAACTGTTTTGGATCCATTTTGACTGTTGTCATTGTGTGAACAGCTGGTTATTCATGAAAATGTATCAGAACAGTATTGTACAGGTGCAATAAACATTTATGTAACCTATTTTAAGTACTAGAGCTTTGTTAATCTCTACAGGTTATAAGCAGCACAAACATTTATCTTCTTAGCAAAAATTTAGTAGCAGAAGTCTCATTGGTTGTGATCATGACAAGTTACCTTTTAAATCAGAATCTGAGTTCATTTTAAATATTATTTTCAGCATCCATCAGCCTTCTGATCTATGTTACAAATTTTGCAAATGTGTGTAGTTTAAAACACCATGGGATAATGATTTCAAACAGCTTGAAATTTGTCTATTGAAAACTTTGTGTTTGTTTTTAAGTATCTATGATTTCATTTTCATTGTAGTTATTCGTTACTTACTTTGGCCAGAGTAAGCTGCAGTAGGTTTTCAAAGGCCGTAGATTTCACACATGCAGATAGTTTTGAGGACACGTAAGCATAGTGTTTTTGCCAGGAAATGATTATTTAAGAATTTTTATCATTACTTTAGCTGAATTTGCATTAGGGTAGGCCAATACTTAAAGATATCTACACTCATTTCAAAAGAACCTTAACGTGTTGGATGTCTTCTCTTTGTAGCTCAACTGTGTTTTTTTAGTTCGTGACACACCTTCCATGTGATGCTTATCTGCATCTTTACTTTCCTGCCCTGTTCTCATTTCAAAATTTAACATTTGCAAATGTCAAATTTATGTTGTCTTATACAATTAACGTATTCCTAAGTACGTGTTCATAGTTAGGGGAAGTCATTGCTACCTACCATCGAAAGATTGAAATCTTTCGCTGGATGAGCTTTGCACAACTGTTTTATGGATAAGGGTTAAGGTACTAAAGCAAACAGTGGCCTATACTTCTGCCTGTACAAGCCACCTATCAAAATGCTTGGGCCGAAAGCCAGAGGGTGCATATTAGTTCGTGCAGTGTGAAGAGATGAGGCGCTGGGATAGACTTCATTATCAGGATGTGACACTGGCTCTTGGAAGGCCTGCCTAGTCCGTCGTGGAACAGGACCGAGCGATGTGCAGCAGGGTCCCATGGGAGCTCTGGGCCATTTTCTTCCTCTGCCCACTCTACATTACGTCTTCCATCACCTGAGGAATTCATATTACTGAGCAGTTCCCTTACTGTCATGTGTTGCTCTTAAACGGGAGCCTGGCTTGAACAGCTCACAGTTCTGTTTTGCTCAGGAGCTTCTGTAAATGATGTCAGTATTAATATTTTGATTTGCAGTTCTTGGTGGGACCTCTGTGATGGATGACAGTGAAAGCTGTTAGACGCACTGGGTTTTATAGAATTGTTTTGCAATACTGTCAGAGTTGTTAAAATGTTGATTTATGTGAACTGGTGTCTTCACTTGCATCTTAAGGGTGAGTTCAGGCTTAATGTTGGAAACGGATATTTTTCTATAACCTTAGGATGTAGGTTTCGCAATTTGAAACAGACTACACTTGTAAGTGCAGATCGCTTTGAAATTTTTTTGAAATTGCAATTTTAATTCCAGCTGTTAGTTTGTTAATGTTTGTATTTGATAACCCATCGAACTTCTGTAGCACTTTTCATGAAAGGAGCTCCAAGAGCTATTAGTATCATGACAGGATCATGACAGATCAAATATCGTGACACTCTGTGAAATCTCAGCATATTATATCTTTGCAGAGGTAGAAATAATAAATAACACAGTGTCTTGGTTTCCATAGTCTTATCCATCTACCCACCAGACATCATTTCATCCTACATTCAGTGACACGGGTGACTTTTCTCAGCTTCAAAAATAAATCACTTTTTTTTTTGTCTTTACTTGTGGATATTATTTTTTTCACCTTATTAGTGTGTTCAGCTCCTACTAACTTAATGTCGTGGTTCTGTCATAAGACAAGTAATTGGGAATGGACATTTCCACTCTTTGCTGCCATTTGAGTTGAGTGATGGGTTGCCAAGGCAATTGGCTTGCCCAGGGTAGCTGGAGTTGTTTTTTTACTCATAGGCCCAGTTGTCCCACAACAATGTTGGAGGGGTAGCAGGGTCAGGTATAATAAGGGAAAATAGAAGTTCCTATCTACCATGAAGGATCACACCTTTATGTTATTATACACCAGTGCTATGGATTTAACTTTTTAAGAAATGTTGTCATATGTACACTAAAATGTTATGAAGTGGCAAACAAGCTACTAGTAATTCCAGAAAATATTAGAAGCTTTTCTCCTTTCTATGTTTAATATATTTGATCAGCAATTCATACAATTTGCGTGATTCATATAGTTGGGAAAACTACAGATCAGCAAGATTTCACTGTAGCAAATCCTGTTTGCGATTGAAATAACTTACATTGAATTCAGCTTTTTCTCTTTCTCTATCCTGTTCTATACTAGAAGGATGGCACTGAGCATTCCCATTCATTGCCATCCCTGAGTTCCTCAGAGGGGGTATTCAGAATAAGTTTGGGCACTTGCTTGAAGAACTACATTAATTAATTTCTTCTATTAGCATTAACGTTTTCATTCTTTCAAAAGAAAATCAAATAATGTAGGAATAAAAACCTTAAAATCTAGAATATTTATTACTTGGAGAACATAGGCAGTGAGTGCATGAAGTGCATCAGGTGGTTATTTTCCCCAAACACCGTAAATCTTAAGCTGGTTCTGGCTGCAAAACGTAGTAGCACTCCTGCCCTCCCTCTGCTACCAGCTGTTTGTTCTCTCCCTTGTGCTGACCCAGGCATTTGTGTAGCCATGTGGTGAACTGCATTGGGAAATTGATCTGGGTTAAAACTAACCTGGCAAAGAAACGTGTTTGCGATAGCATAAGGGAGGAGGCCAGAGCAAGCAGCCAGGGTGCGGAGAGGCAGAGCTTATGTCCCTTGGTAGCACTGCCAGCTTAAAGTGGCTGCGAAGCTTGGAGCCTTGGTTGGCTGAAACTTGAAGGTTTGGGTGGTTTTCTTTTGGCTGGCTCAGGTAAACTGTTCAATACAGGAGATTGTGAGAGATTTTTACAGCCTGTAGTCATGTTATATATGCTGTTTGGGTGTTTAAAAAGGTGCTGTTGAGAGGGTTCTTCATAGCATTTGGACAGGTGAGTTGCGCTGTTCTAACTCATTCTTGCCCCAAACAAGCCTATCTGTTGGCACTGATTCTCACTTTGATCCTCTGAATTAGTCCTGAATTTAAATATTTAAAGTATGCTAAAATAATAGTGTAAATAAAATATTTTATGTTAATAAGTAATTTCTGGCATTCTGGAAGCTCCTTCCTAAAATACTTCAATACATGGGCATTATAATAAAATAGTACTAGATACAGCTTCTTCTAGAATATTCTTCATCTTTTTGGAATTATTTTTATTAAATCACGCTTGTACCAAATCCTATTGCCAGCCATTCCAGTATAAACATAAAATTACTGATTTGCAATGCTGTATCAACATTCTAATTGTTCTTCTTGAAGAAACTGCTAGAAATCCTGGTAAAGCAGGATACTCCCCCTCAAACTGAAAGGTTTTTTTTTCTCTTTTGCTACATCGTTACTGATGATAAATTCTTGCCAAAAATAGATTTAATTAGGTTATCGGAAAAAATCAGCTTTAGGAAAATTTACCAATTTTTGATTTTGTCCGCAGAGCATATGCAGTTGAATCACTTGTACGGCACAATAAGATAAAAGGAAGCTTGGTAGTAAAGATGTGGTCCAAATGTGCAGTCTCTGCTGCTAAACAATTACCGGCATCTTGTGCGACTGTTTCAGAGCACCATCTGGAAGTCTTTGCTAATCCAGAATGACTTCTGGAACATCCCAAGGTCTGTGGGACCTGCGCGATTTGGATAATGACACCTACCCTGCTGTCTCCATCTCTGACAGTCGTGACTGTATGCAGTGTTCTTAGTCAAAGTTTTCTCATCAAAGCATGATAGAGTGGCTCCACAGCGTTTCTTAACAAAGGTGGGAGCTATGTTGTATTAAAGTTTGGGAGATTTTGTTAGTAAGTGATTTCATCGATACTGAGTGTGAACTATTTAGAATTTTTTCTAAATTCTGAATTTCTAAAAGTGTGGAGTTCAGAAGTGCAATGAAATTCTTTTGAATAAAATGAATATTTAGTTCTGCTATATTGCCACAGACAAACTATATAGCCAAAAACCACTTCAGGCTGATCTTGCTCATCCTTGTGTGTTGTGTCGGTACCATTTCTGACAAATGATACTCCCACTTGTTTTTGAAGTATTTGTTGAATGCAGTTCCAGTGTATCCTGAGGCAATTAGTTTCAGTAACTAATTTTCCAAAATATAAAATAAATATTCTTTACTGTGGATTAAGCCAGTTTTGTCTTGTACTACTCACAGTTACGACTTTCAGCAGTTGATACGGAGAACAATTTTCATAATAAACTTTTATTTATTAGGAGGTTGTCTCCTTTGTTCTACACTGAACAAGCTTAACTTCTCAATGTATTTTAGGGTAAGATTGCCCTCACTGATGACAGCATCGTAATGTCAACTTGCTTGATTTATCCTTCCAAAGTTTGCTCATCTTTATAAAGTTTCACTTGGCTGGTACAAACCATTTTTCCATTTATCAGAATGACTCTTTATAAGATCTTGTCCTCTAAAATGGTTATAACTCCTGCCTCAGCCATGTGTCATATGCAGCCCTTCTATGTCAGTTTCTTCATGCAGGTCCTGAACTTCCTTAAAATGTTCTCCCAGCTTGATTGCAAATAATTTGCAAATAAATACCCTTTGAATGCTCTAGGTCATTGTTGCCCACCTGTCTTAGGGCACTTTGACCAGGACTCTGTCATCGAAGATGATCACTCATGGTTTAGAGATGACTTCTGTTTGTTTCTGAAGTAAAGTGTGAATTTCTTCCAGTCCAGCTGACTGGAATTTCCCTGATTATTTAGCCTAATAACAAAATCAATTTTTAGTATTAGGTATAACAAATCTGTTTTATGAAGGTTGAAATGCAGAGAACAGCATTTGATTCTGTTTTGTTATCCGTTTGTTCTTTTTCAATGCTACGTACTGACTTTTTTGTCTTTATTCTTACTTCTAAAATATTTTTGAAACTTTGTTTGCCTTTTATATTGCACAGTGGTAATAATGCATGCTGTGCTTTTATCTCTTCCAGTTCTTATCCCTGACGGTTTATGCTGTTCCTTTGTACTCATTAAAATGCCCTTGTTTCCATTCCTAATATGATTCTTTTTAGTTTCAGCCCCTTATTACTGGATGCGTTTGATGCACCCTGTATTCATACTACATTTCCTATCTTTCCCCTGTGTTGGAATACTTTGCTGTTATGTGTATTCCAGTACAATAACTGCCAGTCCTCCTTTAAATTGCATTCTCAAGAGATTCTAGCAACAAGTTCAAAGAGTTGGTTGAAATTTGCTTTTCTTATTTCGTTTAATTGAAGATAAAAATTTGTTCTCCTTTTTCTACTGCTCTCATTTTTCCCTTTCCTTGGCACAGTGAACGCTTCTCGTTACCACTTCCAGCCAAATCTCTGTACACGTTTAGATTTTTAAGATGGAGCCCGCCCTAATAGAGTGAAGTGTGAAATAACTGCTCTTCTGGCATCCTTGACTTTGTGAAACAGTTGTCCTCAACATTTTTCACAAACTCGTTGGGCTGTTTGTTCAGTTATTTTGGTTTCCATCAGATATTTGGATGATTAAGGCCTCCTCTTACCCTCAAGTTATGAAAAGCTTTGAAAGCTTCTGTTAAGTTGCTTAAGAAGTTATCACCCCCTCATTTGGTCAGTGGAACAATTTTTCTCTCCTAGCCTTTTCAGTTCCTTATTCCCTAGTTCTCATTCTCTGGTGCTTATGGTTTTGTTTCTGCTCCTCCATTTTTTCCTCCTCCTCCTCCTCTGTTTTTTTTTTTTTTTTTTTCCCTCCCCTTTTTGTAATACAAGCAAGTGATTGGTGTTTGTTTTGTTTTCTTACCATGGACAACTGAAATGCATGAGAGTAGAACTTCACTTAGAAATGGAGCAGATGCTTTTCATGGAGAAGAAAGTCTTGTAAAGGGGAATTTTGAATTTAAATTCAAAATAAAGATGAAAGAACTGGTTTTGAATTTCTTTAAATCTCACAGTTTATTCATTTGGCTACTTCTCGATTGTGCTCGTTTTGTGTCGGTTAGCAGAATGGTTGTAGATAGGAACAGTGTCCTGGCACCTGAAGCACTCAGCTTCTTTACAGTGGCCTTGTCTGTGCTTGTAAACGGCAAGAGGGAACGCTTTGAGTCACTGGACCGCCATCGTCTCTATCTAGATTATTGCCGTGGTTGCTAGTACAATTTTGACCTGGGCCTGCTAGCACTCTTCCAAAGAGTTCTGAGGGCTGGCCCAGGAGCTCGTGTGCGCCTGGCACCATTTTCAGCGCAGCTGACAGGTAGCTGCTTTGTTTTGGAGGTTGAGAATTGGATAGCGTGGATGTACGCTGTTGTGTGCTAGCTGGTTTCAAGGCCAACATTACCAACTATGTTTAATTTACTAGAATAACTATAACGGGTATTTTTCTAGAAGAAATTCAGTGGAACTGACACAATTCTCATCAGTTTTACTTTCAGCCTCCTGGGCAAATGCTGCCACAGTTAATGTTCTCTAACCCATAGGGATGTAAGTTTAGGGAGAGCAGCTCACAGCAGAATTGCTCTAGAGGGAGCAGAGGAGATGGGATTTACAAGCCATAAGGCTCTGAGAAATGCTTGCTTTCAGTGCTTCTTCAGTCTTCTGACATAGAATTTTTCCTTGTTCATATTTTGCATAATTAACCTTGCATCAGGCATCCTGATAGAGATTTATAGAAAGGCAAGTGCAAAACAGATTCAGCGGGAATTCTAGTTTATTTTTCTGCCTGTGTCTTCCAGAAACCCTTTAGAAGAGAACAGGGCCCAGAAATGAGGCGGAGGTGAGGGAGGAGGGGACAGGACTCAGGAAATAAGTGATCTGTAAGCAAGATTATTTAAAGAAATTATTTCCCTAAGGTCTTTCATACAGCAGTAGCAGCAAGGGTTGGCTCCTGGCTGGGTATTCTGTCACCTCTTTTTGTAATGGAATGGGAGAATATTCTTTGTGCTGTCATGTGCTGTGTACAGCTTGAAGATAAAATCATTTCTGATTCAAATGTGTTTGTCATTAAAGAATAAATACAAAAACTGGTAAACTGATGCAGATATTTTGTGTACTCTACGTGTGGCCTTCTCAGATAGGGTACAGTGGTAGAACAGAATAGAGAAGGTGCAGTTGACTGTGTACCTACTTTATGGACAAGTAGGGAATCTCGATCTCAAGGCTCATCAACCAGACACTGTTATTGGGGGGTGGGGTTAAATTACTGGTAATGTAAATAAATGTTGTTTTAAGAATACTTTCAGTTTACTTTTTTTTTTTTTTAATTAGTCTTTTTTCATTTTATTTGCTCTAGACTCGGTCTTGATAGGCAGAAGGAATCTGCTTTTTAAATTGTTAACTTGACCATGCTGTTTTAAAGGCTTTTTTAGACCAAGGATTCATATGATACGCAAAAGTTTCTTGTCTATACTTAGTTAACATGCCCACGCTTTAAAAAAAAAGTCAAATCATAACTATCTTGGACATGTATGAACTTGTTGAGTTGAAGCTCAGGCTCTCAGATACCCTTTATCTTCTGAGGTGCAGTTTCCCATGTTTGACTAGAATTTTGAAAAGCATCGTGATAGATTTTTGTTAGCTGGGTTTTATCTAAAGACTGTAAAGGTTGTTAGATCAAGTTGTTTTGCTTTGTTTTTTCAAGATATAGCCTAAACTGAACTTGGGGAATATACAGCTGCGTGGATGGGACCCTGTCACATGGTGTGGCAGCATATTCCACCACAGCTATTACTAATGGGCCTTGGGGACAGGGCAGAGACTGAATTCTAGCTCCCATAGTCATGCCACCTCGGTTTCTTTTTCAGCTATATTGTGATGGTCTAGTTTCTAGCTGAATTGTTTTCTTTCCAAACTTGAAAAGAATAATATTTATTTTACTGCTCTAAAGGAGCTTACTAATGAATAGTAGGAAGTGTACGTAAATAGCTTAAATTCTGTTGAAGTCTCTGTGCTTAGTCAGAAGAGGGAACTAGGCGTCTCTGACTTGCAGTGCAGAAGGACTAAGTAAGGTTAGAGCAGGGGTTTGTTAGAGCCACTGAATAGGAAACACTAGACTAAGAGATTTAGGTGTGATTTAGGCCATCTGAATATCACGCTAATGCCTGATTGCTGTTGTCTGTACTGGCTTTGTTTTGGGGCAGAAGTTGTTTCAGATGGGGTCCTACCATCACATTTTAGCACTGTGTGTGATTACAGAGCTATGTAAACAACTAATTGAATGTCAAAAATATTTGAAAACCATTTTGGGAACTGACTCTGCTTGAGGTGCTTTGAGCAGGAGGTTGGACTAGATGACCTGAGGTCTTTTCCAACCTGAGTTATCCTATGATCCCGTTCTATGACCGTCCCTTTTAATGGTCCTGCCCGTTATTTATGTCATAGCCATTGCTTTTGCACTGTAAAATTATGCGTAATAAACTTTATTTTGTGGAGGGTGTTTTCCTGTCTTATTTCTTGAAAGAAAGCAGTTTATTGTATCTCTTTCTTTCATTCTCTGTGTTCCTTATTCCCTGTCACCTGATAGTTGCTTTATCTATTAATGTGTGATTCCACATACACTAAATAAATGATTACTTCCCAACGTTTTTCAGAAATGGTGTCACCTGGCATTCCAAATTTTCTTCTTAAAGGGTATTTTTAAAAGTATCTGGTAGAAAAGGGTAGGGCTATTTTGATTACTTGAAAGATTTTGTCGGAGTTTTTATTCTGACATAGTTTTGTCCTGCTTGTGCTAGAAATTAACAACTCATCTTACTAGCAATGAGTCACTTTCTAATAGCCCATGACTGTTCTGGTGTTGCCTCTTTTCTACCTCTTATTACATCTTCTTTTTAACTTGTGATCTGTTTGTCTACATTGGTTTTGAGTTCTTTATGAATTCATTTGCTCACACCTTTATTTCCGTTTCTGGTAAGCAGTAATACATTATCATTCCAGTTATGCAGCAGAGTTTAACCATACCAGCACCTCGCAGTAGTGTAAAATGACACAGGTCACGACACTCCTGTGTCTTCTGCAGTGTTACTGTGGGAAAGCACCACGTGCCATGCTACTTCAATAACAGGGAGTATAGTTCTGCTGGGAAACTGAAGAAGTGAGGAAGGAAATTTGAGATTTCTAGGGGTAATACGGCATTTGAAGACTTAAATTTCTTATTTCAAATAGTTTTTCAGAACTGTTTTTTAACCTAATACAGTCTATGCTTCTCCATTGCTTTCACTATTTGCATTTGCTAGTGGACAAGACGTGATGCTTGATGAGCTCAAGCTATGTCGAGCTGTCTATGCTGATGCTCTTTTGGAAGTATCAGCCATAGAGGTAAGAGGGTGCACTTCAGCTTCTTGTTTATTGTTTGTACCTCAAATTCACATTCATCAGTGAATTAAGTGTGATGATAGGCTTTGCACTGGAATGTGGTGCTCTGCCGTCTCTGTTGCAGGGATGGTAACCTTTGGCTGAAGCATGGAAAGGCAAGGGGAGAAAGACACCTCAAGCCTTTTCAGCAGTATTTGTCAAAACTTGTCTGTCAAAGCCCTAAGGACAGACAGAATTTCTATTTGGAAATTTCAATTTCCTAACTTATGTTACTGTTCAAATTTTATTTACTAATGGCATGCTTGCTAGCTATGACATCTTTGATGTAATATCTTTAAATCAAATTTACAACAGTATGTTAACATGATTATGTAGTTAACCCATGAAATGCATTTCTTGACTGAACAACGTGCTGCTAACCTGTCTTAGGTCCAGGTATGATCTGGTTCAAGCTCATGAGAAGATGGAGCAGGGAAGAGGAAAGAATATAGTTTGGCACCTCTTTTTTTTTTTTTTTTTAGAAGTGGAGTCTATTTCCAGATACTGTCGTAGTACATACCAGAAACTAAGAACTTCCAAAACCCTTCAAATGCAATAAAAAAGAAGTTAAACTACTCCTGTCTAATCTATGCTTTGGTATGAAAAGTGGAAGTAACAGAGAAACTCTATTCATGGAAGAGAGTGGTTGAAGTTGATTTGTAGTGTGAAGGCGTAAAATGATGCTGAAGGTAAATTGCCTTTACGTTTGAGTAGAATTGCCAGGCTAAGGAAAATAGTTGAGTTTCCTTTTCTGCTTGCTGTCTTTTTGTAGTTAGATACTTATGACTTAATCTCAGGTCATTGTTATGATTGTATTGTATTATTACTAGAAACCCATTGAAGTAAAAGATCTAGAAATAGCAGGTCAGCAGAAGTTAAGAAAAAGAGAAGGACAAACACTTCTTTGTGCTTCTTAATATATTCATCTTTGTGTTTTAAAATCAGTGAAGTACCAAATCAAATGTGTGAGCTAGTAGCTATTGTAACCAAATAAAGAATTGTTGTGAGGCCCATCTCTCTTGTGCTGCATTTGAAATTTAGATTGGAATATATTGGACATGGTACCGTATCGATGTGGGAATTTCTCTTGGTTACTGTGATATATTGCTTTCCAAAAGTCAGAAATTGTAAATAGGTCCTATAATAAAAAGATAAGGCATGCTTTTTTTAAATGTGTCTTGATTAACTCAAAGAGAGTTGAATCCTTGAGTTAATCAGTTTGAGTTTGGAAGAAAACAGTCCACCATATGTATAGACATAAGTTTTTAGCTTAATCATTAAATCCATAGCTTCTGTTGCTTAAAAAAAAAAAAAGTCTGTCTCTGGAGAGATGACTGATCCCATTTTTCCATGTACATTTTCTTGGCAGAAGTGTTGGCTTAAACAGTTTCTGCCTTGCCATCGTGGTGACACACGTTTGTGGAGACGTGTGAATCAGGGCAGGGAGTCAATGCAGACGGAATCGCTTTGCTTTTTTTCAGTGCCCTGCCCCATCGCTTCTTGCTGGGTTACCCTGTGGCCAGATCAGTCCTGGCATCTGGTTCACAATATGATGCAACATACAGCTGAGCCGGCACGGTTTAGAGGCTGGGAATAAGGGGGCATGGGGTGGGATCAGCTTCAATTAGAAGTGCTGCCAAATGTGAAACCCTATCCCAAGTTGTTCCTTTAGCTCATTGTATGATCCTGCTGAAGGCAACTTATGGGCAGTTTGTATGGCGAGGTAGTAATTAGTCAGCAAGGCTGGTGTTGGATCATGTCTGAGTCTGTTGTAGCAAAAATTATGGTTTTGCGCTTACTAAGATTTTTACAGCAATTAATGTGCTTTTACAGTAAAAGAACTAAATCTCACATCTTCTATAGGAGAGAAAATGCAGTTTGGTGTTTGAAGCTCTCAGGAAGAACAAGGCCAGCCAACGTGACTTCGTACCTGTTAGCTTGCCTTTTGGGCTGCGTGAGCAGCAGGGAAAAGTACTGAGAGTAATTTGTTGTTATTTCAACCAGCTGTTATTAAATTGCAACTTGCCTCGTTTGTGCTAATGCACTTATCAGGTGAGCCATTACCTGGTATGTTAAAACATGTGCTTTTTGACAGACTGTAACATGTTTGAAAATGTCTATAAGTTGAAGGCATGGCAGCACAAACAGCACTGAATGGGAATTTAGGGTGAGTCCGTTACGCTGCAGGTGGTGTCATCTTGGAAGTGAGGTACTGCACCTGTGTCCTAGTGGAAGTTTATATAAATGTTGTGGGATTGCTGACACTGGTGCTTTAAGAAGTGTTTAAGCTATACAGAGATCTGTGTCCAGGAGGGGTTTGTCTTGATTAAACCTAGAGGACTATCAGTGCTAAAGGGAAAAGGCTAATCGATACATACAGCAGTAGTGGTTTAGCAATTCACCACTTGTTGGTTGAACCAAAATAACTGACCCTTACTGCAAAATAAAAACTGGCATTTACCATCTTAGCTAAGGCTCAGACTAACACAGTTAACCTTCTCATTGCAGCAGACTAAGTGTGCTAACATGCGTGGTTACTGGAGATGTGCTGCTGATAGCGGTAGCTTGATAGCTTGTTGTGGCTAACTACGTTCATGTGTCCGTACCTGTACAAACAGGGCACAATGGCTCTTATACAATAGTTACTTGTTTTAAAGTAAACACATGGAGGTGTGCTTTTTTTTTTTTTTCCTCTCATGTGAGTGCTTTCCTTTTAAAATTTTATCTTAATCCCTGGAGAATTGGTTTGATAAAAACTTTCCTGTAGGCCGGGCACCTGGAGAGTGTTTAAATTGAAAATGTAGCGATAGGCAGTGCCTCGGCAGATCACGCTGGGTGAATGAGTGCAGGGTTTTGAGTTTGTTCTGTTCGGTCTTAGAGGTGAAATGGTCTTTTTGAGTTCCTAAGTGCATTTAGTGAGCATTCCTCTAAACAATACTAAGAAGGGAATACGGAACTTCTTTGCTTGTCCACAAAGGAAGGCTGCCCTTGCCTCTCTATGTCCGGTTGCAGCTCAGTGTATGAGAACAGAATTTGATCAAAAAAATAAATAAATTCAGAGCAGTGAGAAAATAAACGTAATTCATAGTGTTATTTTTGTTGTTCAGGTAATTCAGAGTGGTGTTGTCAGTATGTCAGTGTGTGTCTTGCAGATGTCTGATACTTAAAGAAAACTTACAAAAGATTGACAGAAGCAAAGCATTACACAACAGCTGCTCATAGTTTTTGTGTGAAGGGAAGTTGAACAAAGGTAATTGCATTACAGCTGAAATTGGTAGACCGATTGGTTTAGAACTGTCGATCGGTACAAGTGAAATGAGAGTTGCATAATGATTTCTTGTTTTGTTTTTCTCTCTGAGGTCTGTAGAAGAGGAAAAAAAATGGCAGGGGCCGTTTGAAGGATTAGGAAAGAGCCGTTTCTAGATGGACATTTGTCAGGCGTGCTTTCTTAGCTGGTCCGTTTCAAACTGGTTTTGGAGAAGTATCTGAAAGTCTGAAAAATGTTAAAAGGGGAAAAAAAAAAAAAAGCCAATGTCCGAAGTCGCACCTTAACATTTAAAACTGAGATCCTCCTTCGCCTCGGATGGCCCCGAACAGCCGAGGACGTGTCCAGTAGTGAAGCAGCAGGAATCTATTGAAACGTTTTGTAACTTTTCGGCGGTGCTGCTTTGTTAAATGGGAAAGTCCAGTTGTTGGGGGCAGGGAGGAGGGGAAGGAGAAGTAACCAGGGGAGCGCTGCCTGCCGCTTCGCCTGGGAGCTGTTAGCAGGACGGGGGGCTCGCGGCAGCACAGACCGCACGCTGCGGGGCCGGCTGCCGAGCTCGGCCTCCGCAGCTCTC
>VXAL01001529.1:104987-140562 GCA_013399475.1 Chauna torquata | reverse complement strand
AAATTGTGGTAGAAGGATGAGAGTACAAGTTGTGTGGGCGTGTGTGGTGGTGGGCAATGGGCCTGCTTTTTGAAGGTGTTGTGACAAATAAGTGGACTCTAAAGGCAGGGTATTTGGATTGTTAGCAAGTTTTCTTGTGGTCCTTCAGACAGTAAGTTTTCTCACTTCTTGCAGCCTAAAGAAATCATGGGATTTGTTTTCTGATGTTAGACATCCGTATTACATAGCTTAGGTTTTGCTTCATTCTTTCAGTGTTTGTATCTGGATGATGAACCTGTCATATGGCATAAGCAGGCTTAATTATTATTATGTTTCCTGATAGAGTTGGTTATCAGCGAGTTTAGATTTCATGCCTGATCATGCTGATGTCTCTGGATTTACGGATCTTTAAAAAGCCTCAATATAGTAATAGATCAGTGTTATCAGCCAAAACTGCTGCATCTTCCTTTATTTATTCTCCCTTCCCCCAGGGTGCTGTACTGGTCAGTCTAAATCGCCACATGCCAAGGTGGCTGTATGGTAGCTACATCAGCTGTACCTAATGGAGCAGGTCACATGCAAATACTCATTAAAATATGATTAAAGTATCCCCTTCTGTTCATTAAATGGAGCCCAGCCCATGCGTTGTGTTGGACATTCTGTTTTGTTTACACTGTGTGTTTTGAAATGTCTGTCTTGTTTCTGAGACTGATTGTTTGCCACCCAAACCCCAGCCCTGTTCAAGCCTCTGCTGAAGATGCACTTCATTCAGCTCACTTTCCGTTATTAATCTCTTCTCTTACACTGACTGGTGATTAAATGCAAGTAATGAAAATGGAGTCTGCTTTCATTTAAAACAGTGTTCTGAAGACAAATATGAAATACTGTTGTTGACAGGGAGTCTTTCTTGTTTTCCTGTACCTCTGCTTTTTAACTACCAAAGACAGTTGTCTTTTTTTGTTGCGTTTAATTAATAAGCTAATCTTGCAGTAGAGAGCCAGCCTAAATTATGTTGGTAATTTGCCACAACCACTTATGGTACTACATAAATAATGAGAGAATAACAAAAACCTACAACTAAATTAACAAAATCAAAAGGATTTAGTTATGCTTTCTGAGACGAGCCTTGTTGTCTTGTCTGGAAGTAGAAGAAAATGGGTGGTTCTTTAGTAAAAGGTGGAAATCAGTGTGCTTCAAACTCGGAGAGTTTTAGCACGAATCCGCAAGTTGAATTTCTGTCTTTGATCAATAGCTTTGACAATGACTATGGAAAGCTTAAACTTATGGGAAACATGGGTTGGTTCAACCTATGATCAGCATGAATGACTAGAGAGAGACGGTCGAGTTCTTGTGTTGTTGGAATTAGGGCAAATGAAGAGTATTGTTTCCAAATCAACATCTTGTAGAAGAAGAAGAGAGAGAAAATACTGTGTAAGTTCTTAGATCTGGTTTTTCTTTTGACACTCTGGAATCAGATGATTTGGCACTTGTAGCTACTGTGGATAAGAGGTGTTTATAGAAAAATAAAATAAAATGTATGTACGGCAGCGGTAGGGGAGACGTCTGTTCTCAAAACATCTGAGATGCTGGAAAGTGTGTCCCCAATGGGAAAGAGAAATTGCATAGCTGGCACTGAGGCTAGCTTCTTACGCATGCATGGCCATATTTAGGAAAGGATCAACACTAGAAGCTGAATTATTAGAGAAATGGCTAAGGCAATTGAAAATAAAGGGAATCATCTTACCGTGCTTGTTTGTTTCAGTTTGGCAAGACAGTAGTGTGGGAGGGTTGCTATCTCTGGACTAGCTGCCTGTGTGAAGCAAATCTTGAGATGAGTTTCAAAAGGTAAATGTTATTTTAACCCAAAGCTCCACAGTTGGTGTGATCTGGGTCTGCACATGGCTAGCTGCTGCTTACAGGTGGATGATGAACGGGCATGAATGACAACTGCCCTCTTGACTTGGAAATCTAGTCTGGAGAGAGCAGAGCCAACTCTTGATGGAACAAATTGCATGAGGCTTGTACTGCATACAGCGCTGGGGAAGCTTCTGTTTGCTTGTACATCTTGCAAAAGTTCATGTGTATAATTAAAGCAAACAATAGGCAGTTAAAAAAAAAACACATTTCAAAGAAGCTATATTAAAAAAACAACATTCTTGTTGGCAAATACTGGTTAGTATGGTAATACAGTTCATTACAATTATTTGCATCTATGTGGTAGTTTTTAGCTTACTGTGATTTTGTTGGAAGTACAACAGAATATCTAAATACCTAAGTTCATCTTTGGGGGAATTCAACCAATGTTTCTAAGAAGATTGCCAGAAAAAGTGCTGTCTAATATTCCAGGATCATTTTTTGTTGTTTTTTTTGGAGGGGGGGNNNGGGGTGGTTGCTTGTTTGTTTGTTTCTTTGTCTTTTTTAAGATGTGATTCTTTTTGTTGCACTCATCAAGACTCATTTTGAAAGACTTATTTTTCTTGTTTTGACAAAATAGTTGATCAGTGCAACTGGCAAGGAACTGACATGTAGCAACAAAGAATTTCTGTTTAGCTAGAAATTTTATTAGAGGCCATCTCCATCTTGGAGCACTTTGTGAAGCAGAGTAGAAACTCTTTGTCTAAGAAAGGCCATTCAAGTTAATTTGCACGTTTTCCTCCCCAAAATTAGCATACCAGAATACTTCATTGCAGTGTGTTTAGAATACTTTGTACAAGAAATAACAGTAAGTTGAAGATTGCTAACTGAGGATCTGTAATGATGCCAACTGACTATTTTTTTTTTTAAATGAAAGCTTTGTATACATAACAGGATGAGTCATCACTGGAGAGTTCTGAATGTGTTTGGCATCCCTAAGAACTCTTTTGTATGTCTCTGCTACACAGAAAAGCATTTTTGTCATGAAACTGTGCTTTACGAAGTGTTGGACTAACTAAGCTTTAGGGGAAGGTTTTCTAATGTGGTTTAATTCTTGGCTTTATATTATTGTATTTAAAACATTTTGGTATTCTTAGGTCTTCCTAAGTAATAGGATGACAATTTCTAAGTTGTTTTTTGGCCATTAATTTTTTAAGATTATACTTGAGACTTCAGACATACTTCTTTTATATATTTTTGTAAATTTTGTTATAAAAGTGTGTGATAAGAGCTTGACTGTTTTCTTAGATCTGCAGAAATGATTCCTTTGCTTTAATACACAAACATTAAAAATCTGGTTGTAGGAGAACACCAAAACTCACTTTTCTTTACTCAGCCAAGATCACTGTTCTAAGTCTGCAGTAGCTGCTCATCGGAGATGTGCTTATTTTAAGTACATTTTCTTTTGATACAGTTGTCATGTAGAAGAACTGGATGGCCTTGGTGTTTTCTGTTGTGTCTCCTAAGAAATGAAACTCTTTATTTTTTGTGTTAAGAACATCCGTAGTTGCTATCCTCCCTCTGAACAACTGCTTGATAAAAAGAAAAAGAAACCTTTCTTTGTCTTCAAGATGTTTGTAGAGAACGCATCAGTCCACCGTTGTATTTTGCCCATGATGTTTCCTAATGATGTGGAACCTTGTTTGTGTAATGTTAAAGTTGTGCATGGTAGCAGATTGAATTTCGCAGCTGGTGAAATAGGGCAGCACACTTACATTTATCTGAGATTTCTAGGAGTGTGTGAAATTTACCAGTCACCCCGATTCATTCTTCAGCAGTGCGTTTTGTAAAGCGCGCTGTGATTACTTTCAAAAATCAGAGCCATTGGCTGCAATTCTTTTACATCTGGTAGTGGTGATGATATATTAAATTAAACAATTTTAGTTGTTGCAATTTCTTTTGAATGAATCTGAATATGAAATTTATGGCCAAGGAAAATTGAAAAAAAGAATTGAGTCCTTCAGAAGAGCTCATGAAGAAGTCTTAAGAATTTGTAGATTTTGATGCAGAAAAAAATACTTTCATAATCATTTAGAATTTTATAGGATTTTTATCTGAATTCTCAGAATGATACTGTTATCGGAAAGCATAGTAGACAGAGGGGCTTTCAGATAGTCTTTGAAAAAGCACATAGGTTAATTCTTCAGCACTGTACCTGCAAGTGTCATAGCTTTGAGTCAGGCTCTCAGGCTTAATNTATTTAAGCTTGGAATTAGTTCGGTGGCATGCTGAATTTTTTTTAAAGGTAGCACATGTTTACTTTTTTATATTATTATTATATTTTATTTTAAGTTGAAGTTCTTACGCTGTGAGTTGCCAGCTTAGTGTTATTCTGCAGTCAAATGTTGGAGCGTGTTGATACGGGGTGTGTCTAGTGACTGAAGCCCTAGTTTGTTTTTATTTTCCGAGGTAAGCTAAACTTCAGCTTTTGATTTCGTTTGTGGAAGAGGTCAGTTATCAACATATCTGCAAATTAGGCTGTAGGATTGGCTATAAAAAAAATATGGTCTTGGGGTGTGTCTGCATTTAGAGAAGTTACAATTAATAGCAACACCAAAAAACGTATGTTTGCCGTGCATCCTCTTAAAGCCCCTGCAGGGAGGAGCTCTACTTCAGAATACTCTGCTTCCTTCAGCAAGGCGCTAGTCCCAGCTGCTCGGGTGAAGAAGGCTTCCCTTAGGGGCATTCAGCCAACCACATCGCCTTTACTCTAGGATCCACGTGCAAAGAGGAAAAGAGAGTTTTTGTTCCTCCGAGATGACTTTATCTACTTGTTTTGCAGCTTGTAGGCCAGAACACTGGCACCTGAAATTTCTGAGCGTCTTAGATGTTCTCCCAAGTCTTGAGAATTAAAGTATCCTAGTATATGTATTTTGCAATACTGTGAGTGCTGCAGATCCTGGATGTAATTGTAGCTTTCTTAAGCTTGAGGTAGAAAGTCACTTCTAGTGGAATCTGTGATTAAAACAGAAGAAAGATGCATGGGGAAGGAAAGGTGGTGATTAAGAGCTATTGAGGGCTTCCCACCTCATCTCTTCCAGTTATGAAATAACATCCAGTGAACAGCTCCCTGGTACTTTACTTATCTGTGTGTTGTTAGTAATGGAAATTTTCTAGTGAGCTTGATACTTACAGGGCATTTAAGGCTACGATTTCAGAGATCTTTTCTGCTGGCAGTACTGACTTCAGCAGTCACCTTTTATTGCAGCTGCTCATTTCTGTTCCTCTGCCAGTGCAACTCTTAGCACGCCTGCTTGGAGAACCGAGCTGGGAACTCATTTGTGACAACATAACCTCCCTTTGGAAAGGGTACATGCAATTTACGTGGTACTTCAGGTGAATAGCTGACCGTTGCCTAACTGTGAGTCTCTTACTGGTTTTGTTTTGGGTCAATCCTAGCTTTTTGGAGTGTTACATACAAACCTTTTTTTTTTGCGCTTTAGATTCTCATAGTAAAATCACTGTGTTTGCAGAATCAATGGTTTTAAGAAGAAGAGGTTTCATCAATGGCAATTGGTTTAAAAATAAAGGGGTTTTGATTTTTTTTTTTAACTTTTTTTTTAACTGTGAAGTCAATGATTCCTTTTAGTTTACGTGGTATAGTTTTAAACTGGTAAACTTGTGCTTTTATAATTTTTTTCAAGTTAATAGGATTCTTGATAGAATTTTAACGTTTATAAGTAGTTTGTGATTTAAAATGATTCAGATGTGCAGAAAAAAGATGAGGTTTGGAATAGTATTAACATCGTCAGCCTGTCAGAAGCATACAGTCAGCAATCAAGTAGCTTCTGTTAGCCCTGCAGCTGTTTTACTTTCCAGTCAACTAAACCTTCCACACGTCAAGGAATGCCATGTGTAGGCTACCTGCTCATCGAATTTGCATTTTGAGATAAATAATGTTACTTAAAATTTATGTGAGTGCTTTTGAAAAGCTGAGATCTGGGAACCCAGTTTTTGGTGCTCTTTTTTGAGAATTCTGTGCATAGAGGGGGAAAAAAAAAAGGTTGCTCAAGGTAGCAGGTGTCTAAAGAATTTTTGTTGTTGTGATGTATTAGTGCTGTACATCATCTGTTTTGCTTTTAAAGCTAAGAGAATAAACGTTAATGATGTGTGTATTTTACTTTCGGTACGTGCAGCACAGTTTACAAAATGATAGGTACAGGTACTCTGTAAATGTTTTGTGGAAATCTCACTAGAAAAATCAATGCAAATTGAGCCACTGTTCCAGTGTGTTTGAAATTGCTTGTATCCAAGAAACAAGGAGTGAAACCTGTCTACAAGATTGGTGCTGGATAGAAATAGTTAATGGCGGCCTGTGGGATTAGCGCTGGATTCCGCCTTACTGTTGTTAATGAGCTGGAAGAAGGCAGAAACAGCAAGCTAATGATATTGACAGACAGTATTGAGGTAAATGGATTTGTCAACACACGGAGAGAGAAAATGGAAAGGAGCATAGCTTGGGAATATATAAAATAGAGAAAAAGAGAGACAGTTGTCTTCCCCTGCGCTAACACAGCCACTGTTTAGTCAGGACTGACAGGTTTTCAAAACACTTCACTGATGAGAGTGGGAATCTTGTGATAAAGAAATGCTAACAGTGGACAGCAGATAAATGATTTTTTTTTATATTTTTTTTACAGCTTGTATTTTAGTTACCTCAAATACATTGTGATGAGTCATTTACATTTGCGGTGTGGCTGGGCTTTGTGTTGATGTGGACAGCGGAAATGTCTGCGAGATAATAAAGATTTGAGACAATAGTTAACGTTCACACCAAAGTTTAAATAAAGCGTGTTGTGAAAAAAGTATAAAAATACATTGTTGGTGAAATCTAGTAGGTAAGATAACTTTCTTTTTTAAATTAAAAACATTAAACCTATTTTATCTTGCAGGCAGTGGTGTAACAGTAACTTTTCCTTTTAGGCACAGAATTTTTCTATATTCTAGGAACTTTGTAAACAAAGTTAGACTGAGAGAAGAAGCAAAGGCATTCGCATGAAATACTGTTTTCTGTTAATAATCTTGGTATTCCAGAATGGATGAAAACGTGATAGTTATCATCATTCTAAATAAGTAAATAAATGTTACCCAGTATTGAACTGTCCCAAATGTAACCTCAGCTGCTCTGCAGACACAGGGACTAGACTAGCAGCATTTACCAGCTGTGTGTAAGAGCTACGCTGCACGTAAAGGGATTTCACATTTTATTATGTGGGAGGGATGATGTCAGTTTGGTTGATTATGCCCCTTTCAAACTGCTGTGATAATTACCTGCTTGTTACCAGAAGTGTCGAACCCATTTTCAGTTCTTGTTTGCTTTTGCTGTCATGCCCTAATTGCTACATAATTTTGTCCTTGCCAATTACTACCTTGGAGTTGAATTTTACAGTGAAAAAGTTGTAAGAAGCAATAAAGTCACTATTTTTGTGATCTCGTCATTTCAACAGAATATTTTATTGTGCTACGAAGTGCATGCTACTCACTCCCGTGAGATGGTGAAATCCGCTGGTTCCCACTGAAATCAGTGGGATCCAGAAGGCACAACTTTTTGAGAAAGCAAGCCCCTTGATGTTGCGGTGGCTGCAGCTTGTGCCTTGATGGTGAAATATGGAAGATGAAGAAGAGTGGAGAAGTCATAGCTTCTAACTTTATATTTTTATTTTGGAAAATATGTTCACTACAGTCTTCAGAGATGTGAACTCTTAGGTTGTTTGTTTGTGTGTGTCTTTTTGTTTGTTTTTTAATCCCTTCCTTTTCATCCTTTTAACTACTATGTGAGTTTAAAAAGTTCCCTTTGGTGTAGATAGTGGGTCTTCTGGTGTGATCCTTTCCACATAGTTTTCGATAAAGATGGAATGCATATGGATTTCTTTAAAAGGTGCCGGGCCTAACTTTTATATTCTAATTTCAAATATTGAGTTGAATTTTCAGTGGAATAAAGGATACAGTAACTGGGTAAATTGACAGAATAATCTGTTTTCTTTGGTAACTCTTATTGCATGGCTTTGCATTTTTTGGATGGTCCTCCAGCAATGAAGTCCAGTATTTTGAATATTTTGAACAGTGGTCTGGAAATAATCATTACTGCTGGTGAAATCTGTTTATGGAATGATGTGGATGAGCGAAGGGAAGAGGCAAAAGTGGGATTTGGATTGACTGAGTGCATTTAAAATGCACTTCAAACTAAGGAAGTGCTGTCAGCAGCTGGGAGTGCCCGGAGGAGCTGAGGCCAGGAAGCGGCGTTTTGAGGAAGGAGTCGCGCGTGGGATGTTTGCAGCTCTGTGTTGAAGCTCTGTTGATAACGTAGGCGAGAGTGGCGGCTGCCATATTTAATGGGACTCTGATAGCCGTCACTGAAAGACTGAAGTGTTGGTGCAAATTCATGAGACAGACGGAAGATTAGAAGATTATAGGAAGCGTGGAGAGGATTGCTTTTGGTAAGAAAGTTAAAGGTGCTCAGTTGGTTTTGTTTATGGGATGGTGGGGAGTCCAAACCCTGAAACTAAGAAGTAGCTTGATGACAGCGGGTAGTATCTCCAGCAGAGAAAATACTGAGTACATGGGGGTTCCCTGATGTAACAGGAAAAGGTACAGCAAGAGCCAGCGGTTGTAAACTGAAACCAGAGAAATTCACATAGGAAATAAGCACAGATGCCTAACAGGGAAACAGACTGTGAAGGGTAGGGCAGAGTGGGTGCCTTTGTAGAAGATAGGCTTTAAGCAAACACGGTTATTGAGTGGTGTTCACAGATATTAGACTCACATGGATAATGGTTCTGGCATTGTATTCAGCAAGTCTGTGAGCAATTGGACCTCTGTTCTGATGGTAGTCTTCAGCAGCTTTTTCATGGATGGTGTATGAAACGTTGAACATCTTTGTGGTCAAAGATGCTTTAAAATGTAGTCTTTAATAAATTGATTGCAAAATTCAAATGGTTTCTAAGCTTCTGTGGATCATAGTACTTCAAATGTAGTTCTTCTTTCATCGTGTAGTCTTTCAGGTACTTTAAGGAAAATTTTCAGTGTGCAAAAATAAAGCAAAAAAAATCAAGTATGCACTAGTAAAAACAAACAAAGAAAAACCACAACCTCTTCTGAAATTCATGCATTGGCCAAACTGCGATCCTACCCCTGTTCTGTGAGGACACCAAGGCAGTGCTTCGGTAAATCTGAGTAGCTTTAGGGTGCTGTAAGTTAAACCGAGCCGTATGTACTTCCCTTGGCTGTGTCATCTTCCCAAGTGCTTGCAAGTTCAGCTGTTGCTGTGCCAGCTTTTGATACCTGGAAGTACTTCTGAAGGGTTTAAGATAATTTTTGAGGCTGTGCGGTCTACTGAGTAGCATCACGCTTTCATGCTGTAAATGTTAATTAGAAGGATATGTATATATGTAAAATGCAAGTTGAAATAAAAGTATAAATATCTAAGAAGCTGTCATTCCAGAAGGTCTATACTCAGAAAATATTAAATTAAATAAGTAGACAAATAATCCGGTGATAAATCAACTTCAGTGTCATTTTTGGTTGTCTTCATTGCTGTTTTTCTGGCGGCTCCTGAGGAAGGTTACGAAGCTAGTGAATCAGATTGTAACTTCCACATGCTTTAAGACAGCATGGCTTGCCCTGTCACCAAAAGAAGATGTCACTGGCTTTATCCCCTCTCCTCCTTCTCTGGCTACTCTCCTGTCACTGCTCTTCCCTCTCGCTGCTTCCTGAACCTCCAATGAATGAAATAAAATAACTGATCTGGATGAAAATTAGCTGTGTTTTGCTGGGTACCTATTCAATCTGTGTTAATTCTCAAACTTTCTTTCAATATTATTCCTGTGTCTTCAGGTCAGCATGTTTGAATCTCAAGTATTTTGGCATTTTCTCCATACTGAGCATAAATTTTGGAAATTAATTTCATATTACCTTAAAAACATGTTTCCTCACTTGATTAAACTGCGGATATCTGTGAAACTGGAGATGAGTCGCGGCACCTGAGGACCTGCAGCGTGTAATGCAGTAAATGGAGTAAGCTTACTGCTTGTGTGTCCTTGGATGATGGCCTCAAAGGAACTTGACCTGGAGATATCAGTTGGTCCTCTTGGATGACTTCCATTGTAGTAGTAGCTGTAACAATGTTCGTGGAATAGGTGCTCCTGTCATGTGACACAGATGCAATTGGGTTTGTAACTCTGACCTGTATCAGGTGGCGTAGGGTGAGCAGTAGATCATTCTTTTGCTAGTGCTTGTGTCACAGCCTGATCTCACCTGATACTGGGCAATGTGGAGAAGATGATCAGGTAGTAGATCTTCTCTAGCATCAAGTGCTGGAAAACGCGTCCATTTATTACCTTTTTTCCTCTGTTTTTCATTAAGAGCATATTAAAGAAATCGGGGAATAACGTTTTTGTGTTGGTGGTGATGTTTAATTTTAGTTTTAATTTTTGAATACCGTGAATTTATTTTTTCTTAATTGGCAGAAGACTAGCATGGAGAAAAAACAGAAAGCTTGATGTGGGTTGTAGTGCTCTCAAATATAAAGGGGTGAAATTCTGATAACATTGGTGTACAGCAATATATTGTCCCAAATAAGATGATGATTTAGCAGTCCCCTGAACAGAAGGTTAGAAGTTCTCTATTACACTTATTTGGGGTTAGTCTGTAATTGTCAGAAGACAAATTTGTGTTTCCAGGTCGGATGAATCTTCTTCAGGAATTTTTATTGGAAAAAGTGATAGGCAGTTTTGTTTAGCAGAATGCAGCATTTCTGCCTTACCCATGCCCCTAGAGACTGATGTGTCTGTTTTTACAGAAGCTTTTAAGCATTTCTGAAGACTTGTGTTAGTTGTGACTGTGCTTTGGAGCATGCTTATTATGCTACTTGTATTGTTTGTATTTCGCAATCGTATTTTCAGAGTTTTATTTATTCTGGGATAAAAATAGCTTCCATGATGTGGCTTTTAAGATTTACTTCTAGTTTGATAACAATTTTGTTAAATCATTTCATGCGAATTATAAATTTACACTGACACCCATCTGATTACATTACCCATTTTCTTTTTAGGTTTATTTTTAATATTCTGAGGTTTTCCAAGCCTTCTGAATAAGGTTTAATGGATTTTTAATTAGTGAGCAGATCTCGTGGTTTTGTCCCTTTGGCTTCCCTAGGTTTAGCAGTCTTACCGAAAGAGAAACATTTCATAACTTGTTGACATTATCTGAAATAAAAATGCATTTCTTTATAAGGAGCACTAAGGGTGCTAACAGATGGATAAAGTATGTGGTGATATGACATTCATTTCTGTTATGTTTTTTTCTGTCTAAATCCGTTTCAGATTGGTAATGACAAACTAGTTAACATGCAAGAACTACTGTTCTTACATGCTATCAATTAATTTGGATAGTACGAAGGAAATTCTGCTTAATGTGTTTTAAGTCAGCATCTTGCGTAAGAGCAGATGGTTACCGCTTCAGGTACTGTCAGGCCTTTCGTGTCGTGATCCTTGCTGTTGAAGCGTCAATAGGTGGTGGGGGAAGCAGTAGGACAGTGCAGTGATACTGTTGCCTGTTGTAACCTACAGGCAGAAAGGCTTGCGTTTGCTGTTAGGTTTAAGGACATTAGTAAAATTGGTTGGAGACAAAAGACACCAAACTTCATTCGAGGTGAAAGCATGAGATGTTCTGAGTTGACTGATGCAATTTGATTTAGCTTCTGGAAACCTCTCCGAATGATGTCACGTGAATGGCATTTAGTTTATCTGACAGAGATTGAAATAAGTAAGAGGTCAATACTTACACCTGTTTTGTTTTGTTTTGTTTTTGTTTTGAGTATCCCAATGGAATTAACAGTGAACAAAAGCAATGGTTAGAGCTTTTTATGTTCATTCTATGCAGACTCTATTTGCTGGGTATAATTTTTTTTTTTTTTTTTGAGTAAAAACTATGTAAAATGCAAAGTACTAGATAATTCAGCTGTTTGCATACCTGCACTTCGTGTGTCTGGATGCTGCGGCAGGCGCACAATGTGCACCTGCACTTCCTGTATGTCCAGTGAGAATGTTTAACGTAAGCAGACAAATGCATTTTGAAAGAACCTTCACAATGTTCATGCAGTAAGACTCAGGCAGACTGCAGTTTCGAAATGAAATCTTTGAAAATGACTCTTAATTAATGGTGCTAAAATTACAAAAATCTGTTCAAGGAGACCAAAACTTCCCTGAAGTTCCAAATACTTGGCAGCTGTTTCTTATGCGTGATGACTCAGATCTGTTGAATTTTATGTACAAGATCTTGAAATCGCCAAATATGAGAATTACTCCTTAACATTGTATTGGCACCTTTGTTCAGGACAGGGTAGCAGGCAAACCCTGCAGCATAGGAAGTAGCAAGTAGTTGGAGAGTTCCTAATTCTCAGCAAAGACAAAAGCTTGGCCCTGTTGTGGGTAAAAATTTTTGGCATCGCGTCTGTCACAAGATTGGCGAAGTTAAAACTTCCCATAGCCGTCGTCATGGAGAAATACATTTTGTATTCTGATGCAACTGCAGCACTTATGCTACCAGTCAAGAAAAGACAGTGTTTGAAACAGTAGCATATTTTGATGCAGTTTTGTTGACTTTAGACAAAGGAAGGAGACGTGTGGACAAGCGCAGTGTTTTTGGTGGTGCACCATCAAACTCCTGCAAAGGTTAGAAGATTTGTGTTTTTGACAGTGCCAGTCATCTCTCAATTGTTACAGTTGCCATTTCAGTCTCTTTGCCAATAAAAAAAAAAAAGTGAAAACATTCAGTGGTTGTGATAAAGTTCATTGCAGAGCCTCCCACTAGGTATACTCTTACAGTTCCTTCAGACAACAGCCATTGCCATGAGGCAGGTGGATACACGGAAGTAGGCGGCTGTTGGAAAGGTGCAGGCAGCTCTACCTGTAGCTGCTGCGGCTCCTGCATGAGTCAAATTTGCTTCTAGAAAAGGTTTTAAAAAATAGTGCAGTTGCTGGAATTCTGATATGTTGTTTTGCATCATTTTGATAGTGAATGTGGCTGAGTGCATTGGTAACAAATGCATAAAGGATAGTTCTTTGTGCAAAAATGCAAATACATGATGTGTCGGAAGGTCATAACTGTGACAGGTTGTTTTTGCTTTGTAAGTATTCCTGAAATGGGTATAATGGTTAAGGTCTGGATATAATGTGTTTTATGTTGCAGAACTACAACTATAAAACTGCAAGGCAGCCAGTGAGAATCTATCGCTGGGAATGTAGTTTTGGACAAATACCTGTAGCAATTCTTGATGCTGTCTATTGCTGAGTTCATAGGGCAGATATTTGACTAAAAGTAATTTTAGCTTATAGAATTTATAGATGTCTAAACAGCCAATTTGAAAATTGAAAGACCTGAAAGCCTCTTACAGGGTTTCTCACTCAGTTAATCCAAATGTCTCCAAGTCTGGACAGTCCAAACACGTAGATCAGGCAACCTGACTTTGTGCTTTTAACGTCAAACTCAGATCCTCATGTAATGATACCACAAAGAGGTATTGCAGAAGCACAAGTGCAGTGTAGTAGCCCTAGCCTCAATATTTCTGTTGCTGGCTGTAGCAGAGCTGTGACTCCACAAATATTTTATGGGCTGATGTGAAAAGTTCATTATTTTATGTGCCTGCAACTCTTATCAATAGGGAATCTTCCTGGTTCGGTCCTTCCCTGCTGTGCCCCTCGCTGTGCCTCTCTGCCTGCCCTACTGAGGATGTTCCCAAGTGGGGTGACAAGTCGGGAAGAAATTTCATGGCCTGGTTAGTAAGGCTCTGTTTCAGCTAGGGTAGGTTGGTCTTTATCTGCTTTATCTTCTAAAAAACCAATTCCAGACTCAAACTGAACAACTGTAACTTCAGGGAAGAGCAGAGAAGGCTCTGAAGCCAGTTGCTTTGGCCAGACCAGCCTCATCACACAGCAGAGTTTCACTTCAGGCTCCTGGATCCGGTGGCCTTCTGCAAAATAAGTTCAGATAACCAAAGATATCTGAGAGAGATGGTTTTCCAACAGTGAGATGACATTCCTGTTGCAGTAATGATGCCTCTTGGATTCAGGTAGACAGTTTTGACAAATGCCTGCTGGCAGGACCTCCTGTTTGCCTTTTCTCAGTCTCCTCTGGAAAGTAATTCTTCTCCAAGCCAGGCCTGAGAGCCCATGTAGCACAGGTAACTGTAAGAACAGTTGAGGTTGAAAACATAAATAAACTGAACTTCATATGTAGTTAAAAGTGCCAATTCATTTGGCCTTTAAATTGTTGTTAGAACTGTGCAATGCAAATTTTTTCACATGTAATATTTTACTCAAAACCTGTCTCAAGACATCTTTTTTCTTCAAGCTCTGCATTCATCAGTCACTTTTCCTTGTGTTAACTTACTTTTGTAAACTGTGACTGTACTCTAGAATAAAAGCAAAGATGCAACCACGACATTCAGTACAAATAATCTTTGAAAGACTCCTATTTGCATTTCTCTGGGAGGTGTAGGAAATCTTTGGCAAATCTGTCTTTCACAGGGGAGTACTGGAAAAGTTTAGATAAGAATCCGCATTCATGGAGTGGAGTCCAGGTTCTCTTTATGCTTTTTCTCAGACGTCCGTGATCTCAAAGGCTGTAATTCTTTTTTTTTATTATTATTTATTTCAGGTGTTTACTGCTAACTGTATAAAATACAGATGTGAAAAGTTTCAGTTGTGAGAGCAGGTTCCAGCCTGGGTGGATGCATGATGTGGAATGAATGAATAATGTCTTTACAATTGTTACTGGTTAAAGGAGATGTAAGATGGGAAGTTGCAATGTTTTGGTTTTAAATGCAACCTGTGTCAGTTTTCTTTGATGTACAGATTTTTAAAAAGATCATTATGCTTTATAAATTGGCAGTATTAAGATCCACACTTTTCTTTGATTGTACCAGGAAACTAATAGGAAATAACAAGTATATTTTCGAGATCTCTTAATAATTAAATTGAAGGTTGAGCAAGTTCTATAATGAGATTGTAATAAGTCTGTTTCCATAGATGTTAAACAAAAACTGTTTCCTAAAGTCTTTCACTTCTGTTTCTAAAACATCAGCTTTTTCACCTTTGCATCACTTACGATGTTTCTGTAGCTCCTCTTTTCCATCCGTCAGGGTCCTTCTGCCTTTCGTATATACATCTCTGATGTAAGAAGTAAAGAGGAAGCAGGCAAATACCAAGTTCTTTTTTATAATGTGCGAAAGAAAATGTTGTGGAGGGCAAATGCAGAAAATATCTTCACCCGTTACTGATTGCTCAATTTGAAAAATCCTCCTAAGAAACTTCCAAATTGAGATCAGTTCGAAGCCAGAGTCAATGTAATAGCAAGCACCCTATTTTAGGCTTGTTAGTGTTTGGAGCTATTGAAATTAATTCTAGCTAGTTGGCACTGCCTTGCTTCCAGAGCCATATTGTTCATCTTATACAGGATGAGATGCTGTAGGAGTCTCAGCTCTTAGGAGTAGTAAAGACTGCGTTGGCAAGTAATGTTCAGAGAGGGGAAGAAAAAGTCTCCTTATAGATATTTCCTTGAATTGATTCTTGCTTGCTTGCTGTAATGTCCTTCACATGCGGCTAATAGCTGAACCTAAGTTATTCTGCTGCGTACTTAAGCACAGTTGAACTTTTACAGCTGTGCTTACTATTTGCTGTTCAGAAATAGCAGGAGTGGATGCACTTTTTGCACACCTGTGAAAAAGATTCTTGAGAAGAGGGTAACAGCTTTCACTTGTGAAACTGTCGTGTGAACAGCAATTTGTTGCTAGCCATGCTGACTGCAGCACTAATTGAGCCTTTTATAAATCATTCCTCTACTGTCTTCCAGGGTAAGGCTGTGGACAGATGTTCATTTAACAAGACATCTGTGCTGGTTTAGGATGTTACTGTATTCCAGATGTTACACCACTTTTTAAGGTTATTGACTCGGTTTTATATATTTAGTACCATCATTGTGCTCAGCATTTTACAAAGCATAGGAAGGAAGGTAATTCCTCCCCCAAAACAACTTAGAAGTTATGGCATTTGAGAAACAGGGTGAAGCTCTGCAATAGTTCGTATGAGCACATTATGGTAAGCCTGAGACAAAATCCACCAGATTAGCAAGGTGGTTTCAAAGGATGGTCTGAACAAATTATCATCTGATTTTGTTGGTAGCAATTTACCGAGAACTTGCAGAAACTCTTGCCTGGCAGTAACTTCCGGGTGATCAGAAACCGGCAGCGACAAGAATCTAAGGATAGTAGTGTCTTCAGTTATTTCTCATGGTTCCAGAAGGTGTTGGCCCATTGCCTTGTTACTGATGGCCTTGTGGAAAGAGTGAGTGAGAGCCAAGGTGTCCTTTTGACCTGTATTGTACGCATAAGGCTACAGAGTTACTGCTGTCACCAGGGGCGGGGAGGAAAAAAAAGGTATCCTGCAAAAAAAAAGTCATGCATTTAAAAAAAAAACAGAACCAAACAAATAAAACCCAAACAAACAAAACAGCAAAACGCACAAAAATACACTTTTTGATTTTATCCTAGCATTGTACGTCCGTGCTGCTCTCCATGGAATTCAGCAGAAGCCGCTTAGATGGTTGGTGATCTTACTGTATTAGTGAAAATACAAAGCTTGGAAACAACCTCAGCGAGGTTTTCACCCACTGCAGATGGAATAGCTGATGATCGACTGAGCCCTGCAACAGGGTTTTCTGGGCTTTTTTTCCTGTGGGCTGAATTTGATTAGTTGCTTACAAGAATTTCATTTGCTATGATGTATTTAAAGATGGAGATCAATGAAAGGCATTAGCCAAGAAAGCTAATTGATAACAAATTTTGGATCAGGTCGCAAAAGATTTTGATAAATGACTCAATGTTCTGTAAATAGGAGTAAAATTATTGTAGACAGAAATTATATTCAACTGGAGTCCTATATACGTAAAGAAGTGTCATTTTTTTTTCTCGTTGACTTTGTTTCATGAAATGCTGACTGTGCTTTAAGTCGTATTTGTGGATCTGTTCATTTAAACATAAATAGATGTGGTTTTGTTTTTTCCTTCTAAATTGAACTCTGTTGTAGGAAAAGGCAAGTGAGAAAGCCAGTCGCAGACAACTTGGCAGCAGTTCAGCCTGTGTACCAAGCCCGCTGTCTATTGTACTGCCTGATATTTATTGTTGTTTTCTTGTAGTCTGTATTGGTCAGGCTCTGCCTGTACATTTTGTTCTTGGTTCGTAAGCGGGGTGAAGCATGGCTCATCTGTGCTTCAGTGCTTGTGCAGTCGCTGGCTGGTGGGGTTTGGATTCTCCAGTGACATGTAGAAGCGTGATGCACCGTCCCCTGCTAGTAAGAAAGCTTGGGACTGACCTTAAAGATAGGCAGAGGAGAGTGGAGGTTAAAATGTTCAATATAGCGATTATTGTTCGGTACTGGTTGGCTTCGTACGAGCAGAGGAATACATACATGCTGCTTGTTTCAAGGCAGCAAATGCTGGCACTGCGGCCAAAGCAGGTGACCCCCTTTGCCCTCCCCCAGCGGCCCTTTCCATCCTCCTCCTCCTTGGGGTCGCTGGGGCTGCTGGCCGTGCTGCGTGCTTGGGGAACTGACCCGGCTAAAACCGACCTGGGAGAAAAGCGCTCGTGGCCGGGGCAGCCCTGCGAGCACGGCGGTGCCAGGGAAGGGCTGGCCGGGGAGCGCAGGATGCAGTGGGTGGCACGGGGGAAATGACTGGCCTGCCAGCGTTGTGGGGTTACGTGGAACTGGGTCTGTTGCTTTTGCTTTTCCACTGGATTACTAATACAAATATTTGTTACTTCCTGTTTGAGAAGGAGTATGTTCTAGAAAAATCCAAAGCTACTGAAATTTGTTCTATCACTATTTCTCTTACAGTGGTATTTGAGATGAGCCTTTGCTTGGGAACTGATCCGCTGCTGAGAAGTGCTGGGTGGTACTGGAGGATACTGAAGGATGAGATGCCTGACTCTTTTGCATACATATTAACTAACCTGGTTTTGACCTATTTGCAATCCAAAAGATAAAGCTTTCTAGAAAACTTCTCCAGTGAGAACAGGCTTAGGTTTTAGTCTTGTTAGTAACTTAAAGAGTCAGGTCCCAAGAGCAGAATGAAGTACTGTTTGCTTTTTCCACTTTATTTAAAGGGGAGCGGAAGAAGTAAATAGGGAAAAAAAAAGTTACCAGGATTGTCGGAGGCCAGTCTAGTGTTATACAACCAATCAAAGCCTTTAGGTAACAAAACTACAACATAAATCTATAAAATTAGTAAAAATAATATTAAACAATCCATTCTTATTGCAAATATTGATTGTAACAATTAGGTATATGATATGGCCTTTTCAATTGGCATTTTCTGTGGAAATGTTAAATTGTAGTTCTCAGTACAGCGTGTATTTCACTGTTCTGTTACGTGAATTTTTCTCTAAACCAAACATAAATTTTTAGGCTATAAAATCTCTTACAATTGCAAAATGAACGTAACTGACAAAAATAAGCTAATGATATAATCACGCATTTTTTCCACTGCTTCAGTTTTTTTATTTAAAACCTGCCTGACATTATGAAGGCTTTTAGTAAAATACTGCTGAGAGGAGGAGGGAATAGCAAGAAAATACCAGACGTGGTTGTATCTTCTGCTGAAAAGAAGCAATTATGTTTAATTAATTGGAACTTCTGATTTTTCTCAGTGTTAAATAGATTGCTAAAATACGGTAGGGAGTTCAGGGAGTGAGTACTGCTCTTGTTTAAACAAAATGTTTAAAAGGCCTTATGTGAGGTACTTCAGTGTTTAATACATTAAAATGTAGTTGTAGTAGAAAATCTAAAACTGCATGTAAGTTATTAAATAAACATAAACACTTGTCTTCCACTATTTAGTGACCTTTACCTAAAGAGGTATGTTGGAGGATACTGAAACTGGATACTTGTGAGGAAAGCAGAGTTACCATTTAAGTTTGTGGTGATTTAAAAGTAATCCTGGTTTAGTACAAACTTGTAACTTTGCATTGCAGAGGGATGGTTGGTGGAAGAATAATTGGGATAAGATTTAGTAATAATCTCTGCTCTTAGCTGGCTGTGTTTTGCAAAGCTTTTGAGCGTTCCCGCATTGAGCAGAGTGATTTCGTTTGCCTGCATTCTCGTACTTCCATTCAGTGCTGGCTGACGCATTGGGCTATTTTGAAGAACTACAAGAAATGTAATACTTAAACCTAAATGCTTTTGTTTTCTTATCTGCTGTATTATTTTCCTAAGTGTTAGAAGAGTGTTACTCTTGCTTAAAGAGCCTCTTCTGTCTGATGAGTATGCCTATCCGTTTGCTTTCCTCCTTACTCTTCATTATGGATGGGAATTAAGCCATGTTACAGTTTCAGACATGCTGCTGAGAGAAACGTTCTTGTCCTCACTTCCAAAGCATGCATGCCCCTTGTGTTCAGCGCCCCGGTTACTGTAGGTGTGGATGGGGTGACACGGTAGCTGATGGGAAGGTGCAGCAGTTTCTTCTGGCAGCTGTGCAGTTTGTTCTGGTTTAAATATGTGTGAAACTTGGGTTTTAAGAAACTGCACTGGAAGCTCATAGAGTGATGAATAACTGGTGGGGTTGCTGTTTTCTTTCTCATTTCAGAAGGCTGTTACTTATTTTGTGGATTCTGTCACTGCTTATGGATAAGCAGGCAAGGACCTTGTATCCCTAGGGTTACCATTGCTCCCACGTTTTTCAGCTTTGTCTGAACAAATCTTACAGGCATGCCAAGAAGATAAAAGTCCTATCCTTTGTCTCTTCACGCTTTCCTCTTTCCCCTTGCCCCTTTGTAAATGAGGGGCTTGTTTCAGGCTTTGGTTTTAGGTGCATTTTAATTCTTCTTTTCCTCCTTCACAGACACAAAACTGCTCCCAACACGATTAGAAAGGATCTTCTTGTTAGGAAGGCATGTCTGGTACTACCTTGCTTAGCAGGAGAACACCAAGCGTAGGCTCAGAAGATGATTGTCTGTTCCAGCTCTGTGCACATCGTCTTCTTTGATCCATGAGAACCAAAGGCATTGCACGATAGAGTATATTTTGCAGCTGATTTAGCAGATCTAGTTCTGAGGTAATACTTGTGCTAGAGCACAAGCTAGTGTTTTAACAGACTGTACAAAAAAATAAGGAAATGCTGATTTAATCACTTCAAAAAAAACTGCAACACAGAACTAAAACCAAACCTTTCAGAATTCTCCATGAAAGAGGAAGCGAAAGGGTTTCTGTGCAGGGGGCAGGCTGGGTGCCTGTGCTTGCCTGGGTGACATCCCGATTCAGGGCAGGCTGGATGGGTGAATGGTTGCCTGGGAGCTCTGGGACTTTGGAACCACCGAGATGCCCCAAACTGCTCAGAATTTGTGTACTTGGAATCAGAACCTCCCAGGGTCTCCCAGGCTTTCTGTCAGCATGCCAGGCAGGTTGCCAAGTAGCCTGAAAATTTGGGAGGCAAGGTGCCAAGCTCTTGGCTCCCTTTCAAATGGGCTGCTGAACAGCTGGGAATCTGGATGCTTGGGCTTCTCGACAGCCCACCCTGTTTGTTGCTGAAGAGCCAGGCAGAGGAGAAAAGGCTGAAATTCGTGATGCAAACCTGTCTGCTTTCTGTCAGACCTTGATTGAAATGGAAGCAGATCTGCTAGGTATTTTAGTTTTGATGTGCTGTCGTCACATTATGACTTTCTAAATGTGGTAACATCTAGCCATCTCTCATAACATTTTATTTTAGGTGTCAAAATATTTATTTCACTGAAAATAATACGTTTCAATTCAATTGCTTTAGCATTGTTATTATTCTATAGAAATTTCTTCCAAGGATACTCTGAATGGATTAGTGTCTATTTTATTGCATATGTAACTGCTGGCCAAATTTTGGGTTGTGCTCTCTGGTATCTCTGTAGTTATCTCCTATGTAATGAAAAAACGTGGAGCAAACAGGACACTCATATCATAAAATGTTACTGATTTAATGTATTTTTTTTTGATCAGCAGAAGTTTGTGATTGAGTTTTTCTTCTAATAATAATCAGAAAACTTCAGGGGCCAACTGCTGATTGAAGTGCATATTGTTTGAGATTATTACCTAAAACAGGAAGAAAGAGGAGGAAACTTAATTTGTACAAGACTCTAATCACTGGTTAGCTTAAATGTTACACAGTTTAGTGCTGATAATTATCCTTCAATAATGAAATGTAAATCCTGGATAAATTTAAAAATAAAAAATTTAAAAAATGCTTTGAGTTTAAAAACAGTTTTCCCTTCTTGTGTTTGCAGGCCTCGGAGTAGAGGAAAAACTGCAGTGGAGGATGAAGACAGTATGGATGGTTTGGAGGCAGCAGAAACAGAAAACACTGTGGAAACAGGTAATGAAAGTATGGCACTGATGCTCTCTGGTTATTGCTTCTCTCTCGGAAATTCATTTAATTACGCAGGACTTTGGTAGACAAGAAGTATTTATTTAATTTTGAAGTATGAGACATGCATTTGGGTAGATACTAAAAAGACTATATTATTTAATCTATATTAATTAAGGCTTTTTGAACCTTTTGCTTTTAAGTGGTCTAATGGGGATGCTTTCCATATAGTAGTTACGTAGTGGCTCTTTTTCTGTTTTTCTGTTTTTTTTGTTTGTGTTTGTTTGTTTTGTAAGTTTGTATCTAACAAAAGTAAAACCTTTGAAGCAGTAGCTGTTATTTTTAGAATACTTGCCAAAATAAAGTGTTACTAACAAACTTACATCCTCAGCTAACGAAAGCAGATTATATACCAAAGGGGTAACAGGGATAACCTAATGTTAATGCTTCCTACTGCTGCTTAGGAAACAAGATAAGACTTTGTTCTTGCTTTTGCAAGTATTTGTTGTGACAGGTCTCAAATGCTTTGGTTACTAGAGAGTTCGCATTGTAGTGGACTGAGTACTGTTGTAACAGTTTGTGAATTGTGTTCTGGCAGGTTAAGACTCTAAAGAGACAAGCAGATGAGCTAACACACGAGATAAAGGCCGTGGTGAAGAACTGTCATTTCTTTGCCAGGCACATGTCTGTAGCCATTTGCCTGTTTTTAACCAGGGACTGAATATATGTAGAAGGATGAAACCTGCCAGGGAGGATGAAGCCATGGCCAACTGGCCGAAGTTTGTAGATTTGACAGAAGTAAGCCTTAAAAATGCATTGAGACATAAGGGATTATAAATTTAATTAGGTAGCCCTATATGTGCAATGAGCAAAGTGGAAGAAAGCGCAGACACACTAACGGCAGAAGCTGGCGGTCAGGGAGGCAGTTGCATGGAAATGCCAGCTGAGTTGCGGGAGTTGTCAATTATGCTCGTAGCTGTTAAGGCACGGAGTTTTTGAAGTCTTTAAATCTGAAGACAAGAGTCTGCGCTGAGTGTAGATTCATACGGAGAACAAGTAGAGGACCTCAAAAGAGCCATTTTTGCAGCTAGGTTTTGTGTACACCATACAGGAATATGGTTGCAGTGGTTAAAGCTGCGAAAGAGGAGGCTGAAATTCGAAAGTGGATGGAGGATGAGCTTTGACTGTGTGTGCTGGTCTCGTGCTTCTTTGTTGCTAGATGCTGTGAACAGGCTTGAGAAGCTTTTTACTCAAGACTGTATGCTTTTGGGAGTGTCATGAGTGTTTAGTCACAACTTCTGTTGAATTTAAGTGGTGTTAATTGTTTGTGGAGAGAGTCTAGATAAAAGCTGAATACAGGAGTGTTTCATCGTTTTCTTCTGTCAGTTACTTTTCTGCCCCTGGTGATAGGTTGCTGGTGGTAGTGAACTTGGATAGTCTTTTCCAGCTTCTACAAGTAGGTAATTACCAGTTATTAAAGTTGAAATTAAAAAAGTTGTAGCAGGTAGTTGCCTGTAGAAAAACAGTAGGGTAAAGGAAGGCTGGTTTTAAATGTGTCCTGTATTCCATTCATTACTCTTCGTATCGCGTTTGGTAGAAAGAGATTCATGAAAATTGGGAAAGGGGGCAGAAAGTGTGGTTATATGTGGTAAATGTGGTAAGTTTTGTAAATCTTAAATATATTTAAACACCTCCCCCAATAAACAAACAAAAAAAACAACACACAAGTAATTCCAGATAAACAACTGCCGATACACTACTGGTTCGGGATTGTAGTGATAGCTATATATTTTTTGGCTTTACGTTTCATTATTAACAAAGTTTCTCAGCAGAGATCTGAGAGCATGTTTTACTTTGGAGGAGAGGCAAGGGAATTATTTCTGAGTCTCCAAGAGTGAATATAGATAAGTCTCTCTATTATCCTTCATCAGAATCCTCCTCACTGTCACAGGGGACTGGCACTCATTTCTAAAGGCGCAGGTGGCAGCGGAGCACTGTGCTAGAAGTCCCTGAGAGCCACAGACTCCTCTGTGCCTGCCGCTGGAAGTGATGCTGAGTTCAGGATGGTTTTACAGACTGTACTCTTAAGCGAAAAGAAGCCTCATAGAAGTACATAGTTCTGAAATCCCATTGTCATGTTGAGCGATTTGATAGAGACAATCATAATTAATTTAAAAGTTGAACAACGTGTGACTTTATTGATAGTTTTAATTATATTTATTGAAAAGGCTGCTGCTTCTTGAACTTTTCTAACTGCTTAGCTGTGTCAATAATAAAGTGTGGGAAAAGGAGTAATTCCAGTTTGTTGCTCCATGTGTTACTCGAATTGAAGTGTATTTGTGGTCAAGTCTGTGAATTTCTACTTTGATTAAAAAGGTCTTTTGTTTTCTTGCAAATGGTGGACTTGCCAACAGTTGGTTGTAGTAGTTGGCAAACCAAAACATAATATAGTACTATAGAACTCAGAATGAGATCATCTGAACATACAAACACTCCTGATGTGCAACTTCTGGCATATTTCAAGTCTCCGTATTTCTAGCTGCTTTTCCATTGTTTGTTTTGTGTGTTGAAAATAGTCAGGAGTTTGTTTTTTTTTTTAACTGTGTTGGTTTTTGTTTTGTTTATTTATGGAGTCTAGTATTACTGGTTCCTTTTTGTGAAGTACTATTTAATAAAATATTAAAATGATTCCCACCTGGAATAAGAGGTGTTTTCTAGCTATTGAATCCTTTGGCAGGGGGGGAACCAGGGAGGTCTACATACTAAACATTGTGTTACTTCCATTCATAACGTTGACAGAAATCTTTGTTCAAAAGAAGAAAAGAAAACTGCAAAAATTCTTTCTGAAGTGACTCTTCAGTAATGCTAGGGCACAGCCATTTTAATTGCAGTTGAGGAAACAAGTTGCTATCCTGAACAAAATTCTGTGATACCGTGTATAAAAAGAGGCAGAATTAGAACCAAGGCAGGGTAAGGCGTGCGCTTTCATTGTTTCAGTTTGGTTTATTATCCCAGCCAACCGAGTCATTTCTGAGCCTTGCCCATTTTCTGGCCAGTGTTATGTTCGCTTTAGTGTAAATGACAGTAGAATTCCTACAGATGGAAAGAGAAAGGGAATTTGGAAAAAGATCTACTTGGAGCTAAGTCTACTTTTCCCTAAAAAAAAAACAAACAAACAAGCAAACAGGACAAAAACTGTAGTGAATCAATAGACTTTCAGGTTCTCATCAACCTCAGGATGGACTCCTTCTCCTTTCCTTTACCTACTAGTCCTGTCTCTCTTGCAGATTTCTTGGCTTCTCCCTTGCTGACTATTTCATTTCAGGACGTCATATTCTCTATCCAGCTGTTTCAGATCTATGTTGTTTGTTTCTTACTTCATTTTTCTTTACAGTGGTTCCCACCAGTGACTTTCCACTGGTATTTCTTTATCCAAAGCTCTATATTGAGTTTACCCATCCCTCCTCCCATCATTTTATCACCCACAGAATCACAGAGTGGGTGAGGTCGGCAGGACCTCTGGGTCCATCTGGTCCAACTCCTGCTCAAGCAGGGCACCCAGAGCAGGGTGCCCAGGACCACGTCCAGGCGGCTTTTGAAGATCTCCAAGGAGGAGACCCCACCACCTCTCTGGGCAGCCTGTGCCAGTGCTCTGTCACCAAAGTGGTAAAAAAAAAAAAAAAAAAGAAGAAGAAAAAAAAAAGAAAAATATTTTCCCATGTTTCAGAGGGAAACTTCTGTGTTCGAGCTTGTGCCAATCACCTCTTGTCCTGTCAACACCTTCTACCCATCTACACCTTTCACCTTTCTAGCAGGTAAAATACCGTTCATTATAGAATACTGTGTTTTACTATCTGTCTTCGTGTTCTGCTCCTCTTGACGAGAGTAGTTTACTTCTGATAACTGAGTCTCTGTAATGGCCACCAAAAAAATAAAGAAAGGCATGACAAGTCTGGAAAGCATTGTGCCTGTCTGTGCACACATATATGCAGGTACAGAACTGCTGATCTGAAGAAAGAAATAATATATCAAGTATGTCCTGGTAAATTTTCTGCAGGTTTGGTGGCCCTTTGATATTAATGAACACTTGGCTTTCTTTTTTTTGTTTGTTTTTTGCAATCTTCTATTAGTTTCAGCAAACTTCTGTGCTTGGTGTTTTCTTCGTTCTGCATTTAAATTCACTGAAACTGAATTATTTTATTATTCCCTCTCCTTTTTGAGAACACTTGTAAAATATCCAACTCCTCCTAGAGTCTATAATTCTTCCTGTCTGTGTGTCACATAAAAACGTTGGGATTCAGACTCTGATCTGGGAGAAGCGCAATGAAATAAGTTTATTTTAACTGCTAAGTCTCTTGGGAAACTCATAGTAAATCCATCGAGTATTCTGTTTACTATCTGTACCACATCAAGCAATTCTTAAAATAAATTATACTTAATAGCAAACCCTTATTTCCTCATGGTGTTTGGAGACTTCAGACGTGATAATACATAAAACAATCCGAATTATTTTATCAATGCCTGTATTATCATCCTCAGTACCCTTATCATCAGACCCAGGGACATTGCCTGGCCAGTTGCTTTTTTATTGGACTTAATGTGAACTTCCTGAAAATAAATCTTCTTTGTCTTTTGTCCCTGGACAAAAGACAGAAGAACTAGAAACAGACATTTCTGAGTGAAGGAAAGTTATCTATGCAGAAGTTGCCAGAGAATTTTGGACAAATTCAGAATCTCATAAACTTTGAAGCAGCCTGAAAGGCACTTTTTCTTACAGTAACTTACAACAGTATGAACCATACCACATGGAGCCTCCCACTAGGACAAAGTAAAATATACCTGAGGAAGTCCTGGTTTGAGTGAATCAGTGGAAAAAGCTCTCATCAACCTATTAACATCAAACACCTTCTGAAATCCACTTTGTGCTTTTCAGACAGCTATTAAGGCCTCATCACTGTACTGCTTATCACTTCTAAAATTAGTGAAAGGAAGAATTGACACTACTGAGGGCACTACCTATAGATTAAATTGATCTGTAAATATTTGGGGCAAGTAGGTGCTTAAAAATGCACTTAAATGTGTTTGGAGGCAATTAATATTACGTGTACTTATTAAAAAATTGAGTAGCTCCCTCTTAACTACACAGCTGTCTCTTACCTGTCCAGACACTGGAAAAACTGGCAGAACTGAAGGATCTTGTTGTTATTATAAGCATCTTACTGTTTTTCTTCTTATTCTGGTAATTTGTTTGTGATAAGGAAACCAGATGCAACAGAAAGTTATTTTATATTTTCCTTTAAATCATTACAGTCCTAGTTGATAATAGCATTATCGTCATACACTTAAAATGGGCCACTTAGAAAATTCTGATTTTTTTTTTGTTTTCCTTCTGACTGATACCTCAGGTATTTGCATCTCCATTTTGTAGTAGGTGGAATTTGTTTTTTCAAAATAAATTCTATTCTCACTCTGCTTTTCAGTGTGGAGATTATTTCTGAAATGCAACTTTTTTTTATTTTAATTCAATACTGCTCTTGCAGTTTATATATCAAACTATGCTTTTTTAAACATAACCAACAGGTTTTTGAAGAGTTTTCAAGGACCCAGCATATTCAACCTTCCCTTTGCCCTGAAACCCAGTGCTCCTGCTGCTGTCTTGTTAGTGACATGATGGAGGAATTTGTGTTGACGTTACCAGTCAAATGCATTGAAATAGTAGCGTGTATCTTGTGTGTCATATACTCAACAGTGCTGTTTGGTGTAGATTTCAGATTTATGGATCTGTCTCATTTTTTGGAAAGCTTCATTGAGGCTGACTCCCCAGTTTGGTAGAAGAAATGCTAGAGAAGTTTAGATCTCATTCCTGCCTAATTGAAATCATAGTTTAAACAGATTGGCTCTGGAGTCTCACAAGGATCTGCCCTGGTAACCCTTTTCCAGGTCACATACAAAAGGTCAAAGAAGTAGCTGGTGGTATAAACTTATTCAGGGTAATAAAAGAAAAACCCACCTGCAAAGGTCTGAAGAAGGCCCCCTGAAAATGGAGTGATTCTAAATTCAGGAGTAATACATGTAAAATAACATGCAGCAGAAAATAACCATCCTTACTTTGTATAAACAAAAATTGGCTCTCAAATAGCTGTTGCTACTTGAGAAGGTGGTACTGTTGTTCTTCTGAGAATTGCAGCTCCTTTTGTAAGTTGGAGAAGCAAATGAAATTTTAAGAATTACTGGCAAAGGAGTAAGGGGAAAGAAGCATCAGTGTGTTTTTTTTGTTTCGTTTTGTTTTTTTAACTGTTGCTTTATAAATCTGTGGCATGACTGCGTATTGAATGCTGCATGCAGTTCTGCATCCCCTTCTCCAACAGAGTGAACTGTAATTGGGAAAGTACAGGGAAGGCCAGCAAGTATGATAAGAAGTAAAGAATAGCTTCTGTGCAGGGAACAGTTAAGGTTAAAAGACTTCAACCTGAAATTGTGTGACTGAGGAGGAATTTGATAGGGTCCTGCAAAACGATGAGTGACCGGGGGAAAATGAACAGGGAATGATGATTCATTTTGTTTTGTAACATAAAACTGAGGGGACATCAGGTCATCGTCAGAGCAGAAAGGTAGGTGCACTTGCACTCAGCATGTACTTAAATTATAGAATTGTTGCTGGATGCTGCAGGCATCAAAAATTTACATGGGTTTCAAAAAGACCTGAAAAAAATTAATGGAAAAAGAATCAGATGTGTGCTGTTGATTATCACCTCTAGCTTGTGACGTTCCTCAGTCACAGATCAGTGGTAGCTGGTTAACCAGAAAGTATGTCCTGTGTATAATGACATAAATTAGTTTAAGTGGCCATACACTGAAAGACATGTTTTTATTTTATAATGGGTGCAAAATTTGCACAAAGTTATTTTCTCTATAAAATGTATCTATTTGAATGAAGAGTGTTAAAATACGCACTGAAACGTACAAAAAAAGAATAAGCGTGGGCTTTCTTCTTGTCTCCACGTGTAACGACTGGCACAGTAAGTAAACCATTGCAATGTCCTTCAGATAGGGGATAAAAGGATGTGTAAAGGTCTTTAAATACAATATGTGCATCACTAACACACACAAAAAAAAAGCTTCTGATGTTGTTGTACGTGTTATTGTTGTGAATTGAATTTTGCGATGTTGACTGAAGATGAGGAAAGCTTGCCTCTGTCTGTGGAGAAACGGTTTTTGCGTTTGTCCATTACCGTCACACTCAAACTTCAGTCTGCTTTTTTCCCTCTCCCCCACAGTTATGTTTGTAGGAGGCAATGTGGCTGCAAACTTGGTGAAGGCCCAGTAATGGCAGTAGCTATTGGCAACCATCTCTGTGTGTCTTTAAATAGCCTTTGGTGTGGCTCTGTGGTGTCCTGAGTGGTTGCTGGTGATCTGTGTAAGACTGGATAGCCGCAGCATGTCAGGTTGTTTCCCCATTTTCAGCTGTTAAAACCTGTACATTCAAAGCTAGAGTACACGGGAGATTTCTGCCCCTAAATGATTGCTGTAGTTAATGATTCCTAAGGCACCAGAAGGAGAGGTGACGATGAGGCAGTGTTTCTATTAAATGGTGTCCGGAACAGTAACGGAGTTGTGAACTCTGACTGTTGGATAGTTGTTTTGTTCATGAGTTGGGAAAGGGAATGAGACTTGGTCATGTCTGGTACTAAACAGGCATTTTAAATTCATAATTTAAATTACCTTGTTAAGATTTCATATTCTTGCTGCACTGAGCTGGTTTCTTTGTTTGTCTACACTGCTAGAAACTGGAGCATTTCGGTGTTGCTTGTGTTTGTGTAGACCCCTACAAGGCTGCGTAAAACACTTTGTCACGTTAGGCATTATCTGTAGCAGCAGTACCCCTTTTCTGTGCAAAGATAACAATTGCGTCTGCTAGTTAAAAACTTACTATTCCCTCTTGCAGAAGACATCTCAGTAAGCAACAGCTGAGACCCCTGGAATGCCCCCGCTGTACTTGGTGATACTGGTATTTTCCAGCCTATAATGCTTTCTGTTCTTGTTGAGAGTTTTGGAAGCTCGTAGCATTTGCTTTGTTGTCTGCCAACTTAGAAGTAGGTCTGACAGCAGAGTCCCAACCAGTAAACTGGTTAAACAGCCAACTTGTTGCATCTAAACAGCAGTGGGGTTTTTATTTTATGTTTATTACAGCCGTTTTGATTATTATTTTTTTTTCCCTAGAGGCACTACATACTGAATAGTGTCTTGTAAAGTTTTAAAGGAGATGGTTTTTGGTGGCAGAACTCTGTACAGCACTTTCAGTCTTTGACTTGGAAAATAGTTCCTAATGCTAAAAAAACAAACAAACAAAAATGAAAAACACCCAACCCCTCCCTCCAAAAATGAAAACAACAACAAAACTTGGATATGCTGGTGTCTTTTCTTTGCCCTGTTGCCGTTGCAGAGTCTGCACATACGTTTCCTTATCTCGCTGTGGGTTTACCCAGGTGGCTTGCAGAATAGCATCTTGTGATTACTAGAAAACAGAAAAGGGAGCAGTTTAGACCTTTAGTCAGTGTTGCTTCATCACTCTTGCTTCATCATGTCCCTAAAGAAAACTGTAATCGTGTAATGACATTCCAGCCGTCCCCAGTCTCCTCTTTCCCACAAGCACGCATACGACAGTCTTGAAGGGAACCAGCGCCGCAAATGGGCTCACAGAAAACCAGGGCTCCCAGCCGTGACCCTGCGTATCCCATCCGTCTGGCCTTAGGACCTCTCTCCCTGTGTCTGAAGATAGAGCAGGAAAAGAGGAAATTGTCAGCACGGTTATTTCGATAGTTGTAGATCTATATATAAGCAATGTAAGTAAGGAAACCAGCCAATATTAGGAAGGTGGGTAATCCACGTAATCTACCAGGGATGGTGTACACTGTTAGTTATTGTCTTTGAGTATTCACCTTGTTCTGCTCTAGAAAGAAGAATAAAAATAATTATTATGGAGATAAATTTTTGAGTGCTTAAAATACAGAAGCTTTGTAGAGATTTTTTTTTCCTCATATGAAAATTTGGAAGGACTTCTTGAATGCTGCAGAACCTAAGGCTTGTCTTTTCACCCCAAAGCCCAATGTATCCATCTTCAGGTGAATGCTGTGAGTGTTAATTAAAAAGAAATTTAATACACATGCTGTAAGTCTTACTAATCCTGGTGACTTTCTTACATACCTGTCCCCTATGTTAAGCAATTTTTTTTTTCCCCACTGTTGAATATCTCCATCTGCGGAGATGCTCAAAAGCCGCCTGGACGTGGTCCTGGGCACCCTGCTGTGGGTGGCCCTGCTTGAGCAGGGGTTGGACCAGACGGACCCAGAGGTCCTGCCGACCTCACCCCCTCTGTGGGTCTGTGAACGTTACCTGAGCTGTAAGGCGTGTGGTGTGGAAGCTTCACCCCTTTTGATAGCTCGTCTGGATAGGAATTGTTCAATGTAAGTCCAGGCCCTGAGTAGCTACTAGCTGTTTCTTACCACCTCTCTGAAGAGACTCAATGTGCGTGATGCCGTAGGCTTGTGCACGTGTTACTGGTCTGCATCCTATGTGCGATTTGATAAGTTGATATTTATCTTGTATCTAGATGTACTGGTACTTTACTCCTTGCGCTTTGGGGGATTTCTCTTCACTTTCATAAGAAAAGGCCTTTCTGTCCTCACCTCCCTGCCTTTCTGTTAATCAGATGGGGAAGAATTACTGCTGTAACTGTCTTCAAATAATAAAAATTTTTAAATGTTATGTTTCCTGTTTAAGTATAGTGACGTTTAAAAAAAAAAAAAACCACCTTACAAACAGTTGAGAATTGCGCAATTAGTTTTTTCAATTTTCCGTTCCCCCACCAACTCATTATACATGGGCAAGACATTAGGTGTGACAGAAGCAGTCATGAAAATAGGATGCAAAATAAAGCCTTATATATGAATCTGCAAATGAGCTTCACATTTATTAATCATTCATGGTTCCTTCATTCCCAGAAACTTCAAAGTAGGATGCCATAGCCAAGTCTGATGAATGTTCGTTAAATATGGTGAAAAGCAGTTGATGTATTAGGCCGGATGCTCCAAGCACATCTCTGAGGTAGTGATGAGGATATCTGCAGTACCTTTCCCATGCCAGTGCTGGACTCCCATATCCTAGGAGTTTGACTCAGGATCTTTGTTACATCTGTTCTTCCTTAATCTTCTGTCAGAAAACTTTCACATGAATGAAAGTATGAAGTATGGCATGCACAACTATCCTAAATGTTAGTTTCATTCTGTTCTGTGAGCACTGTACTTTCACTGTTTCAACGGCATATTGAGACACAGTTTGGTTATTACAGGGACAGCAGTTGAGATGTTGTTCACCTCATTTAGTATAATTTGGGTCCCTTCTTTTCTAGGGAAGCAAGCAGCAGGGGGGAAGCACCATAAGGATGTAAGCTCACATAGTTGTAGTCTGTAGTGAAACAATCTGTGTCTTCTCACACAGTCCAGAGTTCTTGAGAAAGACTCTGTGCGCAAACTGCCTTTCTAGTGTAACAGGTGTCCATTAATGTGTAATGAGATGGAAGCTGGCGAAGAGTAAATGATTTTTGCTTACTTGAAAGCTTCTGCAGGCACAAAACAGAGCAAAGTTCCTTTCCCAAAGTTTAATTAGGTTAAATAAAGTTGACAAGGTGCATCAGAGCAAGGCTGCAATTTTTGGTGGTCTTCCTTGAGCACTTCATGCGTGGATGTGCTAGGCTGTGTTGTGGCTCTTGTTTGTAGTGATTTAGAATCTGCCTGCCTTGCAGGTGCTCCTGAATTCTACACAATGGGTGATGCACATTCCAGGACACACAGTGGCTCTCCTCTGATCTCTAATATAAAGGAGACTGTGATCTTAATTGAGGCTGTACTTAGGAATTTTGGGGTTATTTGCACAAAATTATTCTTCAGATCCAACGTACTTTGGAAACCAACTACAGATTGTTCTGACAGGCTCTGTTGGACATTGCCTGTTTCCTAGTCCAGGAGTGATTGTAGGGGTTGTCTGTTCAGATGGGCCAAACACTAAGCGTATTTTTTGTTTGTTTGTTTCGGTATGGAGCCATTTACTGTTACAAGGAATGTATTCCCAGCAGGGCATTTATTTAGTGTAAAATGTTTGTCCAGCATTATTTTTTTTTCTTAAGGACGGGTTGGTGGACTGGTTTTCAGGTGAGCCATTTGGCCTTATGACAGATGGTCAATTTTGGATGTTTCAGATGTCCAAAAACACTTCAGATGTATGGTACTGAGTAGCTTGACTGAAATAAGTGAAGCAATTCCAGCTTACACCAGCTTGAATATCTGGCACAGCCACTCATGGACAGGAGTTTCTTATTCTTTTTTCTAAATTTTGTGGTTCTCTTAAAGAAGAGAGGGTTTTAAAACTGCCTTTACTGAGGGTTTTAAACATTATACAGTGTCTCCCACTCTAGGTTAAAGAATAATTTTACTTCAATCTCTCTGTATCAAACAAGAAAGATTTCCCCTTCTCGATCTGCTCAGGTGGACATATTATTTCAGTATTACAGTCTAAGATACGTTCTCCTAAAGTTGCAGCTTTGTGTTCTCAGGATTTTCCTCTTTTATTGTTCTTATTTATAAGACTAAAGCTTGTAGCAGCTCTTTTGCATGCCTACCTGTGTCACAGATTCTTCTGTCCATCCATTTCTCCACTTGAATCATTTATTCTTCGCAATATTTGATTGTCTTATGAAATGCATATTAATTGTTTTTGAAAGTGACTGTATCTTCTGCTTAAATCATATAAATAATCTGTTGCTTTACTGTAGCTGGACTTTTTTACAAGTGCTATATACGTTGGCCTCTTATTTCAAACGCGTTGGAAGCTTAAAGCAGCGTGCTGGGCCGTGGCGTGCCTTCCAGACTCTGGATCCAGTGCCAGATTCCCTGGCTGTGCCGTGGGGAATGGAGGCAGCAGCCGTGGACACTGACGGGAGGAGGCAGTAGTGTCTTAAGCTGGGTGTGCTAAAGAGCATCAGCCAGAGGCCTATGATTTTTGTTGCTTAGGTTTCAAGATCAAGGTATGGAGGAGTATGGAAATACCATATTTTATTGCTCTACAGCCTTGACCAGCTCCCTTGTGCCGCTGCGTGCTGGTACACCCAGAGTGACGCCCTGCAGCGTTCTCCTGGCAAACGCCTGACTCACTCAGTGCAAAGGACAGAACCAAATGGGACCAGAATTTAACACAGTGGCCACTCGTTGTTTCATGTTTCTGTTCAGAAACAAACTTTCTAGACAAACAGAAGGTTTTTCAGCTGTAGATGTATATAGTTCTGTCTAACAACTAATGTAAATTAAAGGGATGGTGCAAAAACTGCTTGTCTTCCGACAGTTCAGCATGGACTTTAAGCTGGCATAAATCGTTTCCTTCCTTCCTTCACCACCCCAGCCCTGTGCCAGCATAGAGTTAGTGTAATCAGGAGTGAATTAGTACAAGGAATCGATCATAGTTAAAGCTAACCTGGGAGAAAAAAGGTGTACTATAACCCAGGTTACTGTAGTCACCCGGATATTTGTTCTGGGATGAAAATGCAGGCACAGAAGAGGAGATGAGGGGAGAAGGCGAGTGCTGCTTTTGGCAGCCTTTCTACATTACGCTCTCTGGAAATGCTTGTAAAACTGCAGCCGCATATGAAAAGGTTGTCGTTGACCAACGCTCCGGCTGCCCTATTCCTCATTGCTTACTGAGCATCTTTAGTTCAGTCATATGCTGTGTTATGTAAGTAGCTTTACAAGCGTTCAGTTTCATGTTTTAGTAAGGTGTGATTTTCTCACTCCTTTACTTTTGTTGTGTCTGATGACATAGTTACATGGTTTAATCTATAAATAAAATAGATGTTTGCATCACCTGCTTACAGGTCTAGTTTTAATAGTCAAAATAAATAAATATTAATTCTCTTTTCTAACCAGAAGTCAAAGAGCAATCTGCAGAAGAGGATGCCCAAGTGGAAGTGGACGGCACCAAGCAGCTAACACCAGTTCTTCAGCGCTCAGTATCTGAGGAGTCTGCAAGCTCCACTGCCTCAGTTGGCGTCGAAGCTAAAACCAGGTGAGTAAGTGAGGAGATGGATGCTGGGGTGGGGCTAGGAGTTGAGTAATGGGGCACAGAGCACTTGAAGCGCATGCTGGGGACACGCTACTGGTGCTTTGAAGTATTGGTGACAGCAGCCTGTGTTGGCAGCTGTTGTATTTGAGACTGATGGCTTAATTAGTGTACAGGGAGACCAAGGTGAAAAGCATGTTTCTTGAGTGTTGTCCTCGGATTACACTGGTAAACCCTCGAATTACAGCATATTAGCTGTTTAAATTAAAACAGATATAAGTGATATGAGATAAAATGTGATTACTGAAGTGTTCCTATAGAGACAGCGGTGTATAAACAAATCCATGTAAAATTATTTCTGAAGTTTCAGCTTGTATTTCTATGTTTTCAGGAACAAAATAAAAAATCTCTTGTTATTTCTACTATATTTTTTCCTTATTTCAGAATTTATAATACAGAAAATAACATTTTTTTTCCAACTATTTGGCAATATAAATTGCCTCAAAACCAGTGAAAGTATTAATTACATTTAATTACATTATTTGGGGAAAACTAAAACACAACGCCTGTGATCACTGTTGAAACAGTGTCACAGAATTCTAGCAGAGCTTCTGTGATGAAGCCCTGATAACAGCTTTTAACCCAGTAGCAGTTCTCTTCGGCTGCAGTGCTTGCTGTTACCAGTCTGTTACGGGTTACCAGACAGTTACAGGTGTTACTATATTTTGACACACTTGGAGAGAATAATGTAGTCATTTTACATCCTCCTAATCAGACACGGAGCATGTTTCCCATGCACAAAAATTTACTTAATTTACTTTCTGCATGTATCATTTTCATATTTTACATGCTCACAAACTTGTTAAATTCCACTAGATACTTCCCTCCTTACTGAGAATTTTGGTTAAATAGATCTTGTGTGTATACCTGAAAGAAATGCACAAAAATTCTGATTTTAATGGAATTTTCTTAAGCTAATACTAAATACCAGTAAGTATGTAGAGCAACCTGACTGAACAGCTGCTTTGATTCTTTATTTGGTCCTGTTTTGGATCATTTGCAAAAGTTGTTCTTAGTGCTGTTTCATCCGCTCTCTGTTCTTCTCAAGGTTACTTTCTAGCTGTTATCATGGATAGTTGATCACAGCACTTTCCCTAGCTATGAACTTTTTCTTAAAGCCTGGACAACAGTCAGCAAAAAA
>VXAL01001529.1:74642-104973 GCA_013399475.1 Chauna torquata | reverse complement strand
GTACCCCACCCTTTTCCCTAGCATTGAACTTTTTCTTAAACCCTGGACAACAGTAAAAAAAAAAAAAAAAAAAAAAAACCCTTGCATAGTTCTGAACCAGCCTTTATTTGCACTCAACATATTTGTTCTGCCAACTGGCAGTGCTCACTTCAATTAGTCAATATTGAAAGGATATTATGGGCCCATTGCTCTGGCCGATCAAAGCATTAAAAAGCTAAGTACTATTAATTTATAATTAAAATAACAATGATCATACCTTGTCTCTAACATTTTTAAAAGAAATGTATTAAAGAGATGTGGAGCAGTTGACTGGGAATCTGAGGTTTCTCTGATCCCAGTTGGTTCAGGATTTGGATGCAGAATTGGTATTGTGTTAGTCGCAGAAATCATTCATGTCCTCATAATAATGGAAAAATACAATGCCAGGTTTTATTGGCACTGTCTCTTGAAACCTAACAGAAGAATGTCTCTTCTGATCTGTGACTTAATCAATCGTCTGTATCATTGTCTGTGATGTGTTGACACAGGCACCTTGCCTGGCAGGGGTGGAAGGACTGGATTCTGAGTGGCTTGACTCTGTTTTCTTAGGAGAAAATACAACATATGAAATAACACACACTGACTACTTTTGGTTCTCTTGTGTAATGGTGGGAGGAAATATATCAAGATTTAGAATAAAGTAAAACTCCATAAAGACTTGAAACCTGTAACTTGGGGAAAAACAGTATTGAAGCTGATTTCCAAATTAGTCATGCTTATCAGCTTCATCTCTTTTTGTGTAAGTTTTTCTGTTTCATTTTATAGTGTAACTTAACCCAATGGAATTGTGTATATATTTAGAAATAAGTTTAGGTATGTGAGAGGTATGGGAGTATATTGTAACAGACGGTGCAGAAATCGGCCAGAACACAGAAGAGAGCCAAAGCCTCTATTAGTAGTAGGTGCACGTGTAGGTAGAGCTACTTCTGCATCACTCTTTTCAGTAAACAGAGTTGAGTATAAGACAATTCTGGGTTTCTAGCTTTGGTAGTAGAGATAAAGAAAGGAGTTAGAGAAGCATAGGACACGGGGCATAAAATCAACTTTTTAAAATTAAATAATTTGCTATTGAAAAATAGTGATCTTGACATAGGAGGGATACATCAGCACTAGGATGGGGACTTCAGAAGCTGAGAAATTAGGCAAAGCTTGGCTAGTATGATATTCTTCTCCTGATCTCTCCTGCGACTGAGGCTAAATAAGGACATTCAAGAGAAAGATGATGAAGATAGCCAATTTTGGAACCTTGCAGTGCATAGTGCAGAGTGGGGTATGTCTGCATGGGAGTTCAGGAGAGCTATTAACTGCAAATAGAATTGGGGGGTGGGAATTTAACAACAGATTGAGGATTAGTGCTCAGAAAGCAATGTGCTAAAACCATTAAAATAAATAGTATCTGAGCCATACCAGGGTAGGGCAGGCTGAAAGGGATGAGGCTTGTGCGTATGCTCCGGAGCAATGAGTGAATTATTGACCACATGTGGGGAGGGGCAATAACGTCAAGCAAGATAAACTATCAAGCCTGGCAGTGGTAAAAGTAATGCTGCCAGCACTTATATATCAGGAGTGTCTTGGGTTTTGGAGCCTTTTCCTTTGGTTGTTCCCCTTTTCTTTTTATAAGCTCTCTGAGAAGCTTCTGTCAGCCCAGGACTTATGGCTGAGTGGAATCCAGATTCTTCGAAAGGAGTCTGCTCCTTGGGTTTGTGCTGCCTGCAGGGAGCAGGGGAAGTGCAGCCCATGAGGTGGGCATGCAGCCAGAAACCGGCTGTGACTTGCAGCAGAGCCCACTTCTACCTTCCTCCTCTGTTTCCCACATTGTCAACTCCAAGCATTAAAAGCTAACAAGAATGGCCTAGAAACACAATTTCATAGGAGAGCAAAACACCTTTTGATTTATTTTATTTTCCGTCTTCTTTCTGAGACTGTAAATTGCATTAATTGCACATTTTCAGTCCTTTTGCTGAAATCATGGAGATAGAACATTCTTAAAGTCAACAAGTGGAAGCTGAGATTTTGATACAGCTTTTTTGATTTTGGTAGTCTCATCTGCTAAATATCTGCTCTTGTGAGACCTTCACTAAAACTACAAAAAAACTGGCAACATACCTTCACTTTGCTTTCCTGTTTCACTTTGTAACTGGAGAACGCACATGATTTTCATTTCCGCGCATTTACACTATTCCCCCTTATTTTGTTGCTGCTGCTAAGATCAAATTTGGAGTTTGGAGATGGAGGGATGGGGTTCTTTCTTCCATTGAAAAATAGTAGTTAGTGAACATCTCTTGATTGTGTGAACAATGAAGATTTCTGGTGAAAAAGCAGCAGTGAACTTCTTCGTCTTTGTTTCTTATCTTTTTTTTTTTTTAATCTCCAAGGAAAGAGCACTACAAAACTTGCAACACTCAATGGAAAAAGAAATTTGTGGAGTAGCAGAGATTAGATAATCTAGACAGAATAGCACTGCAGTGATGGAAGGAGAAGCTAGATCTTTAGGCAGGAGGGAGGTACATTTAATATAAAATGTTTAAAAATTATTAAAGTTGCAAAGTCCAGCACATATTTTAGGAGATACCAGAATTAAGATTAATTTTGAAACTCTAATCACTTCCTTTCATGTGCATGTGTTATGATAGAGTTTGTAGTTTTACATAAATGCTTTTCTGTAAGAATTCTGTGTGCAGAGAGTGGACCTTATGCACGAAACAGGGCACTTGAAATCATTGCATGCTTTTGCCATTAGACTTTCAGATCTAGATCCATGTAAGCATTTACAGTGTCCTCCTCTGAAGTAAACGGTTGACTTTTACATCTGCAAAGTGGAGATATCATCCCTTCATGTTAAAAAAAAAAAAAAAGGTTATTTAATAATCGCAAAATAATAGTTTGGCATAATATCAATGACCAACCTAACCCAGAGTGAGATAATACTGCTTTCAGGGCACAACTTGAATATTGTCAGTAGATATAGACTAAGACAGCGCACTGAAAAATGAGGAAGAAAAATTAAGTATTTACTGCTTTTCCATCCTGTTTCATGCATTGACTAGGGAAATGGTCTCAAGAGGAATTTTATGACTGATAGATGACTGATAGTTGTTAAAGCAGTTCTGTCTCAGATTTGTAGGGCCTTTGGAAGTCATCTAGTTCAGCTCCTTTTCCAAGGCAGATAACTAGAGCTGTAATTCTGGACAGAAGTTTATGTAAACTGCTCTTAAATGTTCTTCCAGCTATTTCCTAAGCAGTATCTTCCAGTCTTTTCAGTTTCTACTGTAGAAAGATTTTCGTAAGGTCTAACCCATATTTTCCTCATTCTGGGTTTATCCCCTTACTGCTTGTACCATCTGCGAGGGATAACAGAGGCTAGATTACTTCCTTCGTCTCTGCAAAAGGCTGTTAGTTTATTTTCCCAGCATGCTCTACCTCATAACAAAAATGCCAAATTTTTTCCTGTTTTCTTTGTAGATCATGTTTTCTTGAGCTCTAATTCTTGCTGTTTTGAGTTCTCTCCAAATGGTCCACATCTCTCCTGAAGCACAGAACACACATCACACAAAGCGGGGGCCAAGAAAGGTTTCACAGGCAGTTTTACTCCTGCCTTTTTTTTTTTTTTTTTTTTAATTTAAGTTGCACAATTGACATCGTGGCCTTAATGTTTTTAATGCTTTTGTGTACTGGTGCTGGTCCTTTGTACTGGTTGCATAGTCCTTTGCTGCTTGAATTAGTCTGCTACGTAGAGATGGCCCAACCACTGAAACCATATTTAGAAATGCCTCCTGCCCTATGTGAGCAGGTTCTCTGGTTTTATGGAGTCCTGCTCTCAGCCACTGCTTGCCTCTCACAGATGAAGGTTTTTAGGCAGTTTTTCTGTCTCTGCCATTCTACTAAGGCTGCCTCTCTCCACCTGGTTCTGCCCTGTTGCTTATGTGCAGCTGTCCTGCTACTCGTGGGCAGCAAGCCTAGCTCTGGCAGGTCAGATCTGTTCACTGTTTGGACAGATTTTCTTCCCTCTGAGAGATGGCAGTCAGACAGAAGCGTCCCATGAGCTGGATTTCATGGCTGGCAGTCTGTCAGACCATGCTGAAGTACTGACAGCAGTACTTGTTAGGAAGTGTCTCATGTAGACCAAGTGCAGAAGTGGATGGGACACCTGCTTTGTCAGAGGATTTCACAGGTACATTTCGGTCACAACTGATGGTAGGAGTCTGGCATCTTCAGTTCTGTTACGGTGTTGAGTGAATACAGTGTCTTCTCTCATTTCTTCCAAATGTCACCTTGTCTGTTTTTTTCCCTTCTAGCCTTTTTTGTCAGACTCTTGTCTTTTTTCGTATTGTTGACTCTCCATCATACACCTATTCTCTTTACATTCCATTTCCTGGTTTCTGCTCTTCAGATCTCTCTAATCCTAGTTAGTGTCCAGTCAGTTGCAGTTTCTTCTTTTTTTGGCTTTTCAACAGATGTGCATTTTCCTTACCACCACCTCTGTTTGTGACATGACATTTCTTCTCACCTCTTGTTCCATTTTCATGTTCATTTTCCTTGTAAACTGAGCCTGTGTTCTCTTCCTGCATCCTTTTGGCTTTCTGTATGATTTGTTTTATTCACCACAGTCAATTGTCCTGTTTCTGCATCATCTTCCATTGCCCTTGCACAGTAAGTCTTCCATCTTACCCTGCCCGTTCATTCATCATGCCTTCCTTCACTTCCAGTTCAAGTCTCAAAACGTAGTTTCCTGCTCCCTCCTCCTCCACTGCTCCACATTCCAGCTGAGAGTTTCTTCTCTTCATATTTGTGTTGGTCTTCACGAAGGCAAGCAGACAGCTGACTCAAGGTACAGGCAATTTAAATGACAAAATCTAGATTCACAGCAGCCATAAGCTGTCGTTGCAGAGATGATGCCTCAGAGTGTCTCTAACCTTTGCCGGAAGCATGTGCATTCACGGGGAAAGGACGGTGCATCTGGAGTCTGCTTTCACGTAGGCACTGAGAGAGATTGGAGCGTGCTTATTGATGAGGGAATTTCTGAGCTTGTAGCTTTGATGTGCCAGAGCTTTGCTTGAGCACTTGATCTACTTGGTGAGATGAGAAACATTTGGAAAAACAAGTTTGGGTTAATTTTGATAGGGTTACAGAAAGTATATCTGTAACTTCAAAAATGGATATAGAAAACTTGAAAAGATTCACAGAGCATCAGAAAGGTTGATCACAGATATGGAGTAGCTTTTCATATGGGGAACAGTTTAGTAAGCTAGGACCCTTCACTCTGTAGAAGAAACTGGAGGAGAAAGATACAAGAAGCTTACAAAATCATAGGTACCCTGAGGAGGGTGGCTGTGTATTACCTGTTCAGTTCGTTTTAGTGCAGGAAGCCAAGGGTTTGTCAAATGAAACTTTCAGGGCCAGATGAAAAATAAAGGGAGGTGATTCCTTACACAGGAGACGGTTGTCTAGAATGACATGGAAATCCTTGCCAAAGGATGTTGTGGATTGCAGGGAAAAAACGAAGTGAATTCAAGAGCAGACTGGGCAAGTTCATGGAAGAGAAACTGAGAATTACTGAATATTTAGGAATGGCACCTGATTCAGGAAGGCTCTGAACTGAAAAAACTTGGCGGCATGGAAAGTATTGTATATTTGCCCTGTTCTTTAATACCACATATGCATCTGCTTATCATATTTCCAACACTGACCATACTGGGCTGGATGGACCTTTAATCTGACCCAGCACAGTTTTGACTAAAGAGCCCACTCTGTTGTATTTCATGTTTTCTTTAAGCATGTTTTCAAAAATAGGAAGTTTGAATTATGCAGAACAGCATGCTTTTCCGTTCCCTAATGTGACTGAACCATTTTGATGGAACTTTCTTGAAAAAGCAGCAAACTTGGTATATGTGTTAAATTTCAGCAATTTTCAGGTAATAAGACCGTATTTAGCATTCATACGAAGCTGCCTGTGATAAATGTCCTAAGAGGTGCTGCCACCTCTGCGAGGACTCTGCATTTTTGGCATGATATATATTCATTTGCCAGGAGAGGGAATCTGCCTTGAACAGACAATACTTACTGGGCACAAAGGCACACTGAAAATACAGACCACATCACTTCTTTTCTTTAGGTTTTATCAGTCACAGGTTAAATCACCTCTCAAAATAGTGTATCACCTTTCAGGTACGCTCACAGTTGCATTCTATGTGGGATTTTTTGTTTGAGTCAGTTCAGTTGGACATAAAAGAATAATTTCGTCCTTGGAGTAGACCATAACATTCACTTTATTTATCACTGGCGTTCTGATAACTTCTCCTGTATTTATGGTATGCGAAGTCCTAACTGAACTGTAAACATTTGTTTAGATTAAAGCTGACGTATTGGTGGTATGTAAGGGCATGTTTGTACTTCTTAAATCTTAAAATGTCAGGAAAATGTGTTGTTTTGCTGGTGGTGCTTGGAGGGTAATGTTTTCTTTCAAATTGGAAGACTATCATTAAGTAGATTATATGGCTGTAGAACTCCAACTGTGCTGGTTTGAAAAAATTGGAAAGCAGTTATTGTCTAATGTCGTTTAATTGCTTTGTGCAAACTTAAAGTTTGAAAATTCTTCACCGGAAGTTCCAAAGTTTGTATGAACTGCCTCCGCCCTCCTTTTTTTAAAGGAATTGTACCATGTAAGTTAAATGCTACTTTCAAACCCACCTCTCTGTAATAGTACAGAGTGTCAACGACTTTAAAATTTCAAGTTGTCCTGTGATTGAGTTTCCTACTGGAAGGAGAACATTGCGTGTAAAACATTTAAATACAGCTTGCATCTGAGAACTTCTGCATCTTTCTCTTTGTAATGTGTTTATTTTGCACTTTTCATACTTTTTCTATCCTTAGTATCATTAATTCAGCAGGGCGATTTATTGGGTTGCGAATGCTGTATCAGTGTGAACTCATCATGCATCTCCTAATGAGATTTCTCCAAAGTTTGCTTTGGTAGTTTTCCTTCAAGCTTCTTCATTATCAAAATTCAGATATGGACAGGGTATTTAGATGATGAAAAGGCGATATTCCATCCTTCCGTAAATTTTTTAATAACTTCACCTCTGTGAGTATCTCATGTGCTAGAACTCACACTGATGCAGACCGCTGGCATTGTTTTAAGTTGGAAATTTTTTTCAGTTAAAATGTAGCTTGCAGGTCTTGATTTGAATTTACATAAGTGATACATTGGTGCATCTTCACTAAGGAGATAAACAATTTGCTCTTTAAATAACATAACAAAATGAAGGTAAAGTTAGTGCATTATCGCAACTTGGCATAGGTAAATAAATAGTAGATCCCCTGTAGTGTTTAATTTAGCTTTATAACATACGTGAAAACAACCAACAGGATTAGCTGGGAGACTAATTCTCAAGGCCAATTCTCATCAGTCTGCTTTGATAATCTGTACAAACAATGCTCTGAAGTTCTATTTTGCTCCCAAGTATTCCATTTCATTGTGTTGAGCTTATTTGTAATTGCGAAAAATACATGTATAAAATCATTTTAAATTTCTGTAACAACTTCGCCTGCACCACACAAGGTTTTATGCTTCGCAGTTTCACCTTTCAAAAATGCTAAAGTGTGTGTGAAAAAAGGCATCCTGAAGGCATTTCTAGACACTTAGGAAAATCATTGCATAATTTCTTTTAAAAACAAACAAACTCACAACAAAAATCTAATGATACCCTCTTCACCTTCTTTTTAATTTTTAAATGAAAAACTTTACTGCAGTCATTATTGTAGTAAATGGCAGTAGTGATCACCTGTACTCTGTAGTATTTAATTATAAGGCAATGGTTATAGCTACTGGAGCTTACTGGAATTGCCACGCCTTATGTCTTCTCAGATGCAGTCCAGTGCCTTTTCCTGCTTAAACATCAGTGATGACCTCTCCTTTTAATAATTAGACTGTTTGAAAAGATGGAATGAACACTAAAACTGCTTTGATAATTGGTGTTCCATACATAGTAGGCTGGGAGGGATTTGAGAAGAGGTAAGAGGAGAGCATCAGTTGAGTTGTATCCATGAGTTTGTATTTCTCCTGCTGTTGACGGTTTCTGTTCATCTCTGTAGGATTTTTGGATTCCCTTGTGCATGTTCCCCTGAACAAAGGGGACCTTTAGCACCTCTCTGCAGAACAGGAGGCTGAAGGATTTTATTTAGTCCACCTCCTTCATTGTTTAGTACTAGAAGTGGTGTGTACCTTGAAGCATCCTACTGACGGATGTGATCAACACAGGCCACTTGCTTTCTTCTTTGGCTTTGAGCTGTATGGGGATCCTGGAGACACGAAGGGAACCACAGAGTATTATTGTAGGGAAGAATTGTCAGTGAAGGTATTCCTATGGAAAGAAGGAAGGGAAATGTATTCCCCCAGCTTCATACACCAAGTTGCGGATGGATGGCAGTGCCACACAGCACTGCACATTGTCCTGAGTTCCACCCAGGCATAGAAAGCAGGCAGGAGAGTGAGTGGTCACTGCTGATCCCATCGAGGGTCCCACTAACTCACGGGGACCAATCTAAATTAATTTCTGCCAGCAGTATGGCAGTACTTGAGCAGACACGAGCATAAATCCGTGAGATATGGGACAGCATGTAAACAAGACATGTTTACTTAAGTCAGTCTGCACATCTGCTTATTGGCGAGGAGCCTTGGCTGACACAGGATACCCCAATGCCATTTGCCAACTCAGAAGGATCCAGAAGGGGCTTCTGCTTGTGCTTGGAAGTATAACTGTGGCGGCACTTGGTGCTCTTCAAGTGTCGGTAAGCCTGATGGTCAGCCTTTATTCTGTTAACAAAGTTTTTGGGACTGCCAATTTTACCTTAATTCCCTAACTGAATATTTGCAAGCAAGCCAGATGATGTTTCTCGTTGTCTGGTTATAATTTAATATTGTGCAACTGGTTGCCCAATACTGCGTGTGTTGAAATGAAATCCTTTGAAATAGGAAAGTTTGTGTTTTAGGATGAGTCCTAATGACGATATGTCATCGCTTAAGTAGAGGAAATAGTGACTGTTCTCCCTTCCTCCAGGATTAACTGACTCTAGGGCATTTTGTTTTCTTTTGTTGGGATGTGGAAGATTGTAGCATCTTAGATTCTTGTCAGAGGGTTGAGTCAATTCTGCTTGTGGAAGAGACTTGTAGAAGGTAATGGCTGCAGCAGGTTGCTGAGATTGACATGTTTCTTGTTAGAAAGGGCATCTCTGTTACCTTCTGAGACAATCTGGACCTCCTCTAAAGGCTTGGTAGGAGCAGACATCAGCTTCGGACATTAACCTTATTGCTTCTTACTGCATCTCCTAAATCCAGTTCCATGTCTGTTTTGTTCTGAACATCTTTTTCTCTACATCACGTATTAAGATTTGTGTGCATACAAATATATGAAATCCTTTGGGATGAGCACCTACTGGCAATAAACCACCTGTGGAATTCTAAACTTTCATATATATGTATATATATATAAGGCAGCATTTGTTCGAGGAAAATTTAGGAATTAGGTTGAAGTTACAAATAATGATGAATTTATATTTTCTTTTGGAGCATCATAAGTATGTCTTAAATGCAGTATTGGTGAGCTTACTCTTTCTTTTTTTCCTTAGTAGCTTATAAAAAGATATGTGACACATCATCTCTTGCTTGTTATCCCATTTTGAATTAGCCTGTTCTGAAAATATGCTAATTATGATAACAGATCTAGGATTTGATCTTAAGAGTTGCCAATATCTCAATTTCATTATCTTCAATATGAGAGCTCTTCTTGCACCGCAGATTTACATCCTCTAATTGCATATTGACATATGGAAAGTAGATTCACAAGTACTTTCTGCTATCCTCAGATGATACGAATAAAAAACTCTACCTTCTGCCCATGCAGACGTAACTTAAAATATTTACTGAGCACTTAAACCTAAAAGGCTCACATGATGGAACTGGCCACTTTGTACTGCATGGCAAATCTGCAACGTGACATGTTGAGACGTGGAGGAATATGGCTTTCCTGCTGAGGTTCTCCAGCGTCGGGGTGCTAGGCAGGGAGTACGCTGGCTCTGCTTGTTTCTAGGTCTTCGGGTGCCGCATACCTTTGCAGTTTCTCAGCGTGCTCTCTTCACCCTCCCTTGACAGTGTGACAACCTTTTATTTATTTTTTTCTTTTTATAATCCCTTCCCTCTGTCTCAGCCCCAGCACCTGTTGGCTGCAGTGTGACCATGTTCTGCTTCTCCTGTCTTTTACTTCTGCATCTGTCTGTTCACGAGCCTTTAGCGAAGGATTCCCCAGCCCCCTCCCTGCTGGGAGTGTGAGCGCTTGCTTCAGCCACAGTCTACAGCTTTGCCGGAGCAGCAGCAGCAGCAGCACAAACCATCTGATTCCTGACAGCATCACAGCTGTCCACACCACTCTGAAGAGTAGCTGTGAAACTCCCGGCTCTTGCTGTTTCGCATCGCTCTGCCTGCAGAAAGCTCCTGCTAGAAGTTGTGATACAGGAGCTGCCTCACACACTCCAGAAATATCTGCTTTACCCCTGCATGCCTTTTGAAAATGCTACTGCTTTAAAAGTTGGTTTATTTTGTTAATTATTGTTTCATATTTCTCTTTTATAAATCTTAACTTTATTACATATTTGCTACGACTTCACTTCAAGGAGCTTTGTTTCTTTAGTCATAATTATCCTCAAGTCTTTTAGAGAGTAGCAATTGTCTGTCCTAACAGGATATGTGAATAATTATTTATTCCACTGTGGATAATCTTGTGTTTGTAACTAGTGTAATTTATATGCCATTGTGCTGCCTGTTTAAATCTCTTAAGTCTCCTCACAAGCCTCTCTAGTCTCAACTAGCCTAAATAGCTTTGCTTTCCCATCTTACAAACTCTGCCTGCGAGGTCAGATCAGGTTTCGCTCCTGGTCTGGTAGGTTACACTCTGACATACAAATCATCATTTATTTGTTGCTACGCCACATGGAAAACTGTATCTACTGTTTAGCTGCAACTATGCATTTTTTTTCCCCCATTCTCATGCTATCCTCATTTTCTTCACATCACTTTACCTTTGGGTACCTTTTTCTGAAGATTTCCGGAAAGTGGCAGATATTTGCCATCAACTCCTGGAAATTGTGCTCAGGCAGGATCAGTGAGGGATGTGTGACCTAGGCCAGGAATATGAAGATGAACATTTCCTATCAGTACTATGGCAGGGTATTAATTAGAGTACTAGGAATGGCACCTATTTGACATGCCCACCAACCTGCATGTCCCCAGGAGTGTGTCTGCCCTGGAGGAAGTGCAATCCTACCTACACAGCGTAAGTGGAAGTATGTGGCCTCATTTTGGGCTGAGTACTCTTGACATGCTGCTCCCTTCCTGAGACTCTGTTGGATATTACCAGGACTGTAATAGCAGCACAGTTCAAAGGTATTTTATGTACCCCGCTTGTATTTGCTTTCTGCTTTTTTTCTAGTGTTGCTGTATGGTGAGGGCAAAACACCTGTCTCTTCACAGGGTTCTCAGTGTCTCCTATTCCAAGCTGGAACTTTCCTTTTTTGCGTTCTTCCTCCCTTGCTGCTCGTACCTCACCTGGCTGAAAAGCACAGGCATTCCATATTTTCTTTCCAGAATTTAGTGAATATTATGCAGAAGTTTATCCTTACGATTTCCTCTTCTTCCCACATTATCTCCCTCCACCCACCCACCCAACACAGACCAAAACCCAAATATGCCACCTTGCAGATGCGCTTAAATCTATTTAAATAGGATCCAGTCAAAACGAGGCCTCTAGCCAAGTGTGTGATTCCCTGAGGCATCTTTCTGGGGTCTTCGGGGCATAAATATGAAGAAAACAGAATTGCTCATTTAAGCATAAAAATGTGTTAAATGGCCTTCCTTTAAACTAATGCAAACTGCATTAGTTGCAGAAGTTCACATTTTAAGTTTATGGATATGTTTATTATAGAAATATTTTTCAGTAGCTTCCATATGATGTGACACAAGGAGTGCTGTCAGAGCTGTCATTTCAGTGCTGTTGCTATGTTATGCATGTTAAAACATAATTGCAAATGGTACAGGGATAGCTTAATGGTCACAGTTCTGTAAATACAAATTTTGGCTAGTAAAATTTCTAGGTATTGTATTGTTTTTATATGTGAGAAGAGGATATTTGGATTTTGTGTACATCATACGCTCTGTTGTGCATGACTACAGTCATTGCCGTGATTTTCCAATTCTGTTTTTTCCATGTTTCAATAAACCTTTTGGTGTATAATATATGCACACCGTGCTGTCACACATAATGCGTATGTGTGCATAGAAAGGTATGCGTGTAGTACGTATGCATTGTGTACAGAAGGCTTTGTCTTTTCCATGATGGCAGTGCTGAGGAGTTATAATGGGTGTGGGATGTTAAGTTGTTCCTCCTATTGCTTTTTTTTTTTTGCCCTGTTTTTTACTGCCTTTTAGCTAGTGTGTCTGGAGATAATGGTGGAACTGTCATATGCTAAGCATTTTTGAACAAAAAGGTTATCTTCATCATTTGGATATTTCCTGGTTTGTTTTTTGTTTTTGTTTTTTTTTGAATCATGCACTTCTGTGAATGCAAAGGTTCTTTTACGTGACTGTAAATCTGTAAATTAGCTGGAAATCGTGTTCCTGAATGTTGGGTTCTGACATATGACAGCGCTTGGGAGCTGTTGTTGTTTTGCTGTGACGGGTTTAAACGGGCATGGAAGTTGATCTTGGATGGAATATCCTCTGCTGTTCCCCCCACCCCTACCCAAAAAGAAATAATTATCTTCCCTCCCACAGCGAACAACTCTGCGCCTTTTGTTACTGTGGTGAACGAAGCTCATTAGGACAAGGAGATTTAAAACAATTCAGTCCAACTCCTGGGTATGTTATCCCATGGAAAAGCCAGCCTTTAAACAAGAGCGAAGCCAGCGACAGCACCGATGGAGCTTGCGAGAGAACTCCAAGGCAAAACTCAGTGCCGCGCAAACAAAGAGGACAGAAGAAGTAAGTCTGTTTTACAATAAGTATCTATGGTTTTATGGTTTTGCTTTGCATGCAGCTTTGGAAGCATGCTTACAGGTACTGTACTGTCACATTTGTGAGCGTTTGATGTGGTTCATTAAATAGTTTTTTTGTTCACTTTTTGTTTTGTTTTGAAAGACTGCAAGCAGTATAGGAAATGGTTGCCTCTTTTCCACTTTTTAAAGATTGGTTTCTCCCCTGAAGTGAGAATCTTTACTAGAAGACAATAGAAAAGAAACAGTTATTGTAAAAGCACAGATGTATTTGTGAGTTAGAAGTAAACTGAAGACGGTATGCAAAAAGATAAAGATGATGGACTTCTGAAGCTTCATGCATTTTGTACAATGGAGTAACTAGAAGCCTCTGTCCATCTTGTTGAAGCATTTTCCTCGTCCTCCAAAATTGGTTCATGCAACTGTGACAGGAGTGTTAGACACACATAGCGTGTTCAGTACCCTTCAGAAGTGGTGTTCATTGGTTTTCCTAAAATGGTGGTGTTAGTATCCTGCGTCATGCCTGGTAGGTGCCACCTTTCAGTATCGCAGAGTCACAGAGTGGGTGAGGTCGGCAGGACCTCTGGGTCCATCTGGTCCAACCCCTGCTCAAGCAGGGCCACCCACGCAGGGTGCCCAGGACCACGTCCAGGCGGCTTTTGAAGATCTCCAGGGAGGAGACCCCACCGCCTCTCTGGGCAGCCTGTGCCAGTGCCCCGTCACCCGCACAGCACAGAAGTGCTGCCTGGTGCTCAGGGGAACCTCCTATGTGCCAGGCTGTGCCACTGCCTCTTGTCCTGGCACTGGGCACCACTGGAAAGAGCCTGGCTCCGTCTTCTCTGCACCCTCCCTTCAGGTATTTATAGGCATTGGTAAGATCCCCCTGAGCCTCCTCTTCTCCAGGCTGAGCAGTTCCAGCTCTCTCAGCCTCTCCTCAGAGGAGAGGTGCTCCAGGCCCTGGATTACTGAATTCGGTAATTCTGACAAGTTGCAGGAACACACAGAACTCCTTGGAAGGGTTTTATTAAAGGTACGGCGACGACATTTACGATGTGACTAATCAGAAAAGCGTGTCATTAGCTTTTCCATAGGTGTGCGGGCTTTACCACCGTGGGTTCGTGCTGGTACCGCGGTTCGACACGGTTTAACTTCAGAGCCTTCTTCAGCACCCGCGGGTTGCCTCGCGTTGCCAGCCGAGCACAGCCCGATGCAGCCCGCGGGGAGAGAGCGCTGAGGGAACGCAGCTTGGGCGAGGGCGGCCGCCGGGCCGCGGNCGGGGCCGCCGCGTCCCGCAGCGGCCGGCGGTGTGGCGGCGGGGCCGTAGCGCGGCCGCGCACGGTTCCTTCCCGCAGCGTTTCACCTCGAGGTTTGTCAGGTCCTACCACGTGTGGTTGGCTGGTCGGCCAGGCTTAACGGTTCAGCCGTGTTAGCGTTCGGCGCTCGGCGGTGCTTGCTGCCGGAGGTAGTGCGGGGTTTGTGCTTGCGGGCGTTTCTCCGGGCCGGCGGCGTACCGCCGTGTAGCTCCGTCAGCGCTGTGAGAGCGGGCGTCGTGTAGTGCTCGTAGGGAGACGCAGCTTTGCTTCAAACTCATAAAATTAGTCCCCTCCCCTCACACGGTTAGTCTTTTTAATGTGCATGTCGCCTTTAAAAAAAGAAAAAAAAACAGTACAAGAAAACAGTCTGGGGTGGAATGGGTTTCTGTTCAGGATGACATCGCAGAGTAAATTGGGATGTTCGTTAAATGGATGGGATCTTGTGAGAAAGCTTTCATAGTAATAAAATGTCACATCAGTTGGGATTTAATCTTTTTCTTAACGTCCTTTTTAACTCCGGTAGTTTGAGTAGCGGTTTAATGTTAGCACTGGCTGCACTGAGCATGGGGGGTGTTCAGGGACGAGCTTCATTGACCAGAATGGGTTAATTCAGTGCTTTACCAGCGCTAAGATGCCCCTTACCAGTGCTAGAGTTAATGTGGTGGTGGTGGTGGTGTCGATGTTCGACTTCTGTCATGGCATGAGTCATTAGAATATCATTTAGTAATTAAAAACTTTTAAGCTCTCTTTGGCGGTGCAAGAGGGAGGTTACTCGTTATTTCCCACACATGAAGTTTTTATCAATTTTTTTTCCATATATTTCTGAATCTCATTTTCAGAGTAGAGCACACTTGGTATTCAGGAAGGCAAAGTTATCGCATGTTAAATGTCTGTTGTTTACTGTAGCTCTTGGCTTATTGGCACTAGGTCATTTTTCAGTGTCCTTTTTTTAGCAGCTGTACGCAGAAGGAGAGCAGTCAGGGGAAAGGTATTTTTATGCTGTCTCAACTCTAGAAACTCAGAAGTAACAGCAAATGCACAATTTTGAGTTACTAATGGGGGAGAATAATGAAGTTTAACGAACACTAATAGAAAAAAACACACCACCTTCTTTCCTGCTAACCGCTGAAGCATTGGATGAGGTCAGATCTCTTTAGTAAGCAAGTCTAATGCAAATCCTTAGATGTCCAAGATAATTTTTTGCCTGCAGGAAATAAAGGAGGAGGAATCATTGTTTCCTTTTGTTAGTGGACTAATCTGAGTTTTATTACTTGTTTTCTGTTGAGATTAGAATTTGGGGAACAAATTAATACAGTTATAAACTAGATCCTCCCATGTCAGCACAGTGTAGTAGTCTGTATCACAGCATTTCCAAATTCCCCCAAATTCCTTCTTCCCGTCCCTCTCCTTCCCTTTTTTTCTTAATATCTTGGTTGCATTAGAGAAGTATGTTTATTTCCAAGCAGCGTTATCACTCCTGTTTTTTTCTTTTTTTATTTTTTTTTTCCTTTTTTTTGGTCACCTACCCCCATAGTCGCTGTGTTTTACCCAGACACCTTATCTCTGGCTGTGGCAGGCTTCTTTGAGGATACTGTCAGTGCTGTACTGTGGACCAGCTGTTAAGATTGCTAAGAGAGGGCCATATGAAAGCTGCCGCTGGTGCTCTCCACCTTCACCATCCTCTTTTCTTCCTTCTACATCTCTTCTTCCCCAGAGTAACACAGACTGTTTGCTGTTATCTAATTCTCCAGTCCGAGGGTTGGGCAAATTTTCATATTAAAAAGAAGTGGATGAAAAAAAGAAAAGAAGCCTGTGTATCCTGAACAATAGGAGGAGGCTGCGGAAAGGGGAATTTTATCGAGCACTTTTTTTGGCTGATGAATAGTAGCTTTAACTGAAAACTTCGTTAACCCAGAAAATGTTGGGTTAGAGTATGAAGAAGTCAGATTTTTGGTCATGTTGATTATATTTTATCATGTTTGGAAAAATTAATTTTCCCTGAGTTTTGGGTCATTTACAAGTATCTAGCTCATTGAACAAAGAACGTGGTCACTTCTGAGTTGTTTTTTCTTCTGCTCCCTGATACAGATCTCGATTGAGTATAGCATCATGTACAAGTGTAAGCACCCAAACTGCTTCTGACGATCAGGTTGTCAAATTCTGGGATGAACTCAGTTTAGTTGGCTTACCAGATGACATAGATGTTCAAGCCTTATTTGAGCCAACAGGTAAGATATGTTACTCTCCTCCTTGTTTCACATCCATCAGTAGTGGTACAGTAGCTGCAGTGATGAGTGAAGTTTTTCAGCTGTTGGTTTTCTGTGCTCTGGTGTTTGCAAGTATTTGATTATGCTTTTTTAGCTTTTGCCAGTGCTCTGTAGTGTTTCTGTTTAGAATTGGACAGAATTTTAGTGATGGGACTCACCAGGTCAGTTTGATGGCTGGACTTGATGATCTTGAAGATCTTTTCCAGCCTAAATAATTCTATGACTATATGGGGAAATAATTGTAATCTGCTGCTGAACTGTTATTCAGGTAGTAATATCTTCAGTATCGCAATTATATTTTGGGGAGAAAAAAGAAATGAGGCACAGCTTAATATAATTCTTAAAGTCCTACGCCTGTAGCCTCACCTGACCTCATGCTGCTATTGTGGGATTATCTAAAATAATGGAAGGAAAGATTTAAAAGAGCAGGTATTGATAGAACAGTAGAGGTGTAACACACTTGCATGTTTCCAGGATCTGCACATTTTCTGTCAGAAAACTGTCCAGTTTGTCATCTATTCTTTCATTTTAATGGAGCTTCTCTTTTTATTCAGTTAAGAATTACTTTTTCAGAAGGCATCTATGTCCACATGCTTTGATGCCAGTGGTCCACTCACATATTTTGCATCAAAAATGGAAGTATATTTCTGCTTAAACCTATGCAGTGATATAAATGTCATTTTCATGAATGTGAAAATTGATTTCAAAGTCTAATTTAAAAAAAAAACAAAGATTTTGTTTTAAATAGTTACACTGTAGTGTGTGGGGATGGGATGGAGCTGATCAACCTAAATTATTTTGGGTTGTCATTATTATTTGTAGACGACTCTTCCCAGGCCCTTACAGAACTTTTTGGGGAGTTTTTTTTGTGGCTGAGTGATTAAGTTGGCCAACTGCAGTACCTAATTTCAGCAGCTAACGTAAAGCGTTGTTTCAAATCTAGTAAAAAGCTGTCACAGAATTCCTTCAGCAGTATTCATCATTTACACTGTATTTTCCCATGACTGAATTAGAAACTTTTAAGATATACCCATTGATTTCTGCAGATTTTTTCTTTGTGCAGATACTCAGTTATCAATAACACATTTGTACTTAAATCTGTATTATGCATATGTTGATCTGTTGTATTGACAGATTTCTTATGTGGTTCTTATGTTCATGCTGCATTTTGACCTTTTAAAAATTTTATGTAGCATTCTGAAGCATCGTTTGAGCATGTTCTACATAAACATACAGATCTGCGTGCAGTTGTTGGGAAATGTGTTAACAGTACATATATAGACAGATGTTGTCTGGACTTGAAACCAAGATCAGATATACCTGTGTGCGTCTCGTGCACAGACATTGCGTATATATAACCCCCTGTTACGATGATATGGTCAAGCATTTGAAAGCTAGAAATAGATATACAGAATGTGCTGAAATGAAGTGGAAGATGTTTTATTTATCAAAAAAGTTGCAGTATATTTAGTATCTGATAGTAACTGCGGTATACTTAGTGTATGATAATAAGGGCATTAAATGTTGCAACAAGAAAAACAGGAGCAAGAGAGACTGTTCATTTTGTCTGGCAAGTGTGTACCACTAGAACTAAGTTCTATACTTACAGGAAATGCTTGATAGAGTTGTAAAGCTGAAGCTCTTCTTCTCTCACAATGCATTAGGTCATTGCTGGGCTCATCACCGCTGTGCGGAGTGGTCATTGGGAGTCTGCCAGACCGAAGAGCAGCTATCGGTGAACGTGGACAAAGCTGTTGTCTCAGGGAGCACAGAAGTGAGTAAAAAGATGAGAATGCTTGAACCAGTAAGGAAATAGGCAGTGGGGTGGGGTTGAAAAACAGACGGTAAACTAATACGGTACAAGTTATGACAAACAATATCCACATACAGATCTCTGAGCTTACATTCATGATAAGGTTTCTTTGGATAAGTATTCATGACAAAATCTACTCTTGAAATACATTCAAGAAGCTGACTACAGGGCATGTTCTGGGATAGCTAGAATGTAGAAAGTACATGGTTGACCAAAATACAGATGAAAGAGAAGTTGAGTTCACATTAGTAAATGCCCAGCTCAGTAGAGGAAATAGTTTTTGGTTTGCCAGTTTGTATTCTGAAATTATATAACTCAAATATAGCAAAAAAAAAATTTCTCAATTATTTTTGTACTAGTTTCAAAAAGGAGGTTGGTATAGGAAAACCAGTGTTCACCACAAAGCCTATTATTATAAATATTGATAGAAATACATATATAAATATTTAGTGTTTTTGTTTGAGATGGTAATGTATTTGAAAAAGTAGGTACCTTTGAAAAGGGCGTTCTTCTTTTGGTTTCGTGTTGTGGTGTCATGTTGGAATGATGATGAGACCGATTTCACATTGTTTTTACCACCTGTAGGTATATTTTTTGGTCTTACTTAGATCTAGTAGATTATTTTAATAATTTTAGTTTGTTCTTTATTAAGCAGTCATGCTATCAACAAATCTGCATAATTTTGCTGTTTTTCCAATGATCATGCTTAGGCTTATTTTTTAATTGATTTTTAAACCTTTTCGTGCATTATATTAAAATAACAAAACAATGTGTAAGATGCCAGTAAATGTTCTCCATTGTGTGGAGTAAAAAGCTGCTTTAAATCAGTCTTTCAATACAAGCTGTATAATACAGCTTTCCTTGTGCCATCTGCTTTTACATACACTCATATTGAATAAATGCTTTACTTTGAATAATTTAATTGATTGCTGTGCTTCTACTTTCAAAGTAAAAGACTATTCAGAATAAATGAACCTGACAGAATCAGTTCTAAATGAGCTTGAAGATGTTAAAACATTCATATGTGTGCATGTATATAAAAAAAAAAAAAATTATAAAAAGAATGGAATGAACATCCAAAATTAGCCTTTTTTTTTGTTTTTAAGTCTCACTGCTGGAAAGTTTTAGTCCCCTTTCTTTTTGGCTGATTATGGTGGTGGTTTGTAGCCATTTTGTGATCATCTCATTCCCATCAATAGTCATTTGTTTAATAATATTCTGGTTTATAACAAAATCCTTCTGTTAGTGTTCAAGCTTGTCTTTTGCTCTATTGAATTGCATCCTTTTTCCATTATTTCAGTTCCATTTCTTTCTGTATGGTACCTTGCTCCTCCCCTGTATTGATGGTGTCTCAGCCTCACATAATTAGTACATTTTCAGTTTTGTGTAGATGTTTATAATGTAAATATTTAAATAAGAATTTTTTAAGAATTCTACATTTCTCTGGTGTGATAGTTTCCGTTTCAGTCTTGTCTTTTCACGGGCCATTGTGTAGTTTCTCTACTGATCTTTTCAAATTCTGCAAGTAATTTTTTAGATACCTCTGTTGCAAATGTTTTCAGTGCAGTGCATAGAGATGAGAGAAATTTGAATCGAGTGCCATTCTGCATATTTTATATTCAGTCTTTGCTGAAAATGTTGAGAAACTTTCTCCCTATAATACAGCAGTCAACCAACAAAGAAAGAAGTTGTTTTGGTTATTCTCTTTTATCCTTCTTGTGAGATCCTCAGGGAGAGCAGAGTAAGAGCTCAACATTGATTGATTCTGGAGGAGTAGCTGGACCAAATGGGACATCTTTATCCCACAGTCACACCAGGGAAGTTTTTGCTTCTGTTTTTTAAAGAAATAAGGAGCAAACTCTTTTGTAGTTCTGTGTTTCTGACCATGGAGCAGCAACGTGGGGGCTGCTCAGAGTTGTGTGTAGCTGGTTTGGAGCCCAAATAATCCTGTTTGCTTGCTGTGTCCAGGCAATAGTGCCTGGTAATCATTTTTCACTGTCCTTTTAACTTGTCACTCAGCTAAAGAAGGCACAAAAAAGTGTAAGGTGCTGGTAATATTCTGCAATAGTGGAAAAATTAGTTTATGAGAACAAATTCTGTGTGCGTGAGACATTTCAAAAAGTTTTGAATGGGAGGTATAGCAATTTATTTAACATGTTTTTGCATTTACAGCTGCTTGCATTTTGCATTTGCTAAAATTTTGGGCTTCTTTCTAGTGTGATATTACTGCATTTTAAGAGTAAAGATTCTATTTAAATGTTCTGAACACTGTTGGCAGTGCAGATGCAAGTATGTGCTTAGGGCTTACAGAAAAATAGTTAAATAAGAACAAGCTGTATGTTATTTCCTCTACTTGCCACCAAATTTGCTTTGTTTTTTGTTGTTGTTGGTTGGGGGTTTGTGTCTTCTTGGAAGTCCTTCTGGTGTTCTATGGGTTTATGATGTGGTACATTGGCATCTTTCTTTAGCTGGGAAAGTATGTTTTCTTTTCCTTATGTTCATATTCAGAATAATTTTTGACATGCTACAACCTTTTTCTTGATAGTAGAGTCCTTTGGTTTAGGTCTTTTAAGTTGTGGAGAGCATTTTGGAGCTTTTCTTACCTTGAGGGTCTCTTAAACTTGTAAGTTACAGTCATGTTTCTCATTAGTTAGGATGTCTGTTGTTTGCAAATCTGTTCTAACTGGATATGACAGTGTTTCTCATTACTGTGTTTACCAGTTGAGATGTCCATTTGGCTTCACTGAACTCGTGATTGCATTAATAAAGCTTGTGTGGACATACTTCATTGACCTATTCCAAAGTATGTATGTTAATTCATTTTGGTTTCTTCTTGGCCTTTGTTTTCTGGAGGTTTGAAATACAGTACTACAGAGATTTCGGTGTGTGTGCACGTTTCACAAGATAGCCTGCTTAGCATTACTTTCTTCTTTGGTTCTGTCTTTCCATTCAGTCATTTTGAAGGCCTGGCAATTTATTTACTCAGGCATCCGACCAATTTGTTTACATGTATTTGCATCTAGACACAGGTGGGTTCTTTGGCTTTCTTTCAAAGCCTTGGTTTTGCCTCTGTTTAATATTAATGAGTACACACACACGTGTGTGTGTATACATATATGTGTGAGGTGTTTTAGATCTTATGCATCGTGTTGTTTTCTAACTGACAAATAACAGCTGGAACATACTGTTAGGTTTATGGTGGTAGATGCTGCTCTAGCCCTTACGGGTGCTATAGTTGACTCATTTTATCTCATTGCTTACTTTGCCATCTGAGCAACTGAGAGTTCATTGACAGTCGCAGAACCACTTTCTGAGTTTAAAAAGGCATGAGGAAGAACTGGTGATCCAGCTGGCAAGAGTAGGGTCAGAGCTTTATTCAAGATCTCTCTTAAGAGTTTGGATACTTAGCTCTGGAGCTCTAAGAGTGTGTAAGGTAAAGAGTCTGAACACCCAGACAGGACAGTTCCTTCCCCCAGTTTTAATAGGTTTTCAGGGGGCTCTGGAGTAATTTTGTTTCAAGTTTTGATGGAAAAAGACTTCAGAATATAGAAAGGAGGAGAGAAAATTTCTAGTGATTTGCTTGATCCAAAACTTAACTAAATTGCTAATAATTTATCAGCGCTCTACTCAGTACATAAAAAATTACCATAGTAAAGAAGTTGTCATATCGTCAGCTTTCTGAAGATAGTTTTTAATTGGTAAGATCTTTCTACAGATATTTGTGGTAAGATGTAAAGATGGTATTAGATGGAGACTTAGCAAAATAAACAAAGCAAAGGAAAATGATTGAACGGAAATCAGACTTTTTGCTGAAAAAGTAATAGATGTGGATGAGCAGAGAGTTCTGCTTTTTCTTGTATTTTTAAGTTCAGCATTATGTTTTCTTAATTATGCTGGTTTTTGATATTTGGAAGAATGATACAGTATTAACTTACGACCATTAAAAATGGAGGCCTTTAGGGCTTGCATCTGCTCAGCTTTTAGCAAGAGTGGTTTCTGAAATATTTTCAGGTATTTTTAAATACTACTGTATAATTTCCTTGCTTGTTTTACATATATTGAGTAGGTGGCTGTTTCTCTATAGTCTACTGAGGAAATAATAAAGTTTACTACTCGTCAGCCTTACATTGTCTAGCCGTGACTCTCCTTTATGCTGCAAAGTCCCACATCTCTGCATTATTCTGTAATTGGTGAAAGCTCTGTGCTCCCAGCTAGAGCATCTTGCGCTCTAAACTACAACAGTGTGCATCAAAATTGCAGTAAAGTGCCTTAAAGGACCCTGGTGGGTTAGACAGACATTAGCAGATAGGGGTTACATGGCTTGCCTAGAAAGGGAAAAAGATTTGTGGTAATGGTTGAGGAAATTGTGTAAATCGGAATGCAATAAGGTGGGCATTTTCATTTGTTTGTTTGTTTTTTAATATGTGAATAGCTCAATTCAGGAAGTGAATTTAAGGAGGACACAGTAGGTAATACATTTGAACCACTTCTGAACACACTGCGCACAAGAAAGGAATGTAATGTTAACTTTCCCAGCCAGCTTTCTCTTCTGATAAGATGTAGAAAGTAGTTTACAGGTCTGGGAGAATGTATCAAGGACGCCAAAGTCAAAGAAAACGGTATTGGTGGAAACCAAGAAGGAGGTTCCTATCTGCTTAAAGACTGAATAAGGGAAACATGATACCGATGAAGTGTCTAAAGCAGTCGTTCCAAAATACTGTATTATTCTGTTTCCATTTTGTAAGATGTGGATTTGTTTGCTCTGAGATTCTGTATAGCTCCTTGCATATTTATCTACTTAACAGCTTTCATCTTTCCAGTAACAGTCAAGTGTTTTTTCAGGACCAAGACTCTTGCAACCAGACAGCTGAAAAATTGCTGTTGTCTTCTCCCACCCATCCATTTTTTTTTTAGTTAATCAGGGCAGTATCTTCTCTCTGTACAAGGCAGCTGTTTTCAGCTCCTGCTGAGTTTCTGCAGGCTGTTTGGCATGTTATCATAGCTGAGAACTGTAGGAGTAGTTGCTTTGCATAGAGGCAAGCTAATCAATAGTATCTTGCCTTCTTCCAGACTCAAAACGATCTGCTGTTTTGACACTCTTCTCTCCTGTAAGCCCTTTTCACATGGTAACGTGATCTTTAATTTTTATTTTTTAAAGCAGTTTGCCTTGCTTTCTGCCACCAGAGGCAGGAGATTGCTGTTTGTGGATGCTTCCAAATTGGAGCAATATAACAAGGCTTATGTATTAAATTCTCACTCAATTTTTTTTCTTAAAGTACTTTCCATCTGCGTTTTTTAATTCTTTGTTCAAGACTCAATTCCAGTATGATGCTTATGAAGCTAAACTGTAAGGAAAAAATAAATTGAGGGGAAAGTTGAAGACCAGTAAAAACATTTACAGGTGGGGTTTTTTTGTTTGTTTTGTTTTGTTTTTTTGTGTGTTTGTCCACATTTGGAATATGCCCTCACTCCTTAGCCTCAGTATATTCCTTATCTTGGTGAGTCTTGTCCACATTTTTAGTGGCGTGCATGTATGTTTACTTGTGCTTTGTTAAGTAAGTTGAAAACTGATCTGGCTAAATTGGTACTTCCTTTTATTGTTCCTTGTATGTAAAGATAAGTGTGAACATACTAGAAAATGAACTTCATAGAGTGTGGAAGATTGCGTCCATTTAACCAGAGCAGTTTTTCAGCCAGTTTTATTTTTTGTTACAACAAAAACTGTGAAAATTGCTTTAGATTGCAGAATCCTGGAGATAGGGACACTGCTTGGCTTCATATATGTCTCAGCCTCACTAAGCAAAGCACGTAGTGATTCCTTTTTTCAAAGTAAAGTACAGGATTTGGAATTCCTTGATGCTCTATAAGCTCCCTTCTTCCTGTTTCATTACTGGAAGAGCTAGTAATTCTTAAAGCTGGGGGAAAATGTGTAAAGAATGTCATTTGTCATAACTTACACGGTTTCTGAGCAGAGTATTCTGTATTTGCCCATTTTTCAAGGAGAAGCTTTGTAATGTGGTGCTTTATGAGCAGCTCTGGTATTCAGAAGTTCCCCTCCCAACTTTTAAGTTACTTACAGTGTTTGGGCACGCAGCTGCTCTGCACCTCCCCACACTGAAGTTTGGGGGTGACTGCCGTGCTGCTCTGTTAGAATGGCTTCTGATTTTATCTTGCCAAGTTGATTTTCTTTAGTTGCTTTTCTCTTGTGTTTTGATGCAGGAAGTATTCTTCCAACATAACATCTGTACTTTTTCATGTGTTGCTGTCTGCTACAGAACTCTAGCACAGAAAGTGCTAGAGAAAGGCTGGAGGGATAGTGTCGTTGCCTCATCAGGAGGACAATTTCACATGCTTCTGGTCAATTCAGTAGTTTCATTCAGTTCTTAGCATGTTTTAGAAATGCTGTAACAGTTTAGCAGTGAGGGCAATGAGCTATTTCAGTTCTCCATGAATTTCCCTCTCAGTACTTAGGCATTCATCTCGGGATTTGTATCCATTTTCCTGCCGATGATGATAAGTCTTGTACTTCAATGAAAGACATGGTGACTAAGGGTACGGCTTTGCTAACTAACATTTTAATACTGTAAATTGTCTTCCATGAACTAATCTGTTCCAGAACAGTTTGGATTTTGGTCACCTAAAGCCAGATCATTTGTGTCTTGGAGAATGTGAATCAGGCTGTTCTCACAGCTTGTTAAACGCCATCAGGAACTCTATGCCAATTAATTTATAACTGTATTTTTCAAAGTCTGCCAAGCAGCCATGGCATCTTAAAATTATCGTAGTTGTTTTTGTTTTACTATGTGTAATTCTTCTGGAATACCCTTGTGTACCATAAATGATGCCAGTGCAGCTTTGGTAAATCTGTTGGGGTTTAAGATCTGCTGTGGGACCAGTATGCGTGTTCAGTTTTTTGCAGGTCCAGCAGTTAAGAACATATTTTCCTGTTCGGTAAGATTTACAACTTAGTTCTCATTAATACTGTCACATGAACAGTGATTAAAGGATTCTTCCCTTGGAATCAGAATAAGCTATACCGTGACGGACTGTTGTTCATTGGATGTCATTGTCCCATAGCAGCTTCTTTGAAAAGCATACATCAAAGTAGAGGAACCAGGCATGGGAATAAAGTGAGAACAAGCAGGTAAGAAGAAGGAAGAAGGTTGACATTTGAAATTATTAGGATTATTGAAAAATTCACCCCTTCCATGTTTCTGTAATCTGACTCTAGGAGCCAAAGCAAAAAAGTGTAATTTAATATAATTTGTGCAAAAAGAAAACTAGCTTTTTGCCTGATAGTTGTTTTTGACCCTCCGGTCACTTTTGCCAAATTTTTATTATTGTTTTTAAGTTATCCAGTGGGATTCTGTGTATTCCATATTTTCTTCTGCAGCGAAACACAGAATGGGAAAAACTAAATTACAGCTCTTACAGGTAAAGAATTTTGTTCCCTATCAAAACACAGCACTTCTAAAATTACAAAGTTTAGGACTCAGCTTTCAGAAGACAGTTTCCAATTTCCTCAGTTGTCTCCTAGAGCACATTTTCTAGTACAAAATAAAATACATTTTTCTATATCCCTGCTAGTACTTAAGAAAATCCAGTAATAGTTCAAATTGAATAAACATGAGTCAAGAACTCTTTATGCTTCTCTGCTTGCAATATATTTTTGTAATTATTTTGGCATGTGAAGTATGGATACCTTGGGATGTAATTAGAGTCCATGCTTGAACGTGGGTCCTCGGTGATGTATTTAAAAGTTTGAAGGGATTGCTGTTAAATAAAGTGGTCTATCCGAATAGTATGATTACAAAGTGGGAGACAGCAGCATGTGGAAGAAACGTGGGCAGTAGAAAGTCTAGTCTTTGATGAAAAGAGGTCTGAAACAGATTTTTATTTTGAATTTTCCATTTTCTGAGACAGAACACTTCATTTATTTTCCTAATGTTTCTGATGTAATTGTTGCTCCCTCGTGAATGCTGTGGTACTATATAGTCACCATACGTTAATGAACATTTAGAGCTTTTAGTACTTGCTGGGCTCTTTGATTCATGACAAACACAAGCAGTTTAACCTGACTTTTCAGTCTTTATAGTGGTTGCTTGCTTCCTAACCTGTTGTCATAATAATTTGGACCTGTTGATTGGAAAAAGGAGCACACGATAATGTGAGACTAATTTAGTTATGGTTAATTTTTATAGAGTCTTCAGTGAGTGGATTCTGTTTACCAGAGAATGGAGGGCATTGATTCGTGAACCAAGGTTTGGAGCAGTGTTTGGCTTCTCAGATGAAGCAGAGGAAAATATGTGCATTTTTAAACTGTAATTTATGGAGATTTTTGAGATTTTTCTGTTGATTCACCTTGTCATGTGCTTTCTCTGAAATAACAGCTGTGTTTTTATCCCTACCTTTTTGTTTCCAAATATATGAGAAAAAATAAAAATGCGAGTTTATCTACATGGCAAATACTATTGTCAGTGCACATTGTAACTCACTGATTAGAGTGGAAGTGTATCCTGTTCCTTCTTTGGTGCATATGAAGTACGTGCTAAAGCTTAACTCCTGCCAGCTTTGCAAAGGGACAATGCTCATGTATTCTAATACATATGTTTTAGGTTTATGTAATAACTTTATTCAGAATAAGAGAGGCCTTTTCATAAACTGTCAGTTTTTTTCAGTGCATTAATACAATTTCTGTGGCTTCATTGCCTGGTTACCCCTGCTATTCTGCAGATTTGAATAGAAGCACAGTGTCATTTCTCTACGTAAATGGTCTCTACCATAATAACTGCGTGTCTGGAGCATGGGAGCAAGCGGGAGGGGAACTGTGGAGTTCCTTAGGGAGCACAAACCTCCTTTTCTTAAGACAGTTCATATGGCTTCATCTGAAGGAAAGTCTTTTATTTTTCAGCCTCACATATTCCCTTTTTTTCTCCCTGTGAAGTGCTGGTCCTGCTGTGGTGCCGGGAGAGCTGGGCAGGCTCTGCCCTGGAGTGCTGGCTTGGCGCTGAAGCGGGAGAGCAGAGTCAGCCTTAGAGTCTTCACTCTGTGGTTTTTTTCAAGATGAATACTTTGAAGAATGCACCTTTCTCAAACCCTAGATTTTGAATATGTGGGTACTAGAATCAGGGGAGAGAGATTATTGTTACGCAGAAATTTCTAAGAGGGTTTTGATGCTGAATAGGAGATAGATATTGCAGATGCTAGGGGCAGTCTGTGAAGCATAGGAAGCAGAAATATGGGTTAGGGGTACCAAGAGAGAAGCAGCAATAGCGTAGAAATGAAAGCCAAAAAGCCTAGCTGAGAAACATGAAAGGGCCTATGTTCCTGAAGGAATTTCCAGTGCAGGTTTCCTTTATTCAGTAACATTCACTGAAATAATTTACTGAAAGCTCTGAAGTAAAATTGTTGTGTGTGTTCCAAACTGGTGAAGTGTGTTTCACAAAGACCTTTTCTTCCTTTTTGCATGACTTGAGTAGAAAACACTTTTTCCATAATGTGCCCAAAGAAAATCTGCACGTTCTCTCCCTCCTTCCCTCCCAGTGCCTTTCTTAAATGTTAGTCTAAGCATTAGGGCCATGACGTAGGAGCTCGTGTCGAGGCAGCACTCTCGCTGGGCATTTGATTTCAAGAGTTTATACCAAGTTATTTTGGGGACTTAAGTATCTTGTGTGTTAAAAACAGAGAGAACCTGATCTCTGAAGAGTAGAGAAAGTCTAGTAAAGGAAAATCTGCCTCTCCAATTGAGATTGTGCTCTTCCTCAGACAGTGCTTCAGTTTGCTGGAGGGAGTAGCCAGCCCGTAGTGGTGCTTCGCTGTAGGACATGAGAAGGCGGGTGCTGCTGCTCTCCCTTTTGCCTGTCTTTCTACGCTCAGCAGCAGTAGCATAGTCGCTCGAGATCTACAAAAAGAAAGAGAATGATGGTATAATGCCCCCAAATTTTAGATTTGGCACAAGGAAATAAAAAAATATTTAATCTATTATCCCATTTATCCCATGAATATTTTCAGCCAATAAGAAAAGTGTGTGTGTGTGTGTGTGTGTGTGTGTGTGTGTGTGTGTGAAAAGCAGGAAACCTTACACATCTCTTGGCAGGTATGCCTATAGAAGCTTACACAAGGAGGTATAGCAGTACCACCTGTCTCCTACTTTTTGTAGATATTTGAATACAAACCTCATTTTCCTATTTTCCTGCCTTACTACTGTGTTCCTCGTGGCTGCTTCTTATATAAATATTTTATATTCAGTCTTTTCCATAGCTGATGTGGATTGATTTTTTTTTCCTAATGTTCACGATTAAGGGTTTGATTTTGCATTTGTGTGATGGTTACATTTACCAAAAAAAAAAGGCTGATAAATCTTTTGTAGTTAATGTCAGTTAGTTTTAGTCAAGAATGGGTCCTCATTATGGTGTGAGCGTTATAGAATAAGGCGTCTTCCCTGCCTTCAGAAGCTTACTCTTTCATAGACAGCGCATGAATAAAAGGAAAAATACCCCCATGGGACAAGTTGTAGGTACCTTTGCCGAGGTGTAGTATTGTTTGGATAGTGTTAGACAGTTAACTCTAATTCTGGTTTCTTAGCTGTTTCCCGTTTCAATAATGTTTTATTTAATGATGTCTTCCAAATTTTTCATGGACATGGGTCACATCTTTTTTTTGCAACGAGAACTTTAAAGTTCAGACTCTTTAATGAAATTCGAGTTCTAAAGTGTTTTTGATTATTCCAATCAAAAGAGTCTCAGTAATATTTTTTCCTGCTAATTGTAGGTTTCTTTAAACTATATTATGGATTTTTCATTTGGGGCTTTCATTCATCCTCAAAAAAATCACACAAACATTTTAAATTAAAGTACTCATTTTAGTCTGTTGGCATCAGTTTGCTTTTAAGCAGTAGCTTAAAAACTACTACTGAGATTGGTGTACTCAGCAGCTTGCAAAAATCAAGCATTAGCAAAAAATAGTTTTGAACTCCCTAAAGATTTGTTATTGACTTCCATTAGTGTAAGTTCTGTCCCAGAGCTGCAGATTGAGTATAAATATTATAGGCATCGGTATGAAGTAGTCCCATTAATGCAGGTGTCCTTGAGTGTTGGTTTTGTTTTTTTTTTAATAACATGGAAAAAGTCATGCATGAGAGACATCTTATGAATTATGATGTTCACAAATGTGGACCAACTGCCTTTCATGTGCAAGTGCATAACACTTGCTGGTAAGTACAGCCATTACTTGCATTAAAGCTGTTTTTTTCTCATGATCTTAGCTACTATTGATAGTCATTTCTCTAAGTGAAAGAATTAATGTTATTTAGTTTTATCTATACATCATCACTCCTTTCTGCAGCTCTTAGCTGGGAATAAAAAGTAGGCAATGGTAGGTCAGCTGCCACTAACGAAGTTGTAGATGTTCCATGAATCAGTCCTGATCAATACTAATAATACTAATAATTCCATAAGTGGTGGGGTTGTGGGTTTTTTTTTTTTTAGCAGTGTTTTTTCTTCAGTGATGTTAATGTATTCATAGAATCGTAGAATGTTTTACCCCCAGGGATGGGGCAGCCACAGCTTCTCTGGGCAACCTGTGCCGGTGCCTCACCTCCTTCATAGTGAAGAATTTCTTCATAGCATCCAACCTAAATCTCCCCTCTTTTAGTTTAAAACCATTCACCCTCGTCCTATCCCTGTTTGCCCATGTAAAAAGTCCCTCTCCATCCTCCCTCTCCATAAGTTTCCCCAGAGCCTTCTCCTCTCCAGGCTGAACAACTCCAGCTTTGTCAGGCTGTCTTCACACGAGAGGTGCTCCAGCCCTCTGATCATCCTCATGGCCCTCCTCTGGACCCACTCCAACAGGTCCATATCCTT
>VXAL01001529.1:41460-67491 GCA_013399475.1 Chauna torquata | reverse complement strand
CCAAGGCTGTCATCTAAATTTAGACCTCTGTGTGGACTTCTCTACCTATGAGCTGTGTTTAAATTCCAGTTACAGTCAATGGATATCTAACTTGTATTGTCGGTGGAGCCTGAAAATGTACACCCCCTGGTTGGTCAACTGAATTGCAGTGAAGTAAAAGCTCCATAAAACCACAAAGTCTCTATTACGCATAATGGGAGCTTAAACATTTGGCTTCTATATAGACAAAAAATGTAGATGCTGAAGTTGAGGTGTCTTCATCTCAAGCCTTATGTCATTTGGAAACACAATGCAACTGTATCAGGAGAAAATCCTCTGTGTCACTGAGTTTCTATTAAATGGCACTGCATATATAATTACGCCAGCCTAGCTGTAGTGACAGAGGCTCTGTAGCATAGATGTAACCTACAGAATGTGCTATATTCTGAAGATTGCACTTCAGAGTCTTTATATGTGATTTAGGAGCATAGGAGCTGTGCTGGATCAGACAGAAAGTTGGCTTCAGCCCGGGATCTTTGACAGTGACCACTAACAGACATTTAGAGATGATTGTTAAACAGCAAGCATGTAGCTGTGTTTTCCCCCAATTATTTTTTTTTCAAGCCTCCAACAGTTTGTGGCTCAGCCTGTGCTCTGCCAGCAAAAAGAAATGTCTACACATACTTCTTAAGACCTTCCAAGCATGAATCAAATGGAACTGGTACAATAGTCTGTTTTGTGAGCCTGCCAAAAAGCAGCCTTAAACCAAAACTGATGATTTCTGTTCTTGCCTTGTTTGTCCTGAAGTTGCTGATGCTGAAGCCTAATAATCACAATAAACATTGCTGACCTTCGTATTGTTGACATGCTAACTGTAAACAACAGGCTCGTGTGCCCTTCTGTCACAGTGGGTATCAGTGAACATGAAGGGAATAGTTGGTTGTTAGATGTAGGAAGTTTAGACTCACTCAAAACATTTACATTATCCTAAATCTTGTAGAAGTCACAGAGGTGAATAAAAAAACTGCTTTTCCTCATGAAAGTGTGAAAAAGCAGCGAAGGCAGAGTTCGTAGAGGAAATTGCATGCAGTTGCTCAACTAGCTGATATAATGGTGGGGAGAATATAACGTCAGGGCACACAAACCCTTCAGTAAACCTTCTGAATAGACAGGCTTTGGGAACATTTCAGAGTATATGAAGAAGGAATTGTGTGCCATGAGGTCTGGCTGCTTTTGTCCACCTATTTCAGATATCAAGCAGAAAATACTCTCCTTAACTAACTTGCCTTTTACAGGTTTTTAACCTATTACAACTATTACCAAAAATAAACCGCAAAACAGGAATATTGTTCCAATTTGCTCATGCCTTGATATCAACACTATTTATTTAATGTAACTTTTTATAAAGGTGAAAAAAAGGAATCAACTGGGGGGAAGGAGAAACAAAGCCGTCAGTTGAAGACAGCCTGAAATCTCCGCGCTTGAAGTGACTTCTGCTTTGACTGCATTTAAGAGTCTCCAGTAGTAGTGTTACTCATCATCATATGTATCTTTGCACTTTTGTTGCTTATTCCTGTATAAACACTGAGCAGATTAATTACAGATGGAGTATCTAGTCAGGAATTCTGCATTAGAAGTCTTTCTTAGTCATCTGTTGAGCTTGGCCAAATTGCAGCTCTTCTGGTTGCCCGTGGTTTTTCACAGTTTTAGAGCAAAACTTGATTGTTTGTACAATTTTTTTTTTTTTTTTAAAGCTTCAGAGTACTTAGAGGCTGAAGTGGACACTATAGTAATGTTTTAATACATGCTGTCTGTATTAAGAACATTTTGAATTATGGTTTTAAGAGAAAAAATCTGAATTTTATTTTCTTCAATGTTGGTGTATATTAAGGACTGAGGAACAAAAATAACTGATCTCTGATGGAATTACTTGATATACATTTCAGTCATTTCCAAATTTGCGGCATAATTAATATAAAATTCAAAAATTAGAAGGTAGTTTCCAGTACTTCTGGAAATGTGAGTAATTTAGTACCTTTTCTAATCAGTGGTTCAATGGAAAACTATTCATTCTGTTTCTGTTACCATTTATTGCATTGTACTCTTAAATGCTTTATGGTACTTAAAACAGTGTGTATGACATTGGAGGTGCTAATGGTGATTAGTATCTATAAGCAATACCAATTTTTTTCTGGATCATGGAGTAATGGTAATCAATGAAGATTACCAGAGTTGCCAGAAAAACTGGTTTATTAATCCCTGTTTACACTAAAATTTTGCCAAGGTCTTGTTAATAACAGAATGTTAATGTCCACTTGTTCTCCTTAGTTATAGGTTTGTGTGATAGCAGGTTTTGGGAGCCAAGTCTGAAAGTTGTTCTTACAGGTAGTGCATTAAATTGGTAAATTAAGGACAGATGGCTTGGGTGCATTTTTTAGATACGGTATATATTTTAATTGTAATTAAAATTGCTTATTGTTATCACAGGTTTTGTCAGCTGACTTTCAAATCTAAGTTCATAATCAATGCAAATGTCTTGTCATTTTGCTTGAAAAACATTTTGCAATACCTAATGTTAACATTTAACTCTACTGTACTAATCAGGTTGCACCTAAGCTTTTATTCAAAGTCCATATTTCAGCCTTTACTTAATATCTGCCTGCTAAGTGTTGGTACTTGTCCATTTGCTGAGACAATAATACTATAAAGTAATTCTAAGGGCAAATAAAATGATAAAATATGACCTCTGATTTGTTCGTAGTACTATCTGGATAAATTATTACATTATCATCAGCATGGACGTCTTTTCTTCATTTTAACTTGCTCAGAGTTTTGGAATATGCCTCCAAAGTATGNGTTGATTTTTTTTTTTTTTTTTTAAATTTAGGAAGGTTAGAAAGGAGTGAACAGTAAGTTGTTTTTCTTGTCCTCATTTTACAGTTCGGCTGTTTCCATGAAAGCCAGTAGCATTTAGGATGTTCAGCTGAGTTTCCAAGCCACTGGCAGAACTAACCTTTCTGTTCACTTGATTTTGGTGCAGTTAGATTCTAGCTGGGTCAGTGCTGAGTTCTTGTCTTTCACAGGATTTCTGTGGATTTTGTTACTGTAAGTCGTGGAGGATGTTTCCCTGTAGGTGATGGATCAATCAGGATTTCTTATGTTTTCTGCTAATTCACTTAGTTCTTTCTCTTTCACTCTACTTGTATAACAATGTCATGTTTGATCCAATGGGATTAGCAAATAAAGGAGATTTTAAAATTAAATTTGAAAAAGTACATAGCCATTTGCTTTTCAAAATGAGCTCTTTTAGTGTCTGTATGAAAAAATCAGATGTAAGAGAAAAAGGTGAGAAGGACCAAGTAGAAGCAGCTGTGGACAGTTCTAAATGATGGTAATCACAATAATAGGAAGCAGCAGAAGTATGGGTGGGATGAGAGCTTTCTTGCCATGGGTGAATGCACTAGGAGCTTGCTGAAGAAAACAGCTGGTAACCAATGAAGGACTTTCTGAAGAGGAAAGTGCTCTGTTGACACTGCTTTAATGACGTTTCTTTTACTTAATGTACTCTGAGAAAGTAATGAACTGTCTCTCTAGCTTTGTGAACCTTGTAAAGGTTTTTTTTTTAATGTAGAACGGGGCTTTAAAATTGTTTGATCCATAAACAAAACAGTGTTTGTCTTGCTTTGACAGCTTGCTGTTTTCGTATACCTACCCTTTGAATGCTTGGATCCAGCTTCCACCTCTTCCACATAACACCTTATTTTGTGTTCATGCTTACGAAACTGAAAGCTCCATACTGGCTTTCCTCTTCCTGGCCTCATAGTGTGGTGAAGACACATATTTTATTGAAAGTGTGATTTATGCCTTCCTTTCATCTCTGACTGTCCTGATGCCATATTTTAGCAATAGAGTAGTAAAGTAGTATTTGTCACTGAGTTTTGTTTAGCAGAGCTTTTATATTTTTTAAATTAATATACTTTTGCTGTTCGCATGCTTACTTTCATCTTGGTGGTCAGTCAGTCATGCTAGCTGCATGCTGCTCTCCCTGGGTCATAGCGTGGGGCCTGTTTTCAGAGAAACGTTGGCTTCTGCTGGAAAAGTAACTTCTCATCAACAGCTGTTGCCAAAAAAAATCCCTTTGGGCATTTATTTCTTCAGACTGCTTTATCTGTCTTATAAATTCAGCAAATGTTGATATTCTCTGCTTTTTATTTGCTTCAGATGATATACACCACATTGTTTTTAAAGTGTGTGTTTTACTTAGCTGCCAAATGCTTTTCATTGCCAGTGCAGTTTAGCAGATGGGTTTGAAGGGTTCAATTAAATGTAATTTGGGCTTCCATTTTTCTTCCAGCATCTTTACATGATTCTTTAAATCAACATCAACATTTTTCAAGGCTTTGCATTAATCCTATATTTTGCTCATTTCTAATAATTTCATCAGTCAGACATATTGCATTTGGAAAAAGGTGTATTCTGATTTTATGTTGTTATGTACCATTGTTGATTGTTGGTTTCAAAAAACAGATGTGACATTTTAAAGTGTTATTAATATTACTATTTAATCAGTCTTCATTATTTCTAGTTTTTAGTACATTCGATTCTTTGAGTGCTTGCAGTTCTTCCATAATTTTATCTCCCATTAGGTAAATTTTTAAGGAATTAATGATGGGATCTAATGAAGACTTTGTTGAATACTTTCTTGGGGGACATTTTTTGGGACATTAGTTCCTCCTAGGTTCCTGTTCCTGAAGTTTCTTACTGAGTAACGTCTTTGAAAATTTTGTGGCCTGCTTGTATGAGTTGGGACTTGGCTTAATCTGGGCTGTCTCCAGTAGCATGTAGGAGCATCAAGGACAAAATAATGCCATGGGCTGTGGGCTGTTTATCATGCAGTTGCAGTTCATGAAGTTGAAGGCTTTGGGCTATATTTTCATGACTTCACACCTGAGTTCCATGATTTACCTTGTACAGCATCCTCAGTGAGTGTTTAGTGAATATGCAATTTCCTAAGATGGGTTTCTTGCATTACTTTGGTATTGTCTGCAGTCCTTAAACTTAATTGCTATTGTTAGCTTCTTCACCTGCTTCAGAAACTCCATGCAACAGGTTGCTTATCTTGTCCTCTGCTTTCTCCTCTGCATTTTGGCTACTAAAGTAACAGAATACATCTTTTTATACTTTTAGTAGATGTTAGAGAGATGGTAGAGGTGAGAAGTGTTGAAGATCTCAAGACTGTAGTCTAAGCATTGTAGCACAGAAAGCTTGGCAGTGGTTATCCTTAGTGACCTGCTTTAGTTTCTAAGTGGTTTATCTTTTTACACTGCAGTTGTGTTTTTCTAGCATAAATTAGTATTTTCTTTACGTTGTCTGTGATTTGTAGTGCAGGCAGATATTTTGCTAAAGATGTGAATTTCGTCTGGTTTTAAGATGTCAGCTTAGCAGTTAACACAGTCAGCTTTGTGATTTGTGTTTTCATGTGGGTTGTTTTTGATATCTGTGGGCTTGTAATAGCACTATTTCATGCCTAATTTCATGCTAGACTTTGAAACACAGAAGAATTATGGTAATAAATATTTTCTATATTTTAAGAATTAAGCAGATGCAGTGTGTAACTTTTCCATGGTTTGTTATATGTTCATATTTGGATGTTACTTGACACTTGAGCTAGCAATCGAACATGCCGGTGTTAGTATTAAGGTATGTATTTTTATGGTGAAAAATGCGAGTCCCTGAGCTCAGCTGTTGCTTTACATTATGTATGCCTTCCTGTTAGCCACTGACCTGTTTTTTCTGAAGTCTACTTCAGATCTTACAGTGCTGTGCTCTATCCTTAAAAAGTATTGTTGCCTTGGTGAAAAAGTGCAAAACCTTGTTACAGTGCTTTAGGGACTGTAATGAATCCAAGAAAGTAAAAGAAACTGATTAACTGAATCAGAGAGGTGTGGGTGATGTTTTATAAGCAGGCTGATGGACTCTGTTCCCTCTTGACTAAAGAACTGGAGGGTTATTGGATAGTTCTTTATGAGAAATTATTTCTTTACAGATATGACTATGGCCTCTAGTAATAATCATACTTTTTCATGACTACTCAAAGGTTGTTGGTGATATTTGTGTAGCATTGAAATGAGAGACGAGAAGAAAGTACTAGGTTATTTAATGCTTTATCATCCCAGAGAGAATAGTTGTATGATGTCATTAAGATTTTCAATAGAACATAATATTTCATTGCCATTGGCGTTTCTGATTAGTGTCTACAGTTTCACATTACAACATACAGAGCTACATGGTTTTTAGTTATAGCCTATTGACAGCATGATATGGTCTGCCCTTATTCTTCAGAATAAGCCTCTTTACTGAAGACATGGCTAAAGTTAGGTAACAGATAGAAGGAAAATGCTGTTCTGTGTCAAGAGGAATCTCTGTCATCAGTGCATATTTAGGGTGGGTTTTGCTAAATAGTTTAAGTTGGAAAGATCTGAGAGTGCCACTGAAAGACGCAGTCCCAGCCACTTGTTTTCTTTTCGTCAGTATTCACTCCCTTCTATTGGCCTTGGTGCTTGCGTGTTCAGTGAGGGGGGGGAGCAGATCTGGCTGAAAAAATGGCAAGAAAAAATAGGTTTTGAATAATTTGTGTGTTTATTTTTCAGCGATGTGCATATTGTAAGCACCTTGGAGCCACTATCAAATGCTGTGAAGAGAAATGTACCCAGATGTACCATTACCCCTGTGCTGCTGGAGCAGGCACATTTCAGGATTTCAGTAACTTGTCCCTCCTTTGTCCAGACCATATTGATCAGGCTCCCGAAAGATGTAAGTACACTCTGTTCAGATGATGGGATTAGTATCAGCTGGAGATTTCGTAATTCCATGTTTAGGGTATGGTTGTTTTTCCTTAACAGATATCCTGCTCCAGAAGAGTTAGAGTATCCTGTGAGATGCCTAAATTTGCTTGAATAAGCTTAATTTCAGCATGTGATTAATGTCAGCGAAGTCTGAGTAAAATGTTTCGTTGAAGTGTTTGTTACGTGCAGGATTGAGAGTGTATGTCATATATATATATATGAGAGTTTTAGGATTTCTGTAAATAAATTGTCTATTTTATTTTTAAAAGCCATTACTATATTTTTATTTCAAAAATGTATTCAAAGTATGCATTTGAATGTTTTTAAAAATAGAGGCATAGTTGTGAAGATTCAGAGTAGTTTGATATTTCCTGAAACAGACTATTAGGATGTATTTCTTGGTGATATTAAAAAAAATATTTGCATTCCACTTGTACATCCTAAAAGCTTGTTTGCAAACCAGCTTACACTGTACTTCACAGATTGTCATGAGATTAAAGTTTCTCCGCTGCAGGCAGGGTACTTGACTGTGTTGATCACAGGCATATTGGAGTATATTCTTGTTACCTTTTCTGTGCGTGTTTTAAGGGAAGCTGTGTTCAGCACTGTTACATTCAAACTTTGAAATGTAATTCATTCAAATATTTTTGAAGTTTTCTTTTTCCATTTAGTATTATTTATTCAAACAATAGTTTGAACAGAAGGGAGGAAGGGAATATATGGGAGTGCTTTTATGGTTTTCAAGTCAACTTGACTGCTGTAAGTAACAGTGGAAGGTGGAGCCAGGGGTGCTGCTTAGAGTACAGCCTTTGCTTTTCACTAAGCACTCACGTCTTGGTATGAATGTTTTTGTGCTACTAACATAATGGTTAGTAGCCTATTTCAGTGAACATGGCCTTCAGGAATCCCAGGTCCCAGAGACAAGGGGAAAGGCTGGAGCAAGGAAGATGTACCCTTGATGGAATAGGATCAGGTCAGGGACAGGGAATACTTAAGCAAATACAAGGCCATGGGCCCTCATGGGATGCACCCATGAGCCCTGAGGGAGGGGGCAGATACCGTTGCAAGGGCACTCTCTATAATCTTTGATTGGTCATGATGACTGGGAGAAGTGCCTGAAGACTGGAGGAAAGCAAATGTCAGACCTATCTTGAAGAAGGGCAGGCGGGAGAACTCAGGGAACTACTGGCTGGTCAGCCTCACCTCAGTCCCTGGGAAGACAATGGAGCAGCTAATCCTGGAAGCCATTTTCAGGCATGTGAATGACAAGAAAATCATCGGGAGTAGACAGAATGGATTCACCAAGGGGAGGTCATGCTTGAACAACCTGATAAGCTTCTACAGTGAAATGACCAGCCTTGTAGATGAGGGGGGAGCAGTGGATGTTGTCTTCCTGGGCTTTAGTAAGTCCTTTGACGCTGTCCCCCATAAGGTCGTCATAGACAAGCTGTTGAAGTATAGGCTGGATGAGCGGACAGTGAGGTGGGTTGAAAACTGGTTGAACGGCTGGACCCAGAGGGTGGTGATCAGCAGCGCAAAATCTGGTTGAAGGCAAGTAACTAGCGATGTACCCAGGGGGCAGTACAGGATCCAGTCCTGTTTAAAATCTTCATTAATGGTCTGGATGATGGGACAGAATGTACCCTCAGTGAGTATGCAGGTGACACAAAACTAGGTGGCTGATATGCCAGTGGGTTGTGCCACCATACAGCGGGACCTGGACAAGCTGAAGAAATGGGCCAATAGGAACCTCATGAAGTTCAGCAAGGACAAGTGTGAAGTCGTGCACCTGGGGAGGAGCAACCCCAGGCACCAGGACATGCTGGGGGCCACCCAGCTGGAAAGCAGCTTGGCAGAAAAAGGACCTGGGAGTCCTTGTAGACACCAAGTCGAACAAGAGGCAGCAATTGTGCCCTGGCCATAAAGAAGGTTAACAGTATCCTGGGCCGTATTAAGCGAAGGATAGCCGTCAGGTCAAGGGAGGTGATCTTTCCCCTCTACTCAGCAGCATTAAGGCCACACCTGGTGTGCTGTGTCTAGTTCTGGGCTCCCCAGTACAAGAGAGAGACATGGACATACTGGAGAGAGTCCAACGAAGGGCCGTGAAGATGAGTAAGGGACTGGAGCATTTCATCTATGAAAAGAGGCTGAGAGAGCTGGGACTGTTCAGACTGGAGAAGAGAAGGCTTGTCAATGTATGTAAATACCTGAAGGGGAGGTACAAAGAGTACGGAGCCACTCTTTTCAGTGGTGCCCAGTGCCAGGACAAGAGGCAGTGGGCACAAACTGGAATACAGGAGCTTCCCTCTGAACACCAGAGGGCACTTCCTTACTCTAAGGTGACTGAACACTGGCACAGTTTGCCCAGAGAGGCTGTGGAGTCTCTCTCCTTGCGGAGTCTCCCTCCTTGGAGATCTTCAAAGGCTGTCTGGGACATGGTCCTGGGCATCCTGCTCTGGGTGGCCCTGCTTGAGCAGGGGTTGGACCGGATGGACCCAGAGGTCCTGTCAGCCTCAGCCAGACTGTGATTCTGTAATACAGAGACCATACTTCTCATCCAGTCTTTCACACGCTGGCATAGCGTTCTTCTCGGTGTTCTCATTGCAGCGCAGTCATTGAATCTTGGTGGTTTTTTATTTTTGCAAGTTTGGAAACAGTTCATAGCACAGGAACTCTGTAGTCTAGCATACATCTTGTGGGAGACTTACACTTAACTGTCTTTAATTTTAAAACCGGTGGCTGTGGAGTGTTTTAAGATAGTCGTCCTGTGATGCTAGCAACTGTTCCAAATGCTCACATCCTCCTTTGTCCTGAGAAGTAATTAACTGTGTCTTCAGAAGTCCTAGTTTGCTTTTCATCCCCTCATGTCAGATTTGTTCTGCCCACTGTCCTTTTATTTTGTTCTTACCTAAAGCGGTCTGAGAGGTGCTGTGTGTAGCAGGTGAGGGCAGCAATAACAGCGTGAGCTTCCACGTGTGGAAGGGAGACACGGAGCAGGTGCTGCTTCCAGGAGGAGGGAGAGGAAGAGAGCAGGGTGTAACCAAGCTGACTCAGTGTCCCTTGGTATCCCTTGCCCTGCCATGCTGGGAGGTAGGTGGGAGAGCTCACCTGCTTTCCTGCGCTGGCCTCATGAGCTGTTTGCACCTCAGTCACTGGCTGCTGAGAGCACTTTGCAGTCACGAGTGCTTTAGAGCTGCCAAACTGAAGTTTGCAAAAGGATTGGTTTTCCCCGTCATTTCCCGTCATGGCCTCCCTACCCTCGCCTGAATTCTTTGCTAAGCAGGACACTGCAGTGCTGCTTATACCCACAGCCAGGTAGGGTAGCCCAGGTTTAAAACCTCCGTATGCTTTTAACCATGGCTCAGAGAATTGAAAACCTCGAACTAGGATAAGAGTCATCTGTTCAGGCACATACTCGGTCACCAGAAATTGTTAGAAATAAATAAACATTTATTGACCACATTTTGCTCATACTTGTCTATGTTGTCCTTCCAGTCAGGTTGGGTTATTTTCTGTTTATTGTATGTCTTGTAAAATTCTGCATTTTTACCTTCCTAGAATAATTCATGAAGCAAATACAATAACCACTATTAACAGTAAATTCAAATTATGAGTATTTAATAGTAAATTAAAATTATGAGTATTTAGCAGTAAATTAAAATCATGAGTATTTCCTTGTTTATTCCAGCTGTATTATAGAGAGAGAAGAACAGAATTTTGCTTTCTCCCCTTCTCTATTCTGAATGAGTACTCAGATCTTAAATTGATTCAACCAAGTATGTATGGAAAAAGAAGTATTAATGTTAGGAGCTGGTACTGTAGAAATTTCAAGGTACCTGGCTTCGTAATGAAGTATAAGAAGACGTAACTCATGAGTTTTTAATACATATACACTATATATATATTTATATATAGTTGAATAGATGTATATAAATATGTATACAAATGTACACGCAGAAGATGAGTCTAAATACCGTTATTAAAGTTGCAAGCTGAGGCATGTATAAATTTAAAAATATGACAGAACATAGACTAGTTCTGTCTTAACCCAGACCTTTTCCTCCTCTGTTGCTCATGCTCTGCCTTCAGGTACAGGTTTCCCTTCTGGTTTGTAACTGGGGCCAGCAGAGGGAGCGTTGGGAGCACAGGAGGGAGCCTGCCTGCTCCCCGCTCTGCAGTGCAAAATCCCTTCGACCTCGCTCGTTTGGAGAAATGTTTGCAGGAAAAGCCCTGATCCCGGAAGCCCTAGAGTAGGACACATTCAATCGCTATGCAAGATAGCTCTGCTGAACCACCTCTGTTTTTAGCAGCTGTGAGAAGATGAGCATGCTTAGTGCAGGTGTAATCTCCAGAGAATTTAGCAGTGGAACTGCAATGCTTCTATTTAACAGGTGTAAATGTGATTTATTTGTAGAGGGCACATGTTTAAAGGAAGGACAAAGCATGCATCTTAGAAGTCACAGAAAGCGTTTTGTCTTCCTTAATGTCGTATTTTCGATTCAGATGTGGAGGCATTAGAATGCCATAAAATTATTTTTATTTTTTTTCTAGACAGATAAAGCTATTGGAAGTCTGTATTTAAAGGTTTTATAAAAATCCATGTGCAGTAGGACCAACTGAAAGAATAGATTGGTTTAGAATTATTTTTCCAGTATGTGAACCCAAGAATTTGTGTATGTTCAGGCATCAGACACATGCATGTTCACACTCTTCAGTTTTTTAAAAACTGACAGTGGTGCACAGCAAAGTTAGTATTTTTCTTTTTTTTTAAATGACAGTGTGGGAAGGGTTTACTCATATGACTTGTTTTTACTTTAACTTTTTTTTTGTTTTTACAAAACTGGCAGTTTTTAGTTCAAATTGATAGGCTTCGTTACTTGCCCTAGCTCAAGTTAAAGCAACCATATTGCAAATACTTCAGGTAAATAATAGTTTTAGGTCTGCTGGGAGCTTTATTTTGTACTTGTTCCAGGTAAGAATTGGTCCTAAAGCTCTCTGGTTTATACTGGGGAGAATAGGGTAAACCCGTTTGTTCTGTTGAGACTTTATGAAGGTTTAAAATGAATGTACTTCTGAAATGAGAAGATTAGTTGAGTATATCAAGAAAACCAAGTGAAAGGAGTAGTTATGTATATTAATTAAATCTGAATTTTGTAAGAATAATCAAGTTTTACATGCACAAGAACAACTGAAGAATTTCTTGGCTTCATTGAGTTCATTGAATTGTTCATAATTTCAAGTGAAATAATTGGAAAAATGATTTATTTGTAGCAAAGGAAGAAGCAAATTGTGCGGTGTGTGACAGCCCTGGAGACCTCTTAGATCAACTTTTTTGTACTACCTGCGGCCAGCACTACCACGGGATGTGCCTAGACATACAAGTTACACCTTTAAAAAGAGCAGGTTGGCAGTGTCCTGATTGCAAAGTGTGCCAGAACTGCAAGTAAGTCAGACATGAAGGACACGAGGGGAGGAAGTTCTTAGATTTATGTGCTGTGATTTTAAAATGTCTATTTTATTAACTGTTCTTTTTTCCCCAAAGTGTAGGTTATTGCCCTGATATGTGTGTTATGATTATTACATTAATTTAAGTAACTGGTCAATCCTTATGTTGGGATCTGTGTTCTAAAAGAGCCGAGATGGATTTTCTGCACTTCGTACCCCCAGAGTTAGCATCATCTGGGCAGATTCTGAAGAGCTACAAAAGCTTGTGATTTCATCATCCTTTTATACAGGATGATTTTTCTCAAATTTACAAAATTAACAACTTAGTTTAATGTAGTACCTTTACAGTCTGGGAACCTGGGCTCTTACTCAGCTGACATTTGTGCTGCGCATGTACCAATTACTGGGTAGGTCCACTGCATTAGGCCATCTCTTCTATTCCATAATATCTTTCAGAGGCAGATAGTGAGTCCTTCTGAAAACAAACCCATGGCTTAGTTGAGCAAATGAAAAAAAAAAAGTGATATGAGTGACCAAGATTGAATTGTTACGCCAAACAAGTACCGAGACAATGAAGGATAATTGTTGCCATATTATAAGGGCTCACTTAGAAAACTGTGACGACTTGTATGCTTGTTCTCATAAAACCTAATCTGATGGGCAGTGTAAGGTTCTTTTCCTTGCTTGCTTTAAGGGCTTAACAGAAAAGAAATAAGAATTTCATTCAGCTTTAGTCAGATCAGCTGGACGGTATGAAGGGAAAAAGCCACTTCACTACTGCCTCATGTACCTGATCAGTCCGTGCTTTGTTGGTTTCCAAGCAGAACTTCCAAGCAGAACACTCACTATTTGCCAGCATTCATATTTGCTCACTTTAAAGATTATTCCCTGATCACACACAACTGATAGCAGATGCCAGCAATGAAGTTACAGTAGTGAGGCACATTCTAAAAAGTATCCCTAAAAGTGTTGTACCAGGTAATTACAGTGTTTGCTAGCAAACCCTCTGTCTAGTGAAAAAGTATAAGAAAATCCGTATGGGTTGCCATTGTAGGAGCTCTGGCGGTCAGAGATGATAGCTTGTTTTCTTTTTAGGAAAAAATATAGTTAGACTGATTGTAGGAACAAGTAGAAATGCATGTTCTTTTCAGAAAGAAAGTACATATTTCAGATTCTGAACTGATTTCAGTACAGAAATGCTGTTAAATCTGCTACAGGTGTATAAATGAAAATGGGCTGATTTCTAGAAGTCTGGTTGCACAGGCTCAGCACTTTCTAAAGGAAGTGTAGTGTACTTATTTCATAATTAAATATGAACTTGACGGCGTTGACGGCATTGTCTTTGGAGCCATTTATAAGTGGTGTTCATGTATTTTCATGTGGTCAGCTATCTTTCTGTTTAGACTTTTCGTTAAACAGATTTTTTGTTACAGTTTGTTTCAATAATTTTTTTAATACCACTATTTTTGTTATTCTTAGACATTCTGGGGAAGACAACAAGATGCTGGTGTGTGATACATGTGACAAAGGCTACCATACTTTCTGTCTACAACCAGTTATGGACTCCGTACCAACAAATGGTTGGAAATGTAAAGTAAGTTGAAAGGTTTCAAAATAATTCCTTGTCATTATAGGGGTCCAAATTTTGCTACCCACATGATGCTGTTCTAGGTGTATTGCAGATGGCTGTGTCTACGTAACACGCCTTTCAGTTTCTGAAGGAATCCCACTTGTATTTAGTCATGTGGCTCCACAGGGGAAAAGGGAAGAGTAAGATCCAGGTGGAGTGGATAACCTCTGCTTAAAGACAGCTGATCTCGTGAACTAATGTAAACCACATGTAAACTAAAACCTGTGCAATGTACTGTATGTAATCTATCCTTGAAGGCTCGTTATATTCAACCACTTCTTGCTTTCCAGAAGAGCAGTTCTGTAGCTCAAAGTTTCTTTGGATTTGGGGAGGGCAGGGTGAATTTGTTTTGTCAGTAACTTTGTGAGTAAGTAATAATAAAAATACAGTTTCAAGTTAACAAGGGAAATCCCGATACATGAGATGTACATAATTTCGTAGTCAATTTGTGGTAGTCATAAGAAGACAGAGATAAGAAATATTCTTCTCAGATAAGGGAGTGGTGCAAGGAAACTCTTCTTGTAGTTGCACAGGGTCTCCGTGTTCTGCTAGCAGATCTTGGATAATTTATTAGTGTTATTAAAGACAGAAACTTTCTTTAATTAAATTCAGAAGAGGAAAATGTCAGTTAATGGCAGTTCTATCACGTTGTGAAATGTCATAATTAACAACTAAATTCTTGTGATCTCTAGAACTGTAGAGTATGTGCCGAGTGTGGCACACGAACAAGTTGTCAGTGGCACCATAATTGTTTGGTATGTGACAGTTGTTACCAACAGCAAGACAACTTACCTTGTCCTTTCTGTGAAAAACTGTGCCTCCAAGACTTCCAGAAAGATATGTTGCATTGTCACATGTGCAAAAGGTAAGAATCCTAATTTTTATTAAGTTGTACTAAAATACCTAAAGCTGTGAGGTGTATGACATTTCATGCGTTTTTGTGAAAGGTGTAGACTGTGTGTAATGCACAGTGCTGTTGTATCTTGTGCAACATCTTGATTCTCCAACCCTAAATACAACAGACAATATTAGGTAGGCTTATTTTAATCTTAGCAAATAAGTCGTAACTGGCAGTTACCTGTCCTTTCTTGCTAGTGACATGTGCAGAGAAATATGTGCTGCTGCTGCTTTTTACATTGCACCTATTTTGTGAGTAAACAAACAAGAAGGGTCATCATCCTAACTTTTATAAGCACAGTATTTTAATTTTTACATGTATACTACACGTGTATTGATTATGTAAGTCTGTTTTATAAACAGAATTAGTTGCAGTGGTCTCCTCTTGTTAAATTTTCAAGTATGTGTTCTCCATTCCATTTTGTTTTTTCTATGCCAGTAGTAAAAAAAAAATAAAAAAAAAATGTTATTGGGAATCTTTAAGAATGTAGACCATTTCATATTCAGTGCTTTGTACCTTGCTATGCAACATCTGCATATTGCTGTATATGTTGTGGTTTCTGATTGGCTTTAGCAAGAGTTTAGGTCTTCATGTTTATATTTGTTCAATGTTTGACATACTGACATATCATTTTTATTTCTCCAAAATTTTCTCTAATAAAACATTACTTGAAATTTTTTTAATTCTCCAGAGGAATGGAGAACTGTGCTATTTTTCAGTTGATTTTTTTACTAGTGTATTTTATATTTTGGTTATTAAAATCACAGTCACACTAAATTAATCTCCTCAGGTGGATTCACATAGAATGTGACAGATTTCCAGGTAGTGAATTGGAGTCTCAGTTGAAAGACTACATCTGCACTCTTTGTAAACAAGGAGAAGGGGATCAGACTCAGTCATGTGATGTAATGGATACTTCTGAACTCATTCCTGAATCTGACAGTATAACAGGTAATCAAATGCAGTCTTTATATTTGCAAAATACTAACATCAAATCCAAGTATCTGCAGGTGTCTCACTAAGGCTTCTGTGAACCAGCCACTCATTCTGTAGGCTTCATCCATTCCTTTATTTAACAGTGTCTTCTAAAGCAATCTGTGCATGAGCTGTCTTCTAAATCTGCTTTCTGTCTCTTTGGCTTTAGGATCCTCTATTAGAGACATAGGCAAATAAGCACCCGTATGTTGGCTCTCTGTCATCACAGCCTGTAGCTGTAAACTTCTCTAGTTTTTTTTTTATATGGTACAGTTCATAAATGTACTCATTTGACAGGTCTTTTGGGCAACTCCTGTCTACCAGGCATAAGCCAACTTCTGGTAGATGTTCCTGGAGACATCTTGTTTTCCTGTGTCCCTCTTGCTATTTGCCCATCTCATACTGCCCCTTTGCTTCACTATGTCTGGGTAGGACACAGCAGTGGAAGCTGGGCAATGTTGAAGGGCCGGGTGCATTTAACCAAACAGCTGTTAATCAGGTGTCCTTTTCAAAACAGTATGTGATTAGTCATTGTCTTTCTGAAAGCTTCTTGCCTAAATAGAGAAGACAAGCAAAAAGTGGAATGTGAAGTTGCAGGAAAATACAAGGTTTTTTTAAAAGTACTCAGTGTCAGTAAAGAAGCACAGAGAGAACTTGGATCTCTTGATCTGAGTCTGGTGAGTCATCCGCAAGACCTGTGTAATGAAATAATCTCAAAACCTTTCTGTATTTCATACATTCTGTTGGAGAGCTCCTGCTCATGCAAGCTGAATTTCCTAAGTGAAATGCAGTTATGGTTTAATTTGGAAGCAAGGTAAAATCTAATAGATTAACTGCACTTCCACTGCCATGTGCATTTCTGATGCCTGAACAGCAATACTTGTGCACTGATCTTCTGTTAAATCAATAGCTCAGTTGCATAAGTTCTGTTTTTGAAAGTCCAGTAATTTTTGACTGGAGAGGGAAAGTGTTGGACTACAAAAGAGCTGTAGTTTTTATGTGTTCAGACTGAAGTTCTGCATAAACAAGTCATTCATTTTGATGTTAGCCAATACTTATAAGTGTATACCTTTGGTGAGCAGTAAAGAAATGATGAAAAAGATGATCTTGGAGACGGGGCATTGATACTAGATAAATGTATGTAAATGAGTGGAAGAACTCTGTCGGTGAACATGTGCACCAAGTTAGAAAGAGTGGCAACGTCAGCCTTCGAACATCACTTCTGTTCTGAAAGGTTCCTAGAGGCTGTTGGACCCTCAGACAGTATTTAGGTGATTTAGGAAGAAGTCCGAGTCGTATCTAAACTCCCAGTCTTCTACTGGAAACCCCTTTGACTAAGTTACAGGTTTATTTGAAAGGTTAAAGTTTTAAGTAATACTTTTCTTACAATATCGAGCTAGTACAGTAGCATTGACGAGCATACTTTTTTCCCCAAGGAAGAATAGGACTGTCATCTCAACCACTAGGAGTAATCTGGAGCTATTGCATGAGTAGGGTCATGCCATGTTCTATGCCCAGGAGAGCACTTTGGCTCCAAATCCAATTTTAATGTACAAATCTAAATGATTGTTTCCTCAAAGTTAAAATAGCACTTTAAAGTTGGCAGAGTCTGCAAGCAGTTTTTAGGTGCTAAAAGCAGCATCACCTAATAGTTCCTGGCTTTTTGAACTTCAAAGAGGCCTTCCTGAACAGAAAGCTATGTTCATTTACCTTTTTTGTGCTAATGTCCATGAAGGATCAGTTCTTCTTGAGGTAGCGCGTACTTACGTACTTCATTTTTCCTGCTCCTGCTTTGTCTAGTGCATTTTAATGAATTTCCTTCACTGAAAAAACTGTTTTGTGAGAAAAAAATATGCACTTCCTATTTCTGTGCTCTACAACAATACTGCCAACCGAAGAAGTACTCAGTAGCACCTTTTTTCATGCAGTTTCATATTTTAGTGTGGGGAACTTGCAGATAAAAGGTATGCTAGTTCTAAAGCAGCAAAATTTACTGTCGTGTTGTTGGAGTTCAACAAATGGGTTGAAAATCAGTGTTCCAAGTGCTGATAGTAGATGGAACCTCATATGTGTGTCCTGAGCCATTATGGTATTTGTAAAACAAACAAACAAAAAAAATCTGCTACAAGTTCTGTTGAATTTAGCAGAGTGGAATTGGATAAAAGACCTTTTATATTGCTCAGGTATTGCAAAGGAGTCTGTGACAATGTCTAAATTACATTTTCACAATTAGATGTATATATAATTGCTTTACGGACCTTTTTCACTGTCTGAAAGGTATAAAGCAGCTTCAGTGTTAATGAGAAAAAGATTTCTTCAAGGCGTACTATATATGCTCCCTAACTTTCTCGTTGACCTGATATGCCCTAACTCCTATCATACAGTTAAATATCATTCCATTTAGCCAAAAGGTCAAGCAGTGACAGAAACTAATGATGCCAAAATAATAGAATACATGTCATATCAATTTTGACAATTTCTTTACCTTTCTTTAAGCTTGTACAAATGAAACGGAAATGGAAAGTGGTGCAGAGGTTGCGACATTTCAGGAACAACCCATTACTGGTAATGGCCCCAGTCAAGAATCAGCTGTTGGAAGTGTCACAGATGGTAAGAAAGTTTTGCAGTCTGAGAAAATACCTCTATAGTGTTCAGAACCCTTTTCCATTCAGTAATGTTTGTGGTAGTTTATAAATTTAAGAGAAGAAATGCCTGGAAAGCAGTAGGAGACAAATTGCTTAGGTTCCACTTTTTGAACTCTCAAGCAATAGTGTTAACTTTTTTACTGAAGTAGTATTCTGTTGAAGGCAAAGATAGTCCCAGAATATTTGTGTAAGAGAAAATCATTTTAATTGTTTGGTAGGATTGGCTTTCTCCATAAGATGGAAAAACAGATGCTTTTGTACGCTGGAGGATTATAGTAAAAAATGCTATTTGTTGCTTTTTAAATACAGTTGCTCACACTTTCTTTTCAAGTCTCTTTTGTTTGCAGCTGCAAATAACTGGTTTGTATGAATTTCCTGTAGTGTGTTTCGGGGCACACCTTAGAACTTTCCAGTTTATGTGATTTGTGGTTGTAACACTACAAGCATATGTTTGGTTAAGGTTTTCACCTTTTCTTTTTCCCGTTTGCAAATAAAAGATAATTTGTTTAACAAAGCACATCCAGACAGGCTGTGCTGCAGTAGCTGATCATTTATGTTCTGGGAATAAATTCATCTTACAATCACACATCAAGTACCAGCCAAAGAAAAGGATACAAATAGAATGGGTTTTGAGTCAAGTCCTCTTAATGTGTTAGTGACTAATACTAGTGGTGAAGAACTTTCAAGTGTGTCCCATCTTCATCACCCCAGCTCCGTGTTGCTGTAAGGGAAATCAAGAAACCTGAATGTAAAGCCAAGGAAAAAAAACATCTTCCAGGGTAGCTATGATTGCCACGTTATGTGTCATAGTTTGTAGTAGGTACAAGGGCCATTATTTAAAACTTAATTGGAGAAGACACTTTCATAATAAAATGCTAGGCTCTGAACTGTAGTGGCTGAGGATTTTGTGTAGCAGTGTGAATCTAAGAAGAGTAGAAAATAAGTGGACTGTGAGAGAATCGGGGTCCATCAAAAGAAGATACTAGAAGCCAAATTCAGAGCAAATGATGTTGTCGTCCATCGAGTGGGTGCAAGACTCTGCAACTCCTTGACAAAGAAAGCTGTGAATGAAAGGTGCTTGATTTGGTTACAGGGAAGGCTAGACAAATATTTGTGAAATAAATCTTTAAGACGTCACTAAATGGATAAACTGTGTCAACTATTTTTATTTCAAGTGATGTTCTGAAGTCTGGAAGAGCACTAGGAGGGAAATATTTTTTTTTATTTATAAATGTCCTGTTCTTCTTCCTAGCTGTTTCCTTTTTGGAAGTGTTGGGACAGTTGCTTAAAATAGATAAATACATGCTAGCATGTCTTCAGTATGCAGAAATGAAAAAACAGAGGCTATTTTTAGCTGCCTACCTGGAAATGTGTGTTCAGATTCCCCCAGAATTAATCTAGGTTCTACTTAATGCTCTTTATATTATAAAACAATGTTCCTTGTTGCATACTGCAGTTTTTATTCATCTGTCAACTTGACTCCCAGCAATAGAGCAATGGGAGCTTTGCCTTGTAGGTGTGTTTGGAAATATCTTTTATACATTGTTACTAGCTGAGAAGCAGCCCCTGATGCCTTACTGTAATCTTACTTAGCCTGAGTGCCTTTTTGTAGGAAACATGTGAAGGGGCAAGTTTGAGTTTGTTCCTGAAAATATCCTACTTGTCAGTTACTCTGTTATGTTTCCAGGATTGAACAGTGGGAATATGTGCTAAAAACACAGATTACTACAAACATAGGTACATTGAAAGATATTTATAAAGCATATTTTAAGCTACATATAAAATTCACTTAAAGCGATAGTATTTGGTGTACGTGATGTGTACCAGGTGTACTGGTTGACCAGTAAACTTGTGTAAGTTGTTCATTTTCACACTGAGCCTTTAATGTGGTTGTACTTAGTTACAGACGTATCGCCAGAAGGAAAGACCACAGAACTGGAAACAGAAGTCTCTGATGAAGTTAATTCTACTGAAGTGGAAATATCTCCTAAAAAGACACCAGCGTCTGGTGATAGTCAGACTGAGAAAATGGTGGAAGTGATGGAAGGTGTTCAAGCTGTAATACAGCAGGAGTCAGACAAACAAGTGGAAGAGACACAGCTACCGCAAGGTAGTGCTGAGGTATCAGAAGTATCCACAGTAGACTCTCGGTCTCTGTCTTCAGTACCTGAGACCATAACTGTGACGCCGGAAATACAAGGGACTGAAAGTAAAGGAGATGTATGTATCCACGTAGAGCATCAACTGGAAATAATAAAAGTGCAAAAAGAGGTAGAAAAAGGAGAAGCTCATGAAAAATCAGAAACACCAGCTCTTCTGGAAGTAGAAACTGCTTCTGCAAATGAAGGTGTTGCAAAGAGTTCACCAGTTGCAGACAAACCCATAAAATCACCAGCCGAGACTTACCCCTCACTTCCTCCATCAGTTAACATAAACAAGACAAATGTGTCTTCCTCACCGGATGTTTCCTTAGACTTGCATTCGGCACGAGATTTACAGCACAGTCAGCCCCCAGCATTGCCTTCCACTGCTGGAAGTGCTCTCCCAGCGACTTACATATCAGTCACTCCAAAAATTGGCATGGGGAAACCAGCCATCACCAAACGAAAGTTTTCTCCTGGAAGACCCAGATCAAGACAGGTAGGCATGTAGAATATCTCATTATACACTTATGAAGCACATATTTGTTAAAATTTCAGTAAAATACTTTAACTTCACTTTTTAGAATGCAGTACGCGTTTATTCTCCCAACAGTGTGAGTAGTTAATTTCTTCAAGAAAGTAATATCATGTTAAATGACTGAAGGGTCAGACATCATGAAGATTCTGTAGTTAGAATTACAGTTTCTTTTGGATCATGCTTAGAGCAAAATAAAAGATTTGTTATATTTTTAATACATATGCTACAAATGCTGATATACATACTGTTGCATCTTTTAACTTCTCACTCTTTTTCGTGTATTCGTATATTTTGGCTAATGCTTTCAAAGTGTCTTAACATTTCTTAAACTGACTCCATAGAAAAATCTGCAACAACTCCGTTACCATCATGCTTCCAGATTTTTTCTTGATCAGCACTTTTAATGGTGTAGCAAATAATTTAATGGTTTTGTTCTATGAGCAAATACCATGCAAGAACTGTCTGGTATAAATTCTTTTGGTTTGGATTCGGATTAAATTTGAGAATTGAAAAGAATGTTCAAGTCTGTAGCCTTCTGCAACATCCTGCTCTCTATTCTAGTTGCATAGTTGTGGGAGAAATGGTTCATTAAAAAGTATGTCAGTGTGACAAATTAGTGTTTCGTTTCTGTTCTCTTCACAATTTTATGTGTAGTCTTTGGGACTTCTAGGTCGATCATTTCTTGTTTTTTCTGAACTTTGCACAGTTCTTTGCGTTTTTACATGTTAGCTAAAGGTTCAAAAATATAGTCAAATTTTGGTTCTTAAGCTATGAGACAGTGTTCTGAAAAGGTTAAAATATATAATAAAGGCAATAAACGTAAGAAATTCAATTTGGATGGGTTTAGAGTATCTCTGGGTTGTTGGGGTTTTTTGCTTATATAGAAGCATGGCAGAACTCACAGAAATACACAGGAACAGAAACAGACCATTGAACTACCATGAGGAGAGTGCTTGATTACTTCTGCTCAACTGTAGTCTTAAAGTAAACAAGTGCAATCACTTTTAAAAATCATTTTCCTAATACTGCGTACTGTCGTAAGAATTAAATTTATTTCCTCAGTTAACAATTTACCTTTATTTTTAAAAGGGGTGGAGTTCTTTGGCAGTCTAAAATGAAATTAGGTGCTCTGTTGGGGAATTTTCTTTGTCTCGTTTCATGTGCCAGTAGAAGTTGTATTTATTTTTCTGTGCAATTTGCCCCTGCTCTTAACAGGGACCCGCATCATGATGCTGCTAATAAAAAGTTAACTGGTAGAGAGCCATTTAGGGCAACATGAAGGCTGATCCCCAGCTGTAAATGCCTATATCAGGACAGATATGCGGCTCCTTTAATAATAATAATAAAAAGCTGTAAAAGCAGTAGCAGTTTATATATTCTATGTACAATATGGTTACAGACATTAACATCTCAATATGTGGTGTGAGTAATGCAAATAAAATTGAGTTGAACTACAATTACTCCTCGCAAGAAGTGAGGAGGTAACACAAAGAAAATCCTAGCAGTGATGCTAACTTAATATGATCTGTTCATCAGTTTGCAAATTATATTTCAAAAGAAAAAGGTACTTAGCATCTCTGCAGTACTGCTTGTAGAACTGGACAAGTTACTGTAAAATTAATTAATGATCCGTCTTCAGAATATACGTTGAGGTCTGTGAAGGTTTCTTTTGATTTCGCTAATCTTTAACTCATGCTTCAAACACTTGTTACACTGGAACTTTTGTGAAGCGAATAGTGATTTTCTGGTAAGAAAAGCATGTGCATATTTTGTTTTAAGTCCCAGTATACTTTCTTACTTTCCATTGATTATTCGGTTCTAGCACAGATCAGCACCTTGTGGAAATGAGTGAAAAATTGTCTTGAGTAAGGACAGAAAGAAAATGAAGACCCTGTGGATACTTGATTTGTGAAAAATAGATGTTGTTTTCCTAACCTGCTACCAGCAGCCTAAGTTCAGCACAACTAATTGGTAGGGATTTGGTCTTTGGGATCTTTTCCAGACTCTTCACTGTCTAAAGCTGTTGTGTTGCATTTTGTCAGGAGCTAGGGTTGTGAGTTGCAGCTAGGTGAGAGCTTAGCAACATGTTTTAAAGGGCAGTAAAATAAGAGAGAAAAAACACACAAAATGGGGCTGGGTTATTTTTATGGAATAAAGAGGGTGTGGCTCCCATACTTGGCAAAGCTAATATCGGATCCAGAGCTGCTCTTTCTTATTTCTCTTACTAATGACAAAGGAGCTGTCATTGCAGAGCTGGTCGCTTATCCAGGACTGCACAGGTTTAAAGTAGATGCTTCATTAAGTGTCCGGTTATTCTGTGGACGTGCCAACATTAGCCGGTTTCCACAGACAGCAATATTCTCCGCTTTCTGCTAGAAGATTTAAATCTTACTATGTAAACCTTCTTGGAACGTCCTGTTCCTTTTTTAAGAAAAAGAAAAGATCCATTGCAATGGATGTGTGGAACTTCATATGGAGAAGAATAGGAAAAATATCTCTGGAGCCTAAATATATTTTTCCTTAACTTTACGAGACACGTAAGTTTCACCTTCACCAGAGGCAGGGGAATCCATATAAATGAAGAGTTTCTGATTTGGATTTGTTTTCATTAAATTTAATTTACTGTGCTGTGCGTTAGGGTGGATGATTATCTCTTTCTTCAAAATCTATTAATAAATTGCTAATAAAATATGTTTGGATAATTATTCCGTTCCAATATTGAGTGCAAAGTAACGTGTAATCTGAAGTGTTTTTCCGTATTGGGTCTTAGCAGTTTACGTCTGTAATAGGCTTCAGTCTGAGATACCACTACATCACTGCCATTTTGAAGGGACTAAATCCCATCTCAAGAAGAGTCAAGACAATATTCTGCTTAAAAGACCTCATGCCTCCCTCCCAGGGCTGCGATCTTGTTGTCAACACCAGTGCCCCCCGCACACACCCGGTAGCTCTCCCCTGTAATGTTTTTGCAGCCATAACTGCTTTGGTTAGAAGTAAAAGAAAACAATCCATCTTCTGAACAAAAGGGGAGCTGTGTATAAATCCACAGGTAGGTCCAGTTGTACCGACAAAAATTATTTTTGCTGGTACAAGTTTCTTCCACGTGGGGAATATGCTTTTTTTTCCTGTGTCAGCATAGGAGCTGTCAGTACCGTGCACGCCTGCTAACGATGTGTGTTAGGTTGGCTTGTTATCCGGATCTTCAGCTGCAGGTATGCCTTCAATCTCTGCATCCAGCCCAGTGAGAGAACCCTCTATCCACCTAGCTTAGCATCCCATTGGCTTGCCATGGCTTTTAGTCCATGGGCAGTCTCTTTTCTGTTTTTATCCTGCTCCATAATGGAGCCAAATTGTCTTTTGCACGTATCGTGAGTGCAGTTCCTAGATCAGAGATACTTGCTAGTAGCTGCCAGCACAACAAAGCTGTTACAACGCTGACCTCAGAGTTGTATCTGTACAGTGTCTTCTCCATGGAATATATAGATTGTCCACTCATGCCTATACATGATTTTCAAATTTATGCCGGGGGCGGAATTTTTGCTTTGATCTTTTTCATTATTTTTTTTCCTGAAGGAGCAGTCTCAAAAAGAATTATCACATAAGTTTGTTGATGACTAATCTGACATTTATCTAGTTTGAAATAAATCTTCACAACAAAAATGGGTAATTTTTTTGTCCAATTATGTTTTTAGTGGTACTGAGTATATTCTATGTATCTGAATGGGACAAATTTGAAGCCATGACTTATTTTTGCAACAGTACCCTGTACTGGGAAGCGTAATCTGAAGTCAGTGAGTGGAGGGTGTTCAATGTATGCAGCATTGTAGGACTGGTAGGTAGACTTGAGAATGATCTGTGAAATGATATTGAATAGGAAAATAATAAACTTTTACTGGTTTTGTCTTACTGTAAGTATTAGTTTAGAATGCATTCCAGGGAAAGTACTGATTAGATAAAATAAAGGTATTCATTCTCATTGTGAAGGTACTGGTGATCCCTGTAAGATGGCACACTGCATATTTCTAGGTGTTTTAAGAGATTCTCTAAAAGTAACACTGAAAAATGCAGAACATCATGGTGGGTTCAGATGCATGTTCTGTCTTAGGTATTGTTGCTCTTTCACTGTCTTCAGTTACGTGGTACTCCTTAGTCTGTTACTAAGTCTGTTACCACTGCTGTAGTGGTAGATGTTGGAAGAAAAAAATATCAGAAAGGGTCTGTTTGAAGGTTTAATTTTTGTTAGGGTTTTTATGTTGTTGTTTGTTTGTTTTTAATAAGGGAGGTTGTATTTTGAGCAGATGAAATTTTGTTCACAACCCTAAAATTACATCAAATGTTAAAATGAAAGTACGGGTTTGTATTTTTGCAATTGCAGTATATTTCGTACAGCATTAAGCTGCTGAACAGTCGGTGGTAATTTAGTAAGATCTCCTGACCCTTGATGACTTTCCTGTTTCCTTTTGTTATAACTTCCTTGCAGCTGTGTTGTTCAGTTTGGGGGACTGCGGTGGTTTTACCCAGCTGAGCAGCCGACCTCCACCACAACCGCTCGCTCACTCCCCCTCCTCAAAGGAACAGGGGGAGAAAATACGATGGACAAGGGCTCAAGGGCTGAGATAAGGACAAGGAGGTTGCTCACCAATTACCGTCACGGGCAAAACAGACTCAACATAGGGATATTAATGTAATTTATTACTATCACTAGCAGACTAGAGCAGTGAGAAACCAAAAGCAAACTACGAACACTTCCCCTCCTTCCCCTTCTCCCTCCTCCCCCCGAGCAGCACAGGGGAATGGGGGCTGCGGTCAGTCCATATCGCTTCGTCTCCGCCGCTCCTTCGTGGTCACTGCCTTCCCCTGCCCCAGCGTGGGGTCCCTCCCACGGGATGCCGTCCTTCCCGAACGGGTCCTGCGTGGGCTTCCCACAGGCTGCAG